>CM076583.1:1261146485-1261310914 GCA_034641835.2 Pinus albicaulis
CACATGTGTTACACAGCAATTTGTCACCGTCCCTACAATCCCCATCCTGCACATTGGAGGGCCCATTCCGTGACCTGTGGATAGAGTTAAGGCTTGAAAATACTTTCATTGCACCCCTCTGAAGATGAGCTTTAATTTCCCTGAAGACATCTCCCTGCAAAAAACCCTAAAAATAGCTCTTTTTCCATTGGCGCGGTTCCATAGTTCAACCCTCACGCCAAGAGGGAAATCCTCCAAAGAGGGCGCGCCAATTGGTGCTCTGTCATAGAGCCGCACCCACGCCAACCATATTAAGAGGTGTTTTTTAAAAATAAAAGGTGGAAGTTTCATCCTAACAAATTACTGGGATGATTTCTATCTTGAGTTGGGAGGTTTGGCTACGGATTTCCATGGAGAGGAAGTGGTTTTCCACCTCTCATGGAAGCTTCCTTGATGATAGGGCCAATCCCATAATTATAGGGATCCCAACTCCCCTTCCTCCTTCTATAAAAGCTTGTCCATTTCCATTGCAAGCTAGTTCAAAAGAGTGGCAGAATTTCCAAGTTCCCAAGAGCTTTCATGCTGCAAAAGCCTTCTTGATTCCCTAAGGCCAAATCCAAGCAAGGAGACTATTGCCAAGTATCCGGAGAGAGAGGCTTGTCCCATCCCTGACAGGCTTTATCGAGACATGTTGTGTTGACGACCCGCTAAAGGAGAGTGTTGCGTCGAAGCTATGGTTGTATTCTTCTTTTGACTCTTTAATGATAAGCGACTATCGGTTATGGTTCCACTCTTGTTCTTGATCATGTTCATGAGTTATGTCCTCTTCGACTGATATATAGTTGTATGTACTGGATTTTATGCTTGCATTTGTGTTGTTTCTTGCATGTGCAGGTGTCCGATCACGGAGATCGTGAGGATTGTGATCTTCCAGGGCGAAGGAACGGGAGCATCACCTCTTCTACAAATGACAGCGTCAGATTCTAGGTAAGCCTTCCTCACAAGTCGGTTTATTTACAATTAGGAACCTTCACTGTAGCGTGTTTGATTGTTGCTAGACCCAATCTGGGCTAGTAGGGATCGCCTCTGTCCGCAGAGGGGATTTACCTCCTCAACAATTTGGCGACTCCACTGGGGACTCAACTTGTTGTTTGATTTGTAAACTATAGACGGAGCCTGAAGCACAGCCAGATAGCCTTCGAAACGCTTTTTCTCTGCATTAGCGGAGTATATCAGCGCTGCTTCAGTCAATCTCCGGTTTGGTTTACGGACTGAACAACTTGGAGTATTGTCTTCTCTTTTCGGTCAATTTCTTGGCCTTGCTTGCTTGATTGGCTCTTTTTGTGTTTTGGCTTTTGGTTTAGCCCCAGAGGATCAGATCTAACCTCTGCTTTTCCGAATTTTCACCTTTTAATGGTTGGCTTGATTGGCGCGATTTCTAGCCTGACAGTCGCGCCAATTGGCGCAGGTTGCCAGTTCATCACTCGCGCCATCCCCTGTCTGGCGCGGATTACAGCCAGACAGTCGCGCCATTTCCTGTAGGTGGTAGGGTTACCCTTGTTCGGAAGTTTCTTTTGGTCAGTACTTTGCTTCTGGGTTTGTTTTAGATTCTTCTTGAAGTGGTGAGTCTGGTCTTGGTTGGGAGAAATTCTTTGTTTTTTCATTTTCAGGCGTTGGCGCTTGTTGTCAGTTAGCAACCCGCGCCAATTGGCCATTGGCGCTAGTTGTCAATGTGCAAGTCGCGCCAGTTGGCGCTAGTTGTCAATGTACAATTCGAGCCAATTTCAGGGTGTGTGAAAGTTGAGTTTTTTTCCCTAAATCCTTCACCAGTGTGTCTTTCCCTTCCAGTCTTTTCCTTGTATGAGCATAGATTACATTGCTCATTGTTTGGGATGTCTTCTTGCTATGATTGCTTGATGTAAAAGGGAATGAATGCCTTGTTTTGATCTCTTGCTTTGGAAGTCCTCTTTGTGTTTGACCTCATATGTCTTGTCGCCTTTTGAGGGATTTCATGACAAAGTGTTTGAAACAACGATTGCATTCTTAGTGTTTGTTTACATCTCTTTTGCATTCATCCTTCATTAAGAAGATTTGCGTTCATTTAGTTTTCATCTCAAAGTTTTCTTTTCGTTAAAATGCATTAGATCACATTGCATTGAAAAGTATTTTTGAGATTTATCATTGAACTTAGATCACATTGTTTAATGATTGAAAGCTAAAAGTCGCTTTGAGTGCATTCTCTTTCATTAAAAGTATGCATTAAGTAGATTCTCATTTCATCGAAAAATGCATTGAGTGCATTCTTATCATTTGAAAAGGAAAAGTAAATTGTGCATAGATTACAATTGCATAGTTTTCGAAAAAGAGAATTTTGCATAGGTTACATTACATAATTCGCATCATTGAATGTTTTAGAATACTTTTGCATAGTGAAAGTCATCTAGTTTGGAAAAAGTTTGGTTTGCAGTGTTGTTTTATGTCGCATCATTGTTTGAAGCTCTTCCCTTAACTAGATAGCATTCATCGAATTGAAAATTTTTCTTTTCTCATGTAGCTGCATACAGGAGATTGTCATATGACACTCGGTAGGGCCTTGAAACCGAGACATAATTGAAGATCAACCTTAAAGTTTATTCAATTTACCTTAAGGAAGAATTGAAACCTAACAAAACATTTAGAGGTCTAGGCTAGAGATGTGTTCTGGTGTCTTAAAACCTAGTAGTTGTCATTCGCCTCTTGGCTTTAGACAGCACTAGTACGGACTTGTGCTCCCCGTACCGTCGCGTATATAAAGGGAGACCCCACTAGGTTTCAATCCTTTATCCATAGGAAGCCGAGTCTGCCACCTTATACCCGTGATACACCGGACACAGCATTCGGGGAGATTGCCTGCACGTACGTCAAGTCCTTGGTTGATTTCTCTTTTATTTTGAAACCAAGGTGTATATTGCAGTTCACGGATACCTGGTACACCCTTTGCCTAGCATTCCTGAGTATTCATTTCGATCTTTTCTGACTCTTTAAATTTGAAAAGGTCATCAAGCGCTTGTCCTTTCACGCTTGTTTCCAATCTGAAAGTGATAGAGTCACCTTTTTCCTGTTTCTCGACTCTTAAAAGATGAAACGGTAGAGTTTTGTTTCAATGTTTTAAAAATTAACTGCCCACGAAATATCCCTGGTTAAAGTTAGTTTCCTTAGGATGTTGTTCTGAAGATCGTTTCTGATGGCAACTTTTCCGGAGGACACCAACCAAGGAATCCCCTCTGATGGGAGTCCTGGTCATTTTTCTCCTTTTGGAAATGTTGGTGCTCCTTATATGGCAACGCTGTCCCTTCCTGGATTAACTGTTGGGTTGCCTGTTTGGTTGTTCTCAACCTCTGTGGTCCCGAATGTCTCGGCTACTGTTCAAACATTTCCTCCGCCTGAACAACATCATGTTGATTCCAAGGTGGACCTCTCCCCTTATTCACCTGTTTCTGCGTTTGGTGAAAGTCTTGATTTAAGTAACCAAGTGGCTAAGAAGAAGAAGAAGAAGAAAAAGAAGAAGAAGTTAGATAAAGGAGAGGCTAGCTCTGCGGCTATTGCGCCTAAGAAGTCTCCTCTTGATAAACCTTCCAACCCTCCATGGAAAGTCAAGTTCCCTTGCATGTTGTGTACGGGAGACCATCTTCTTCGAGACTGCCCTGGCATTCCCAAGGTGCTCGAAGTATGGTCCAACGGTCGCCCGCCGTTGCCCTTGGCTTCTTGGAGTCAGGTTGGGGGCACATCTTCGGCTGCTGCTGGTAAAACTCTTAACAAGCAGGGTAAGATTACCAATCCCTGTAATTTGTGTGAAGGGCACCATGCCATTCACCTTTTTCCATATATGGATGAAGCCAAGCGAGTTTTGGACAACTCGGCTGTTTCTAAGCCGTGCCTTCCGGCTGGTTACAAACAGCTTTCTTTGAGTCCTCCACCAGCTGATCCTACCATCAGTCAAGATTCATCCTTGGTCGATCTCGCTCCTCCGGAAATTCAAATTCAGGAATCCATTCCCGACCAACCATTGGTCGAGGGATCGGTTGAGCTGGCCCCTTCTATGGTGCACTAGGTCTTTTCTGTTGAGAGTGGACCTCATACCCCTCATGTTCTGTTGGTTTCTTTAGATTCTTCGGACTTGGAGAAATATTCTTCTGTCCCTATACCTCAAGAAGTTGTTCCTCTACCTCCTGTGATGGAGGTCCCAGAGGATACTCCTCCTGCCTTCGAGATGGAGGTCATGGAGGATGCTCCTTCTTCTTCCGTAACACTAGGGGAAGACCATCTAGGTTCGATGGTATCCCCTCCAAGTAGTTTAGTCGCTTCCTTTGATTGGAATCGATTTGCAGGATACCACCTTCCGTCTTATGTGCCTTTTGAGATCACAGTACAGGCTTTTGGTCTGGTCGTACCCAGCACCATTATAGACGAAGGTGAGTTTGTTAGTGTTTCATCCTCAACTACTTGGCAAGCTTTCGGTTCACTTGCACCTATTACGCAGAATATGTTGGCATTTAACAGAAGAACGAGTCAACCATTAGGGATCCTTCCAAGGTTACCTGTCACTTTGGGAGGTAAAACTGTCCATATGGATGTGATGGTTGTTCCAGGCCCCTTGGATTTCAATCTGCTTTTGGGGCGCGATTACACCTATGCCATGGGAGCGCTTGTTTCCTCCCTCTTTCGCGTGATGTGTTTTCCACATGAAGGACGGATCGTGACCATTGATCAGCTTGCGTTCTTTGGTCCTGATGTGGCAGCTGGCCCGCCATCATCCCTTCCTGGTTTTTATCCACATATTGTATCTGCCCCACCGCAGGTCAACTATGTGGCTACCTACCCTGTGCCTGTGCTCAGTGATGATGCTGTCGTGCATCGGTGCGAGGCATTGGATCCTAAATTCTAGGATGTTTTCCTTCCATCGAGTGGAACTCTTGGAGACGATGACTTCTTGTTTGAAATGATAGGGTCGTTCGGAGCATGGTTCTTTTCCTGTGTCAAGCTCCTTAAAAAATGAAACAAGGTTGTTGGAGCAGAGTTCCTTGTCTTGTGTCAAGCTCCTTAAAAAATAAAACAAGGTCGTCAGAGCACAATTCATTTTCTTGTGTCAAGCTCCTTAAAAAATGAAACAAGCTTGTCGGAGCAGAGTTCCTTGTCTTGTGCCAAGATCCTTAAACCATGAAACAAGGCGCTGAGGATAGTTCTTTTAATGTGTCAACCTCGTTAAAATAATGAAACACGTTGCTGTTCAATTTGAGTCTTTGATAAGTTCTCGTAAAATCCCAATCGAGTATTTCTCTTGATCTTGTAACTTGAACCTTCACTCCATCTGCCTTCCATATGGATTGAAGCTTGGGGGGCATGTACCTCGAATTGAGTCACCATGCTGGGGGCATGCTTACTATTTCAAGCATAGTTTGTTTCCATTTCAAGCTTGTGTAAAAATGAAACCTTTCCCATTTTACCTCTTGTGATTGTCATTTTATCAGCTTGTTTTTGCCAGATGAGCCTTGGTTTCTCATGCCATCGTCACTATCTGCTTGGCTGATCATATGCCTTCACTTGGTTGTTTTAACTTTTCCTGAGGAATTGCTGCGATGAGTGGTCTCGTTAGCCATCCTCTTGACTTTTACTTGTTCTGAGCAGTTCCACCATTACCGGAACCAGTTGCTACCCTTTATACCACTCGTTCCTCCAGGAGGAGTCATATTTCAGCGCTTTTCTGACTCTCTAAACATGAAAATATTTCCGAGGCCCTTGTCGTTTCGATCTTGTTAAAGTGGCTGCGAAACGACATCTGCCTAGTATACGTTTACGAAAAAGGAATACCCTGGCCTATCGCGACTAGGAGGTTTTCTTAGATTTTGTTTTCTACATTTTCGAATCTAAGGAACTATTTACGAAAAGGGACCATTGGAGTTTACTTTTCCACTATCTTTTCAAACTCTCTAAACATGAAAAGACGTTGAGTTATTCCTTTGTCAGACTCGTTAAACCCTGATGACATTGGATTTAGTCGTGATGACGATATTCGAGTCGCTCCTTCCTAGGGCTCGTTAAATGTACTAGGATGGATTCGTCTGAACGACGGATTTATATGACAAGCATATGGTATCCTCTTCAAGCTTGTGTAAAAATAAAGAGGTACTCACCAAAATGGTCGGGAAAATGGAACCAACATCATTGTCGTGTCGGTAGTATGTTGCTCTTGAACATGGCACTTGTCTGCATTCGTGTCGGGTTGGGGACATCTCATCTCGTTTTTCACTTGCCTCCGTGGGTTTGGGTGATCCCTTTTGACCTCTCATCTGCTCTTTTCCTCGTCATTATGACCTCTGATCTTTTGATGTCAAATACTGCCAAATCCACTGTCGTGTTGTCAATATGTTCAAGAGAAGTTGACCTCTGCAAAGCATCAACCTTCCTCTGATTCTCATATGATCCTAATTCACAAAAAACATTATGTTCCTCTGTCTCGTGTCTGATGTGGGAAACACTATGGCCCACCTTCGATCAAGGTCACTTCCTGTTGACTCCAGCTCATTTTCCAGGAAGCTGATCGAGAGACTCTTTATGGTACCTTGGAGCCTGCATGCCTCAATGGCAGGTTCGTCGCATTCGACGTGAGGTTTTCATCATTGGCCTCCGATCGAGTGATTCTACGGGTGTTCGACGCCAGCTCATTGATTCACATGCCGTAGATTGTACCTATAGTACCTTGAGGGCCATTGTCATCATTGGTGGTTCCTCTCGCGCCTGTTAACAGCTTTCATCATTGGCTAGTAATCAGACGATGTTCTTGCATGTTCAACCTCATATTACATATTCGCATGCTTGAACTTGTACTCTGTTCGGGTCGAGATGGAGCGCAAGACCCTGGATTGTGTCTATTGTAATCCAGGCTGCAATTTTGTGGATTATTATGATTATTTACATGACTCGTTGATTGGATGGCTGCGACCATACCTGAGTCTATTTATCGATCCTCTCTGGATGGCTGCATCCATGCCTTGGATCTAGATTATTGTACACTCTGTTATGGATGGCTGCGCCCATACCACGCATATATATCATGTATTTGAGACATCAGTTGAACTTTTCTCCACATGTTTTCCGATGGCAGTGTTTTCAGTCGGCATGTTCTCGTAAAGCATTTCACCCCTCTCTCTCTTTCGGGCCTCATGCTTTACGGGGCATCTGTTACACAGCAATTTGTCACCGTCCCTACAATCCCCATCCCACACATTGGAGGGCCCATTCCATGACCTGTGGACAGAGTTAAGGCTTGAAAATACTTTCATTGCACCCCTCTGAAGATGAGCTTTAATTGCCCTGAAGGAATCTCCCTGCAAAAAACCCTAAAAATAGCTCTTTTTCCATTAGCGCGGTTCCATAGTTCAACCCTCGCGCCAAGAGGGAAATCCTCCAAAGAGGGCGCGCCAATTAGCGCTCTGTCATAGAGCCGTACCCGTGCCAACCATATTAAGAGGTTTTTTTTTTAAATAAAAGGCAAAAGTTTCATCCTAACAAATTACTGGGTTGATTTCTATCTTGAGTTGGGAGGTTTGGCTACGTATTTCCATAGAGAGGAAGTGGTTTTCCACCTCTCATGGAATCTTCCTTGATGATAGGGCCAATCCCATAATTATAGGGATCCCAACTCCCCTTCCTCCTTCTATAAAAGCTTGCCCATTTCCATTGCAAGTTAGTTCCAAAGAGTGGAAGAATTTCCAAGTTCCCAAGAGCTTTCATGCTGCAAAAGCCTTCTTGATTCCCAAAGGCCAAATCCAAGCAAGGAGACTATTGCCAAGTATCCGGAGAGAGAGGCTTGTCCCATCCCTGACAAGATTTATCGAGACATGTTGTGTTGATGACCCGCTAAAGGAGAGTGTTGCGTCGAAGCTATGGTTGTATTCTTCTTTTGACTCTTTAATGATAAGCGACTATCGGTTATGGTTCCACTCTTGTTCTTGATCATGTTCATGATTTATGTCCTCTTCGACTGATATATAATTGTATGTACTGGATTTTATGCTTGCATTTGTGTTGTTTCTTGCATGTGCAGGTGTCCGATCACGGAGATCGTGAGGGCTGTGATCTGCCAGGGCGAAGGAACGGGAGCACCACCTCTTCTACAAACAACAGCGTTGGATTCCAGGTAAGCCTTCCTCACAAGTCGGTTTATTTACAATTAGGAACCTGCATTGTAGCGTGTTTGATTGTTGCTAGACCCGATCTGGGCTAGTAGGGATCGCCTCTGTCCGCAAAGGGGATTTACCTCCTCAACAGCGTGATTTTAAAACATCAAAGGGCATGCATCTTTGTTACGTGATAACCATTGGATTGTTGAGTTGGAGTGCGATGAAGCGTTAGCCGTTGGATGTTTGAGCATTAAACATGAAATAGAATTATCTGACATGTCTGATCTTCATTGATATGGAGTGTTGAAATAAAGTGTGGGCCATATATGATGAGCCTCAACATATGTGTAATGCCTTGAATTAGTGGAATGGTAAGTTATAAATATTTTAAGGCTTATGTTGAGGTTAATGAAATTTCAAAAGGATATGCGAAGTATTGTGGCATGGTTCATAAAGGTATGTTTAATTTCTATTATATTTCTATTATAATAGAAGTGAACAGAGAAAAAGTTCATCTTACGGGAAATAAAACTTTGGATAAGGTAAGACATGTCAAATAAGTATGTTGGGTATGTCGTGGGTCCAAAGATTTTCTTTAATGACATTTTGGGTTTTTAAACCATAGTTGTGAGCAAGGAATTTAATTCCTAATTAAATAATTCTACTATTTGGTTTTTGAACCAAAGTCAAAATTGGAAATATGAAATATCTAGGTGGGTATTTTCATATGGTTGGTAACCATAATTATCAACAAATGAGAAAGCTTCCGCATTAGTGTTTGTCTCAATTTGAGGATTATTTTGGGTAATGAATGTGACATTCATTTTTACATGGAGAATGTGGGTTTTTGCTGCTGTGGCAGCATCATTTTTGGTGTCAGAGCAGGAAACAACTCTTTTTGAAGGTTCAAGTTTGTTTTGATTAAATTGGAATTAGAATGAATGCATGTGTGATGGAGAAAATAAAGAGAGATCAGATTTTGAATCTGATAGATTGCAGCACATAGAGACACAGTGCAGATGAGATGTGAAAGAAGATCACAGAGAGATCTTGAAGGTGAGTTGATAAGTGTTATTTTAACTCTGGTTTGGAGATTGTGTTTGCAGAATTCAGGTTGCAAGCAGTTGAAGAAAATCTCAGCAAAATAAAATCACAGCTTTAAGAGCAGTGATAAAGGAAACTGGTAAGAGTTTCTGAGTAAAGGGTGGAACAGAACCTTGAATAATTCCAACAGAGGTTGGATAAAAAGTAAAATTGTGTTCTTAAAAGGTGCATATGAGTTGAAGCCTAGAAGGAGTAGAGAGGAATGCTCAAGAGGTTCCAGAAGATAGAAAACCAGTGCTTGCCAAAGACCAAATCCAGAGGAAAGGATTGGTGAGGTAAGTTGTAACAAGGAGGACTTGTTATTACAGAGGCTTTAGTAAAACTCATGATGAATGAGTGAGGAACTCATAAATATAGAAATGGAGAATAAGATGAATACTGATAGTCATAGAAGAGATAGCAGAGGTTCTGACAGAGACCACAACAGAAGAAAGGAGAAAGAAGATGCCAAGGCAAATGGCATATGGAAGAAATTGACTGATGAAGAATATAACAAAGAGTTAGTTGAGATAAGAGAACAATTTAATAAATTGAAAATGATGATAGAAGAAAACCAGAGAATTGGTTAGATCATGAAGAAGAAGGTAAAGTGGCAGAGGCTACAACAGAAGAGAGAACAACAAGTGAATATGCAATTAGCAGAAGGGCTAAGAAAGGTTGAACATATGATGAGTGTGCAATTGGGATGTGAAGAACTCAAAGAAGCTGAATTGAAAATAGAATTTTCCATTTGTGAAGCAGAACAGAGTGAAGTTATGGGTAAAGATGAATAATGGAGATCTGTGGAAGATCTTATGAATCATTGTGAAGATTTAAGACAAGAAGAAGTTGATTTTTGTCAAGAGGGAATTATTGATGATTTCCTAAGTTGTTGGGCAAGTTCAGATCATTTGGATGATAAAGCATTTGTTTTTTTGTAACTAATGATTTTGATGTGATTATAGGTTTTTATAGAAGAAGATGAGCAATCTTTTGAAGTCACAAAAGTATGGAGAGTATCTTTCAGAAGATAAATACTGAATTGAAGAATGATGAAGAATGTATCTCAATGAGGAAAGCAAATTTGATACATTGATATTTGAAGTCGTTATGTTACAAGAAGAATTTCTTGTGAAAGAAGGAGAAGAGATTCACTTTGAAGAACATATATGTGAAGCAAATGCTTGAGACTGCTCAAACTAAAAAATTTGTGTATAAAGGTAGGAATTATCAATGATGATGAGATTTAAGGAATTCCAAAAATAAATTGCATTGCTGGAATATTTTTTGGAAAACTCAGAAAGTATGACAGGGAGATTGGCAGAAGATGAGTTCACTACAAAGGGGATGAATAGAAAGACATCATGGAAGCAAAGATGATGTGGAAGAAAGACTTGTTGACAAAGCCTAGAGAGTTCTTCAGAGAATTCTTTAGGTAGAAGGAATCATCATACTCGATGTGCTGGATAAAGGAGGAAATTTTAGAGCAAAGATACCCAATGTTGCTGAGGAAAGAAAGGCACCGAGGCCTTGTGGTTTTTATTTTAATAATTGCTTTGTGAATGCAGGTTTCTTTTACAGATGCCGGAGAAGATTTGGACATTGTACTTGGCAAATAAGAAGGAGAAGGAAGAAAATTCCCTGTGGAAATATTTAATCTATGGAATAAAGAAATTAAATTACTAGAAATTATGTTGAAGAATTAGGATTCAATACAGAAGAGAAAGAGCTTGAAGAAGTGCGTGATGTGAAGATGCAATAATTAGAGGAAATCAAGAACAAAACTAAAGCAAATAGATGAAGATAACAAAAGAAGGGTATACTATATCACCAATAAATTACAAGAGATGAAACAAATTGTCATAAGTGACAATTTGGAAGAAGATAGTAATTGCAAATTAAAACAAGAGGGTAAGGATGACAAAGTGGTAGTAAAAAATAAAAGACTAATTAAGTGAGTGAAAGAAATCAACAGACGAAGATTTATTGGACAGAAATTGAAATGATAAGAAGGATAATGTAAGAAAGTGTCTCGTAAGAAGACATCAACAAGAAAGAAAGAAGCAACAACAAGAAAGGAAGACAAAAGAATGCATCATGAAAGCACAACAAGGAGCAAAGCAAAGACAAAGTGTGGAGACCTGGAGAAGAGAAACAAACAACAACAAAAAATAGATGATAAGTTACAACAAGGTATGGGATCCAGGAAGACACAGATTAAAAAGCACATGATCAAGAGATCATGATTATTTTTAACCTTAGGAGTCCGATGCAAGAGCATTAGGCTCATAAATCTCTTTGTATTTTATTAAGGGGGGTCTTGTATTTTTCAAAAAGAGTGGGTTTTTATGTAATGTTTTGAGTAATTTTAATAAGAATTAATTCAATATTGAGAGGAATTTGTAAATGTTCCCGAATGATTATAACATGAGATAATTAGGATAGTTTAGATTCCATAGGAATGAGAGATTTGAGAATTAATTGTAAATCTTAAATTAGAATTGGTTTCATGATTTATGGGATTAAAGAGGATTCTTAGAATTAGTTGAAGAAATAGAGGATCTCAAACCATAATTGGGTTCGTAAACATTTTTTATATGGTAAGCCTCAAAGGCATAAAAGAATGTAGAGGAGAGGAGTGATTTAGGTTTTAGACAGATAGAGTTTTTTGCTTCTAATGGAAAATTTTAAAGCAGCGCCATTTATCGTAAAATCAGCCCGAGAGAAGAAGAAACTCGTGTAAATATTTGTTTATATATAAAGAGATTGTTTTCTCGAGTTATTAATTGTGTGTAGAGAAATGAATTCATAATTTCATGTTATGAATCGTAGTTGGCACAAAGACATGTATGTATAGGGTTTGAAATGGTGGTTCTACATACCATTGAAATGTTTGATGTAAATGTTGAGACAGTATAATGGCAACATTATGACTTGAGCTAAAGTGCATAAAGGGTTACATATACTTTTGAGAAGACTCGATGAGTTTCAGGAAATGCGTATCATCGAAAGGATCGAAGACACAAAGAGGAACCGATTTTTCAATTCAACATTTGGATACATCGCACCATATGTATCAAGTAATATCCGATCATCAAAGAATGATAGACTGAACAAAGAGGAACAGAGGAGTGGTTTTGAAAAACTCCCAAAGGGTTTTCACACAACTTTTAAATGAGAGGTGGTGAATTTGAATGAACTTGTCGAAAGAGGAAACTATAATTGATGGCACAATGACTTAGATAAAGTGGAATTGCAAAGCAAATGAATTGGATTTGTGTGAGTTATAACGAAACTAGAAGTTTGGAAAGAGTAAGCTTAAGAGGAAACTGTCAATCTGAGTATGGAACCATGAGTAAATGGCGAAGATGGAACAAAGGAAGGTGGTTTTTAAAAAGGCAATCCTGGTTTCTACGTAGCAACATGGTAAGTGGTAATTGCTTGAGCGAACGCGATAGGCGTTTAGGTGTTGACACGTAGTAGTGGAAAACCACTTATTTCACGTGATTTTAAAACATCAAAGGCATGCATCTTTTTACACAATAACCATTGGATTGGTTCATTTGGAGCGCAATGAAGCACATTGCTGGATGTATGAGCATTAAACACTAAATAGAATGATCTCGACGTGTCTGATTGTTAGTGATATGGAGCGTTGAAATAAAGTGGGCCATATATAATGAGCTCGAAATATGTGCAATGCCTTTGGAATTAGCTAATGGTAAGTTATAAATATTTTAAGGCTTATGTTGAGGTTAATGAAATTTTCGTGCTGATATGCGAAGTATTGTGACATGGTTCATAAAGGTATGTTTAATTTCTATTATATTTCTATTATAATAGAAGTGAATGGAGAAAAGTTCATCATACGGGCAATAAAATTCTTGGATACGGTAAGACATGTCAAATAAGTGTGTTGGGTATGCCGTGGGGTCCAAATATTTTCTTTAATGACATTTTGGGTTTTTAAACCATAGTTATATGAGTAAGGAATTTAATTCCGAATTAAATAATTTACTATTTGGTTTTTGTACCAAAGTCAAAATCGGAAATATGAAATATCAAGGTGGGTATTTTCATATGGTTGGTAACCATAATTATCAACAAATGAGAAAGCTTCTCAGATTAGAGTTTGTCTCAATTTGAGGATTATTTTGGGTAATCAATGTGACATGCATTTTTACATGGAGAATGTGGTCATTGTGGTAAAGATCACTGCTTGGAGGCAAATTTGAATTTGAATTTTTTCAATTTTTCCCGCTCTTAATAAGGTTATGTCTTATAGAATTTATTTTAAATAAATAAATATTTTTCTATCCATATGTGATGATCTTTATATCGACTTTGGTCCTCTCAAAGAGGAATCTAATGCCATAGTTATCTTCTACAAAGGAGCACCAAAGTGGAATTTGTACCTAGTTTCCAATTTTAACACTCCCTCTCAACTACAAAGAATTCCACCGACGAACCATCAACCTTTGACAACAATCATCATGACATCTTGTCGCCATGAATCATCTTTTTGAATATCATCTCATCTCTCGATTTGATGAACATTGAAATGAATAATAATAATTGATCGAGAGTGATACACAAGACCTTTCAAATCTCCACCGACAAAAATTCAATTAACATAACTAAAGAGTATAATCCAATCGGACTTGATCCCAAGTGATCAAGTTGAATAAACACCATGCATCCTAGACATAGGGAGTAAGACAATACACGATGCATCTATTGGTGGTGATATGGTCCCAAACCACTTTCCCAACTCAATGGCCGTATGAGAGGTACTTCCCATGTGTCCCGCATGACATGGGTAGTGTTGTCTTTTGTGATAATTGGGATCAATAATTATGTCAAAGCATCTATAATGTTTTGTTTTTGTTTTGAAATTTTGGATGACCAAAAGTATAAAGTAACTCTTGCAAAGAGCGTGCTTAAATATTTTATAATATTAGAAAATAAGACTAAGGGATTCTTGTTGATCTCAATAATGCTGATTTAAGATTTTGTAAATGGTTAAGTAGAATTATGTAAGAAAATATGATAACCAAATATTTAGATTGAATGCTTTAATTAATCATAAATTTGAAAACCTTTAAACAATGTCTAAAAGTTCAACAATAAATTTAATATTATCAAGATGTTGAAGATTTATAGAT
This sequence comes from Pinus albicaulis, assembly GCA_034641835.2. Taxonomy (NCBI): domain Eukaryota; kingdom Viridiplantae; phylum Streptophyta; class Pinopsida; order Pinales; family Pinaceae; genus Pinus; species Pinus albicaulis. The sequence continues at coordinate 1,261,160,872 of CM076583.1, forward strand.
GAAAGGACTACATCAACATCATTAGTAAACGATTCTTTATATAAATAATAACTTCAGGAGGAATTATAATATGACTGGTGACTCAATTAATCTCACCCGGTTATATTGATAACAATTAAACATATGTGGAAACAGTGTAATGAAAATAGGAAAAACTCTACAAAAGAAACAAAGTTGTATGAGATAAATTCATAATCCTTCTTCTCTTATTGAAGATCAAAAACCTTTGCATAATGATGCCTACAAAAATTTACTTATCAAGGGTGCAACTTTAATAACTCATAATGAGATTTATTTATAATAATTTATAAACTCGAGAAATATTCTAAATCTACAATAATAGAATAGAATAGTAGGGAAGAAGGAAACAAATAGATGATATGTCTCTGCTTTGGTGGAAGTCAAGTGGATGATTGTGACCTTTTATGGAAGTTTGTGTGACTGAGGCCCTGGGTTGTGTTGGCATGTTGTTAATATCAAAATTTTACTCAATAGTTTCACAAAATTTATCCCATTTTTATTCACTTGGATTTCTACATTCATCATCTTTCTAAATATTTCATCCACCTCGTGTATCTCTCGGTGCTAGGCTTGTGGACGAACAAATGCTTGATTTGATGTTTTAATGATCAAATCAAATCGCAAAGCCTATAAAAAATCCTTTCCTATAATATGTCTCTTGATACCCGCAAATTTAGACTTATCCACCTAATAGTATATAACTTCTTACAATAACTTTAATTTAATCAATTGCCATCTAGACCTACTAATCCCGGTAGTCCTTTACGAGCCCAAAACATTAAAATTTGTATGAAACCATTGGATAACAATATTCGTAGCTTCACATTTTATTTTCACTTGATTGATTAAATTTCTTTGTAAGACTTTATTGATTTCTAATATTGTTATAAATATCAAGTGTTTATCTCTTCCACCTTTTCTTGTTCTTTGAGTTTAACACCTTGATCATATCGTATTTCACTTGGATTTTTCTTTAGAATTTCTTCTATTCTTCTATGGTTGCTTTACACTTGGTAATGAGCTCTCGTTGTTCAAAAATTATTTCAGATATGGCCATACCTCTCACATGGATTTTCGATGTCTTCCCAAAATGTTTTTCTTGGCTTCGCCCAATTCCTCTCCGCTATTAAGGATTTGTTTTCTAAATTCTTTAGCCTTTAAGTCCCACTTTGTGGGACTTTTTCATCTCTTCCATATATAGAGTTTCATTCCCGATTTTCTCACATTCCGTAATCCAAATCTCGTTTACAACTTCTCTTTTTCCCCTTTTTTTGAATGTCCAAACTCGTGTTAACTTTGTTGTCAATGATGATGATGGATCTATACCCGTAGAAGATATTAGAGTTACGTGATCGGAGCACAACTACCCGTGATGTTTTTTTCTCCTTTAACAACTCTTCAATCTATTACCTCCATTTTCCTTATTTGTATGTTTCGTCGTTGATCAATTTGAAAATTTCTCCTTGTTATATTCATTTTCTCGTAACTTATTTTGTCTATGGATCTTCATTGAAGGCAATTTCTCCGTTGTTTGCGCAGAGAAAAGATGTCTTCATTTTTCTTCTTAATAATTTCTTCAACTTCTTTGCAATCCTTCCGATCATATCCAACCTTGACTGGAGCAAGATCCTCCAAAGATTTAAGTTCCGTTATCTTTGGCCAATGAAGACAACTTTTCAATCTTGAGCCGAGATTAAACGCTTGAAAATGCAAAGCCTTGATTTCGAGAGGACATAGTTGAAGCCATAGTTGAAAAGAGAATTTCTCCAGATTGGGTTCGTGCATTCCCATCTAATCAATAAGATGGATCTCACTAGCATAAAATGAAAGCACAATCTTTTTATATCAATGAGATTTAGAAAGGAATTGTGGCCCTGGAAAAAGGCCATTTGCATTCTTCCTTTCTCACTATCAAAGGCAGAAGAAGCATGTGTCGAGAATTTGATTTTTGCTTCCAAAAATGACTTATACACATTAGACTTTAAAGCCTCATTCTTATGTTTGATGTCAAGGAACCTAGAGAAGATGTTATGTCTGAAGGAAGAAATGGCTTCGAGTGTCGTGATGATTTCCGCAGGTTCTCTTAGCGATGATGATGATGGAGGAGTTAATGAAACATTTGTTTATGTAGAAACTTGAGTCTCTCCAAGATGTCCTCCTTCTCGAAAGTATAGTCGAGCCAATATTTGACTTCTTTTGTCGCAAAATGAATTCCTTCATGATATCTTAGCAAGTGGAGGCCCTTCTCTCATCCTTTCTATTTCTTGCTCGTGACTCCGGGGTCCGCACATTAGAAGTTGACAAAACATGTCTAATTGTCTCTGAAGTGTTCCCTCGACGCACGTTTCATGATTCATAAATTTTTCTATTTCTATCTAGAGGTATGATTATATGAAGTTGTTTTTAGTTCAACTCTCAAAGCCGAAATGATACCATGTGGGTCATAAGACTGTGTGAAACTTGGTTGAAAACCCATTTTCTTCAATAGTGCATCAAATCTTCCAACACAAGTTGATCCGGTATTGCAAATGAAAGATCCAAGACTTGCTTTGAGCTGAATTGTGCTTTCCTTTTCCCCGACACAAAGTGTGTCATCCATGTTTATCATCTCTGTCAATGTAATCTAGAGAAAAAGATTCTCATAGAACATATTTGGGGAGATTTATGGTGGGAGTTCACATCCATATACTCTAATTTATGTATAATTTTGGTATAAATACTAATCCTCTATTTCGCTTGCTCACTCAAATATAAATCCTTTAACTGGCTTCTCCACCCCTGCCCTATTTGACCGGTACGCAAAGAAAGCATCGAAGTATGAAAGAATCTATGAACTCTAAAAATGTAGTTTTTATCGATGTAGTCCCGACTAGTTCAAATTCCAAGAAATCACCGATTGATTCACCCGTTCTCATCCCGTTGGTTGGAGTCGATAGGCAGTAATGTCTCCTCATGGAAAATAGCATGTGTATAATTACTATTGGGAAATGTAGAGCCTTGTGCCTCAATTTTGTCCAATATCATAATATTTTGTAATAGTTAGTCTAAAGTAGGGGGCTTAGAGGTGGGTCAAAAGGGTGTATCTAGGGTATGCAAACCATGGTTTGCAGATCATGGGTTAGCACAAAGCAAGTATGATATAAATAGGCAGATATGTTTAGTCTAGAGGTAAGAAAGAAAGAGATAGACAAGATAGATACAACCTTAAGATTTTTGGTCAATTGTCCGCAGGCTCCCGATGGTCAGAAATGTGAGACCCCGAATCCTATTGTGCAAAGTTAGTTGGATAGAGTTTAGATGTCGGATTTGAATGGTAATAAATAAGAAGACCCTTTTTCTGGATACTAAAGCTTTATGTGTTGTGATTATTGGTTGTAGCTTTTGTGCTATCTATATATGTTCATTGTTTATTAAGGATTGTTGAAGAAGGCTGATGGATGCAATCATATAATGGTACTTGCATAGATCCGCCGTTGTGTTTGAATGTTGTTGATTCAGTTTGATCTACTATTACATGATTTACAAGTTTTGCTAGAAGTATTATGCACGCAATAAATGTATCTCGCATAAGGTACCAATATGATCGATCGAGAGGAACGCCTCTTCATTTAAATTTCCTCTCTCAGTGGTGCGGAAACCTCGGTTCCAACACCCTCCCATACTACTTTCGGTGAGACCTTGGCCCGTGCATCAGTCATCGCGAAAGGGCCAATAGTATAGGTTTGGTTGGCAAACCTGAAGTCGAACTTGGTCAGACTCTAAACCAATAAATGGTTAAAAGCTACAAGATCGGGAGAATTTTGAAGGAGAGATTGGGTAATGCCACCAAGTCATCGCACCATTAAAACCTAAGTTAGAAGATTGGTTCGAAAAAATGCGATTCAAGAATTTTCCTTAAAAGAAATGGAGTGCGAACCCGCTCAATAAGAGTGGAAAAATAGTATACTTTGGGCGTAGGTTCACGAAATATTATTTGTAAAAATCGTGCACGAAGGTAAGAGTGGTTGTCTCAACCGGGCGAAATTTCAGACTTGTTGGAAGGACGCATCAAAGGCCATAGTGGACCCCCGAGTCAAGATCCGGCAATTGGAAAAAGACCGGAGTAATAAGATTTATTAGACCGTGGACCATTGGGTTGATAAAGATATTAGGGCGATTCATAACAAAATTCGTTGTTGATCGCTCAGGTCATATTCCGGCGTAACGGAGGTTCTTCAAAGGATTTATAGGTAAGTTCCAAAAACCCCGCGACTATTACTGACAAAGATGCTATTGAGCAAAAATGGTGTCTTTGTAGCCAGACAAAGTGAATGACCTCCGATCGTAGTGGGAGCACAACACGAAGTGGTAAATACTATTTGGTTAATCAAGAAGGAGAAAGATCGACATGGCGCCCTCGAGGGGAGTTATCCGATCATAATCAAGAAAGAGTTGCGCACAAGGAAACCACGCCACACCTCGCATCGAATCCCCACAAGGGTAAAAACCTCCCCACACCTCCCCCACCATCAACAACAGAGGATGACATGGCTACACACATGAAGCCTACTTTCAAGGGTGTAGGGGGACGAGGACATGGACCGATTCCTGCTTGTAGCCGAATCTCTGTGATGGACCCACAAATGTGAACAATGATGATATCAAACAAGCGCAACTATCCATAGATTTCGAAGGATGGGCACTAGAGTCAGTTCATGGGATACATCGTCAACATGAAAATGCATCCATCTGTGATGTTAAGAAACTCAAAGCAACAATTTCAAGGCTAAGTCATACGCTCAATGTAGTCGAACTAAAGGACTTTTAAGCAAGGACCTACAGTCCATCTCGGGAGGTCGATCAATGATTAAAGAAGGTGATCAGAACTATCACAAAGATAAGCAACATAAAAAATGGTTCATCGTTATGCTACTACCACACTTGCTGCGCACATGGGACAACAAAAGATTGACCTCAAGAGGAAGCGCCAGGAAATAAGAATTTGTGCTGGGAAGCGCGCAAGAAATAATATGCGTCATTCAACCAATCGAGGCAATTCACTTTAGAAATTCATAGTTTTTGAAACGGCCACGAAGGAAGCCAATCCGTACGCTTCGTGCATACGTTGTAAGGGACCAGCTCACACCAATGATCAATGTCCACTATTAGCACACTACATGCATGCTAGGGGGTCTGAGCCCCTTGCGACCTAGGGAAACTACTGCCCTAGCAAGCCCTATTCTATGGTGTGATGATCGCTGGGTGGAAGTAAGACAACACATAGCACTACCCACGATTTGGTGCTTATGTACCATAATTAAAACAACAATGGTGTAGATTCCCGCTTGTCCGTAGGTCACGATGGGCAAAATTATCGAACCCCGGACCTTATGGTAGATAGGGGAAATTTATACGTAGTACAAGTAGACCTCATCACCACTGCCTCCATTGGGGTGGGGATTGGCCCCCCGCACGCAGGAAGAGGAGGGAGGAAGAGGGAGTTTTGGCTGAGGCTTCGCACAACTAATCCGTTATAACCGCGGCTACATGGACATTTTGTACTAGATTGCCCGAACCCTAAGACGCTGGCCTGGTGTATATTGCCGAAATTTTGATCATGTCATCACGCTCACTTTTAATAGCAAAAATGCAAGAGAAGAAACAGATTCTACGCAGAATGTGCAAAGAGTTAAGGTGGAACCACGAGACGAAGGGGCTGCATCAATGTAATCACATGCACCAACATTTCCACGAGAGGAGCAAGAGGAAAACGGGAAACTAATCACTAATCCAAGGCTGCAAGACAAAAACAAAATGGCTAATTTAAAATGGAAAAAGAAACCTACCAAAATTGAAACACTCGCTAAAAATGATCTGGGATGCATAGAACGAATAATACAAAAATAACCATAAACATAGAGATGCGCTGAAATAATGCGTCATTTCATTAATATCAAACAACAGAATATGCTTACGTATACAATGAAAATAAAATATCTAGAAGTTGGTAGCGAATCTCTCGAGAAGAGATGTGTACATGCACTGAATCTGTTACAATGAGGCTCGAGGGCCTATTTATTGTTGAGAAACAATGTAGAATCCGAAACGTCCAAAAACCTAACCGTAGGAGATGAGGCGCCAAAACCGTGGGCGCCCAAGCTAGTAAATTGGTGGTTCAACTTCCCGGGGGGGTAACTTTGGCATCCGATCTCCGTTTGACACGCTCAATAGCTCGTTAGAAAGATCTATCCGAGGACCACAACTTGTTGAGCTAATTTATTGACTAAATTAACACAAGTATTTAATTATCAATCCGGGTTTGTAAAACTTGGAGGCAAATCCACTGTATATGGACATTAGATATAATCAAGTTTAGAAGATAAATTATTTAAAAGTTGAAAGTAATACATTCTATAACTCTAACTCAATTAGTTTAAAAAGAGGAATAATATTGAAATGGTTCTTGACTCAAGAAATCCACTTTCACCTCAATTACCACTTAATGAATCAGAGATTAAAACCAAGAACTTAAGATGGATAAATTATTAATGAAAGAAGCTCTTAACTTAAGAGACACATAAAGTATTCCATTATAATTCATTCATCTCAATATCAAAATCTCAACAAGAAACTACTTGCATACAAACAAATGAAACTAGTTTTAATTCATCATTTTAGTAGAAGGGATGCTCAACTTGAACACCTGTTTTTCCAACTTGATAAAGTGATGAATAAGCTATGAACTAATGAAATCAATCATTATGCATGAACCATGAAGCAATCTGAAATAAAGCTTTGAAAAACCAGTTCTACACAACTGCATTAAGCATGGAATAAAACTAGCTAACAAGGAAGTGTACTTAGCTTCTGGAATGGGGCTCCTTCCACCCTTTCTTGCACACTTAAAAAGGTGATCTCAGAAGCTTAACTTCAGTCACACATCCATAACATTGAACAGCAAAATGATAACAGCACAAGTCTTCAAATTAACTCCTCAATCCAAAAGTGTCACAATATAAAAGTATATAAGTCAATAATAATCCTAATCCATAAGCCATCAAAGCTTTGGCTTTAAATAAGAAGTCTCATGAACAAACTGATCTATTTTTACTCAAACAAACCCATCTACTTCTCATCCACCTATCTAAGTCGAATTCATTATTCTTATCCCAAGAAATATGGTCAATCTCATAGAATCTCAAAACTGCCCTATTTCCTAGGGATTTCCTGGTGACTAGTCATGTTTGACCAGCCTTGACCGGGCCTAATAAAGCTTGTTCTGGCCGAACCAAGTGGAGTTAGCTTAGTCCTAGTTCCCAAGCTGTCCATCCATGCATCAAACTCGAGCCCAAGTGTCCTGCAAACATGTCATCCACACAACTATTACGGGAATTTCTGATTCAGTCCAAAATTGCACTTGAAACTCAATTTTCATAAAAACTTCTAGAAATTGCAAAATTAAAATTAAACACCTGAATATGCATAAAATACATCAAAATGAGATGGATGTGATGGAAAATGGATGGAAAATATAAGGATTAAGTAGGTTTCCCTAAGCAAAAATAGACCAAAACTGACCCAACATCTCCCCCTTGCTGATCCTCAAGCATGTCCTCATGCTTGTCTTTGTCTCATTGATCTTCTGCCTCTGTATGTTGACTGATGTACTGATGTACTTGTGACTCTGTCCCTTTGAAGATGAAGCTACCTGTAAAAAGGATATCTATGCCTTCAACCTTTAAAAATCAAAACCATACTTGTTTAAAAAAAAATTGAATTTTAATCCTATCTGCTTTTGCAAATCAAATCTTATTCTGCCTTCAGAGATTTAACAAACTCTTTTGAGAAAAGCATTCTCAAATCGATATTCTTTAATTCTGGATTCTAACCCACTGAAACAAGGACTTTCAAAAATCATTATGATTCGTCAAAGAGAGAAGTTGCTGCTTAATGACTAGAGTCCCTCCTTTTCACAGAATGTCACATACTGATCTACATCCAACAATGGTTCCATATTTGCAGCATTATTCATATTTTTTTTCAATCCATCCACCATCATATGGTCTTCCATTAACCAAACCAAGAGAGCCATTAAGCTCAAAGTTGACTTCAGCATTTTTTTCTAAGCAATTTACAAAATAGAGGTTGAAAGAACCATAAAAATATCCCAAACATAAATGAATTTGAGAAAACTGCCCGCATGGAGCCTAATTAGACTCGTTCTGAAGAAAACCCATGTTTTCGTTTTTCAAATTTCATTCTGGTTTGCTTCAGAAAAACAACGAAAAATAATGGCTTCTTAGCAATTTCGAATTTTTTAGAAGATATGGTCTCTGATTCCTTATATGTTACCTCCACTGGCAGTTGACTCGTTTCCTTCTATCTTTGACTGCACAGGTGTTTTCTGCTTCTTGAGAAATCAAAATCTTAGAGAAATTGATTTTTCTTTACTAGCAATCCATCTCTAAATAACCATTTTTTCTTTGCCTTAAATTTATGTATTCTCGTCTGTTTTATCCATGATATCATGGAAATGGCTACCTCAATTTTTAAAAAAAATGAATTATTCTTTTGAAAACAGATTCAATCTTCCTTCGCTCGTTCAAAAGAAACTTCGCTTTAAAAAACTGATCCGAAGAATTTCACTTTTACAACCAACAACGATTCCCTCGTAGCCTTATTTGTGCAAGAAACTCAATTTGTCACATCATCATGGATTCCTTCCGCAAGGCGGGTTTGAACATCCTATTCTTGATGAACAACAACAAAACTCAATTTCTCGAAAATGATGGTAACAAATTCTGCACCTTGCTGTGTGGCGTGCGATGTATCTCAAAATCTGCTGTGTGGCAGAACAAATAGCAAACGATTCCGGAACTAATGACACATTTCAACTAAATCTGAAGTTCGATTTTCCAAATCATTTTAGTTTAATTTCTGAGGGACCGATTCTTACCCACTGGGATGTCTCTGCGTAATTCAAGGGCACACCCAGGGATTGGGTGGAATAACCAACTGCCCCTCCAATATCCACCGAAAAAGCGCCTTGAGCAAGAACCGTAGCGAACAATGAGTTGGGCCTATAAGCTGCCCTTCCACATATAAAGACCATCTGTCTTGATCTTTCTTAACGCTCAGGAGAAACGAACTCTGATTCCCTCCAGGCACCGATACCGGGTAAACAGGTGCGCCAGGAGAGCTGGAGCTTGCGCTCGTCACAAATCCTGGACAATCTAGGTCATAGCAACCGGTGGTGCCATTATAGCCGTCCTTCATCCAATGAGTAAAGAACCTCGGTTGAGCATCACCATACCTTTCGGGATACACAATCCATCCAACCTCTATTTCCTCCAGAGTTTCTACGTTCGAGTCATTCGACTTCCTCGTGATATAAATCCAAAGTGCGCCTTCACTGAAATTACCATCGGGAGCAACTTTCGGACTCCATACATTCAAACGAGCAGATATTTCAAAGATCGGGTCATCAGAGGCATCGTATCGCCCATAAGCATACTCAATATAATAGCTCGGCATACTGTCTTTTCTTCCTCTAGAGTCTAAAAATCGTCTCATAGATCCCGCTCTCTCCACATCTTCACGTTTGATTTCCCTGATCGCCACTATGTCCTATGGACACTCAGACTTTATGCCCACCTTGGAATTATCTCTGCGGCCAGAGTCAAAGTTTGAAATATTTTGCGTGGAGAATTTCACATTCAGTATGTTTTCTAAACCCTTGGTGATATTATCATGTGCATACTTCACAGATATTTGGTCACTGATTTTTACACAAAGTATGTTATCTCCATGCTTGCTCTGAAATTTGTGGAGTGGAGGAGGATTAACGAAATTGATATAATGCTCAGTTCACGCACGTCAACAGCAGACGTGAGCGCAACATGAAACAGAAGCAAACCCGTGAAAAGGAAAAACAAACTCATTGCAAGGCTACAAAAACTATAAAATGCTCTCACTTTCCATCATATGCATTTTCCATGATAACCTCAATACATAAATCATTTCGATTTGTTTGATTTGATTATTTCTCAAAATGCACCTATTCCATATGTATTGCAATATATCTCTTTAATTTTAAAATGACCATTTTTAGGTCATGTTTAAAATTCTTTCCATAGAACTAGTGCTTGCTTTGTTTGTGCAGGTTCAACCTATTAAATTCTCACTTTGATCCTTTTTGCTTAGAGGAAAAATACTTAGGGTTAGGGTTTTGAAATGAATATAGAATATATGAAGGGAATGTAGAATATAAGGATAATGGCATATTAGGGTTATGGAATGAAAAATATGTACATATGTACATTGGATTAGGTATAGGGTAAATGTAAATGTAGCATATAGGATGATGGGTATAAAATAAGGGATATAGGATGAAGGTAATGTATAAAATATGCATTCAGGTATTAACTCAATTTTAACAAAGTCTAAAAATTTCGACAAAAATTTGAATTTACAAGAGCAAAATTTTGTACTTACTATTCTTGTACTTCCCTGTAGTGTTGGATGAATGTTGTTGTTCTTTAACAATATTGGATGAAGTTGTCTAAATATCGTAGATAGATAGAGCTTATTTATGCTTTATGTTCTAGCATCCTGCATTGATTCTGGTCCATTGATTGTTGATGTCGTTCAGGTCCCTCTGCAATTGATTCATAATAACTCAGGTCCCTTCTGTCATGTACATTTTTATGCAATATATACATGTTTTTGCTAACATTTCAGGTCCCTCTGCAATTAATTTCAAAAATATTTCAGGTCCCTCTGCCAACAATACAAGTTCTGTCGTCAATTCAGTTGCACAACTAAGTATCTTTTTGCGAACCTTCCCCCTTGTTGATGGGAAGACTTGTCCTCAAGTCTTGTTTATTTTGGAGGATGATTCCTGCAAACTCAAACTGAAGAAATGGTAAAACAAAATAGAGAATTCATATCGGCCAAACAAGTTGGTTTTCCGATATGAATTCGAGTTTGTATTGTGCCACTTTCGTGGATTTTCACAACCAAACTCCTTTATTATTTTTGATCTTTTTCTATTTTTTCTTTTCGAGATTGAGGTGGGGTGTAATGGAGTAGGGAAGTATGAAAGCTTATGAAAATAGGTTATATTGAAGTCATGATGTAGTAGTAAGTCTGGACTTCAACATGCATGGTCGTGGAGCTTAACATACAATATGGATGATAGATCAAATCATGAACAATATGAATTCAATATGAAAGGATTCTTTGGAGATTGATGTGACTTGACATAGTACTGAACTTGACTACTTCTTCTAATGATTGTCTTCATGTCTTCTTGCCTTGATCTTGATCATGTTGTAGGGTTTGTTGATGTTGGTGGTCAGCATCTAAGAGCAAGCTTCAAGAGTTTGAGTTTCATTAAATGAACTCAAGATCAGGTGAATTTTCACTTTTCACTTTGCTTTGTCTTGAACATTTGTATTCATATTCTGGAATATGAATGTGACTTTGAAAATTACTTCATCCATGGAGTTCACTCCTTCATTCTTCCAATGACCTGCAAAAACATAACACTTGCCTGCAATGCAACATTAGATGATGGAGGAAGAGAGGTGTACAGTCTCTATTCTTCCAATAAACATGTAAATCATTACAAGCATTGCTTAGAAAACAAGTCCAAATATGATAGACAAACATAATGCATTTATTTACCCCTTTGAGGAATGGTGGCCAGCCTAGACCTCCTAGCGGTATTTTGTTTACAAAATATTTGTTTTATATCGAATTAGAGTGATTCCAAAGCCAAGTTGAAGTGAATTCATATGGCTACCTCCTGTATAAACAGGTTTTCAAAATGGTTTAAAATGATATGGTAAAAATTATAAGGAGTGCCATTTTTTATAGAGCTGCTTGTTAATTTTAACTAAACCAACAGTCACTATTTGAAGCGTAACTTCTTCGATAAAGATCGGATCAATGTGATTCCACTTGGATATTAAAGTAGATTCATTTTTATCTTTCCAGTAGAAACAGGTTTTAAAAATTCTTAGGCTTGATATCAGAAAATTCGTGATGAACAGACCTAAGAGGCAGAGTTTTACTATGCTGTTTTGAAGACATGCAGTCACTAAATGTGGCATAAATTTTTCCTTTCACCTGCAAATGGGATGATTCAAATTGTATCTTAAACTAGAATTGAATATATATCTCCCATATAAACAGGTTTTGAAAAGAAGATGATTTGGTATTTCAAATATGCCAATGAACAATCAAGACCTAGAATTGTCACCATGCAGATGTTTCGACAAGCAGTTAGTATTTCAAGAATAACTTTTTCATATGATACCTGATTGAAGTGATTCAAATTGATTTGGAAACTAGATTCCAAGGGCTATCTTCCCTATGAATTTCAGATAAAAATGTTTCCATTAGACACTTCAAATAGAGGTTGTACTAACTCTGTCATCAACATGTCACTTGAGACCTAGTTTTGATTTTGATCACATTTTTATTTGTGATATAAATTGAGAACTTCAAAATGGATTCCAAAACTAGATTTCAAGAGATATGTAAAATAACAACATGATTTCAAAATGATCCTATATGGTTACCCAAAATAGGCTTGTTCTTACTGCATTTTGCCATGTAGTCCTTTCAAGTGAATATTGATCAATGATTTGAAGAAATTGTTTGAAACAAATTTATTATGGAAGTCTTATTGCAAATTCATTCTACTTGTTTATTTATTCTATTCTATCCTATTCTATTTTAGAAAAATAATTCATTCTCTCAAGTATAAGAAAATTTCCAGTGCATCCATTTTCGTAACAAGATCATAAGTGAACTCATATCCAAATTTGAAAAATATACTTTAATGTATATTTGGACATGAAAATTTTTCTGATCATAAATATTTGATGAGAAAGAATGTTGAAGAATGGAGTAGTGTTGTAACCTATTCTTTAACATCATCTTGTCAATGAAAATGGATTTTGTAGTTTTTTTTTATGTTTTTATTGGGGGGTTTTGTTTCGGAAACCTAATTTTAGGATCTCTATTTCTAGGCATAAAGAAACATAACTAAGAGAAATGTATACTAGCTAATTTTTAGTGTTTTTTTTTATCTTCTATTTGACTATGCTGATAATTACCTCCCCGACAACGGCGCCAAAATGTTGAGCTAATTTATTGACTAAATTAACACAAGTATTTAATTATCAATCCGGGTTTGTAAAACTTGGAGGCAAATCCACTGTATATGGACATCAGATATAATCAAGGTTAGAAGATAAATTATTTAAAAGTTGAAAGTAATACATTCTATAACTCTAACTCAATTAGTTTAAAAAGAGGAAGAATATTGAAATGGTTCTTGACTCAAGAAGTCCATTTTCACCTCAATTACCACTTAATGAATCAGAGATTAAAACCAAGAGCTTAAGATGGATAAATTATTAATGAAAGAAACTCTTAACTTAAGAGACATATAAGGTATTCCATCATAATTCATTCATCTCAATATCAAAATCTCAATAAGAAACTACTTGCACACAAGCAAAGGAAACTAGTTTTAATTCATCATTTTAGTAGAAGGGATGCTCAACTTGAACACCTGTTTTTCCAACTCGATAAAGTGATGAATAAGCTATGAACTAATGAAATCAATCACTATGCATGAACCATAAAGCAATCTGAAATAAAGCTTTGAAAAACCAGTTCTACAATAACCAGATTACATGGAAATAATACTAGTTAACAAGGAAGTGTACTTAGCTTGGAATGGGGCCCTTCCACCCTTGCCTTGCACACTTAAGAGGTGATCTCAGAAGCTTAAATTCAGTCACACATCCATAGCATTGAACAACAAAGTAATAATAACACAAGTCTTCAAATTAGCTTCTCAATCCAAAGGTGTCACACATAAAAGTATAATAAGTCAATAATCCATAAGCCATCAAAGTTTTGGCTTTAAATAAGAAGTCTCATGAAACAAACTGATCTATATTATCTCTAACACTCATATCTACTCATATCCACCTATCTAAGTCGAACTCATCCAATTTATCCCAAGAAATATGGTCAATCCCATAAAATCTCAAAACTACCCTATTTCCTAGGGATTTCCTGGTGACTAGTCATGTTTGACCAGCCTTGACCGGGCCTAATAAAGCTTGTTCTGGCCGAACCAAGTGGAGTTAGCTTAGTCCTAGTTCCCAAGCTGTCCATCCATGCATCAAACTCGAGCCCAAGTGTCCTGCAAACATGTCATCCACACAGCTATTATGGGAATTTCTGATTCAGTCCAAAATTGCACTTGAAACTCAATTTTCATAAAAACTTCTAGAAATTGCAAAATTAAAATTAAACACCTGAATATGCATAAAATACATCAAAATGAGATGGATGTGATGGAAAATGGACAGTGCAGTAAGGATTAAGTAGGTTTCCTAAGAAAAGCGACCAAAATCGAGGGCCAACACAACCTCGGATGAATTTCATTCCATGAAATTCGCTAGTAAAACGATACCCAAAAGACATCGTTTAGGGCCTCAAAACGGCTCCGAAAGTTCAAGACCCGAAAAACTGCTAAAAATAGTAAGTTTTGTTGCAACTTAAAAACTGAAAGAACTGGAGATGGGGGTTCAAACGGAATAGGTGGGTGGCCACCAATATCCACCTGGATCATTAAGCCCCCAAAACGGCTCCGAGAGTGGAGGGCCCAAAAACCTGCTAAAAATAAATAAGTTGTGTCGAATATGAAAAGCCACAAGAATCGATGGTGTCGGTCCAAAATGGAATAAAAAAGGGCTACCTATATCCACCTGGATCATTCCTCCCTCCTTAGGAAGCAATGGTCCCCATTGCGTTGAGATCCTCCATGAGATGAGGCAAATTCTGTTGAACTGAGTATTAGATGTGTTGAAGATGTCATGGACCTGCGGGTGGACATGATGGATATGTTTAGTAAATTTGGTTTCTTTATCAGCCTCAGACAGTATATGTTTGGATTATGTATGTGTAGTTAGAGGATGTATGGCAACATCAGGCAGTGGTGTGTTGGGAGTTAGATCAATGGAGTGCTTTTCCTGATAGCGTGGAGGAACCTCTATGAGTGAGGAGAAATTGTCATCGTATTCCTCCCTGACTTTGTCCTTCTGCTGCAGCCGTGCAAGGGAGCTTTGTTTCAAGGTTGTGGCCACAATATTCTTCTTTCCCTGTGAGTGAATCGTAAGGAAAATGAATTTCCTGGTTTGGGAAACAATCTTACTGCGTTGTTTTGCAGTAGTCAAAGAGATGGCAGGAGGCGGTATTACCTCCAGTATCCTGTACAAGTTATTTCCCAAAGTAATAATAACAGCACGAGGCCTAGACTCATACACAGCATGTCGGCTCCACAAGTATGGTTGGCCCAATAGTACATCAACTACATCAAGAGGAGCAACATCACACAATACCTCATCCGTGAATGGCTTGATACTGTATGGAAGGCAGCATTGCCGGCGGATGCGGAGATCTCTCCCTGGGTGGAGCCATCCGATGGTATACGGCTGTGGGTGTGCTATGGTTGGTAGGCTGAGCCACTTCACGACCTCTGCTGAGATGAGGTTCTTTTGGCTTCCGCTATCAACGAGAAATTGCAGCGGAAAACCCTTTACCCACATCTGCGACTGGAAGAGGCGCTCCCCCTCCTCTGGATCCTCTGGACCCTCCTTCTGGATCTTGTTGGTGGCAACAATGGCACTAGGATCCACATCAATGATCTGCTTCCCTTTGTCATTGCCTTTGCCTGGTTCTAACTCAGGATCAGAAAATGCATCTGATTCGGGTGCCTTTAGTTCGGCCACCAAAGACTGTTTGGCCCGACACTCGTTTGTGCTGTGAGTGGGGCTGTTATGAAATTCACACCACTTCCCTGTGTCCTTCTTTGGATTTGTGGTGTTGTTTTGAGTCGCATTGCTTTGGCCTTGCCCCTTGTTCTTCGGTTCGGGGGCACCTTTCGGATTCGCAGATCCAAAGTCTCGCTTCTTCTGCTTAAATTTCTGCTCGATCTTGGTGGCATAGCGATATGCCGTGCCAAGCGATGTAATGTCGAGGAACTCCATTTCCTCCTGAATGTGTTTGTGCAGACAGCCGCGGTACTTGAGCACCAAATGTCTCTTCGAATCTTTAATACCCAACTTTGTGCGCAGGGTATGGAACAGATTCGTCAGTTCGTGCACATCTTGATCCTTTTGTTGCCGCAGCGTGGTCCATTGGATGTATTTGTCCTCATAGCTCCCCACGGGGTAATATTGTTCCTTGATGCCGTCTTGGAACGAATTCCAAGTGGGTGTGGTCGAGAACAGAGAGGGTTCCCCTTCGCCCTCTTGCTCACGGTAGGTTTCCCACCAGTCTTTGACATGGGGGGCGGCTTTGAGAAGTGCAAAAATAATCTTTTCTCGGTCAGAGAAGTCATGGACCGAGAAATACCCTTCCAACAAATTTAACCATCTGTCTACAGCGTCTGCATCTATTTTTCCTTCAAATATAGGAATGTCAAAGTTTACCTGTACCTCGAAGGGAGTGGCGCCTCCAGAGTGGCTGTTGGATGCAGATGCGCCATATGTGGGCAGTCGTTGAAGGATTTGAGAAAAGTTATCCATCATCGCGTTCCTTTGTTTCTCGAGGGCCTCCTCGAGCAGTATTTTGATAGGATCTCCTGCTCCCTCGTCTTTCTTTTCTTCCGCCATGGGAGGTCGTCGGGGTTTGCAAGGCTGATCTTGCAAGGGTTCAACCAGATCGAGCCCTAACTCCTTATACCCTGACCGCGTTGGGGACATGCAAAGAAAAACAAAGAAAGAGCAGACCCTCTCTGATACCACTGATCCAGATTTATGCAGGAACGCAACAGAATACAAAAATAACCATAAACATAGAGATGCAGCGGAAATAATGCGTCATTTCATTAATATCAAACAACATAAATCTGCTTACAGACATAATGAAAATAAAATATCTAGGGTGCTGGTAGCGAATCTCTGAGAAGAGGTTTGGTGGCTACAGACCTCTGAATTGTGTTACAATGAGGCTCGAGGGCCTATTTATTGTTGAGAAACAATGTAGAATCCGAAATGTCCAAAAACCTAACCGTAGGAGATGAGGCGCCAAAACTGTGGGCTCGTTTGGGTAAATTGGTGGTTCAACTTCCCCGGGGGGGTAACTTTGGCATCCGATCTCCGTTTGACGCGCTCAATAGCTCATTAGAAAGATCTATCCGAGGACCACAACTTTTGGGATGAATTTCATTCCATGAAATTTGCTGGTAAAACGATGCCCAAAAAACGTCGTTTAGGGCCTCAAAACGGCTCCAGAAGTTCAGGACCCGAAAAATTGCTAAAAATAGTAAGTTTTGTTGCAACTTAAAAACTGAAAGAACTGGAGATGGGGGTTCAAACGGAATAGGTGGTTGGCCACCAATATCCACCTGGATCATTAAGCCCCCAAAACGGCTCCGAGAGTGGAGGACCCAAAAATCTGCTAAAAATAGTAAGTTGTGCTGAATATGAAAAGCTGCAAGAATTGATGGTGCTGGTCCAAATGGAATAGGTGGGTGGCCACCGATATCCACCTGGATCACAAAAAAGGAGTAGTAGATCTGAAAGTAGATGAGGCAATTAAACCTTTTCTCTAGGCCTGTATGAAGCTGTTGCATAACCAGAAGGCTGTAGAAAATCTCCAAGCCCTAATAGATAACTACGCAGAAAGAATTTCCCCACAACCCAACGTGAAAAATCTGAATAATATATACACAAATAAAAAAAGGGCAGGATGAGAAATGTGTATGACTGCACAGATTGGAGAATACGAAATGGATCAATTTATCCCTGACCTAGGCTCGGATGTTAACGTCCTACCTAAGAAGACCTAGCAACGCATGGGAGGACCTAAACTGGAATGGTCGACTATTCAACTACGAATGGCTAATCAGTAGAATATTATCCCTTTGGGAAGACTAACAAAGGTAATGGTAGATATTGGAGCTGTTAAGGTCCTCGCAGATTTTGAAGTAATCCAAATAGTAGACGACACAGACCCTTACCCTGCGTTCTTGGGTCTGGACTAGGCTATTGACATGGGAGGTATTATTAATCTCAAAAGGATATGAATGATCTTTGAGGATGGAGGCACAAGGGTCATAGTCCCGCTAGACCCAGTAGAAGGAGAATGGTATACTGAATCAATACGGGAGGAAGAAGACGTCGATCACATATACAAACTAATCGCTCGAGATGACGATTGGATCAACCCCACGACCGACAACCTGTTATGTTGGGAAAAAGATAGCGAATGCCTATCCGACTCAGACGAGGAGATTGAAAATTGGCAAAATCGACTGCTTGATGTGTCTGCGCTAAGATGTCTTAAAATTACAAAGAGCTTCCGATGTATTTCCTTAGAGGTAAGACAACTGCCCCACATTGATGGATCTGGTAATGTTGAAACTTTTCTTATGGAAATTGAGGTAAGTGTTCCTACAGAACGGAGATTTTGGGCCCTAGAATTGGCTATTGTGGGAGACCCATAAAGAAGCTTTCTAGGATTGGGGAGGATGCCGAAGGATGCTAAATTGCCGATTCCATAGACCAGCTAATCTACCAACATCACTATTTTCAGGGCAAGGAGATCCATGCAGGCACCTAACTCGCTGGCTAGAAGTATGGAATGAGGACACGAGGAAGGAATGGGTCCACCAATTTGTTCACACATTGGGACCGATTCCCACTTCCTAGTACTTGGATGCTAAACTACACCAGCGCACCAAGCAGTGGAGTATGATGGCTGAAGACTTTGTCAGGACGTGTTATCACAAAATTGGACCTGATAGGCTACTAATCAAATCAATCTCATGTAAATATTTCAAACCAATCTTTTGATTGAGGCTTAGCCTCCTCAACTTGAGAGGGCTCTCTCAAAGGGTTAATGATTTTTGATAAAATTATAGATGGCTAACTCTATGTGGGGGTAATAATCAGATAAATGAAAAAAGTAGGTTGAAAATCACATTGGAAAGTACACATTGGGCTTATGGAGTCAAAATAGTTTCAGTAAACTAATAAATATACTTAACATGGAATTTGAGGCATATCAGAGTTCTAGTCAAGAGATACACATGTGAAACTGTAAGAAACACAGTCAGTTTATCCATATAGGAAGTCATAGCAGCAAAGATGAATTCTAAGTAACATAGATAAACACCACTGCAATAGGATAATAAAAGATGCAATTAGAACAAGAACACACTAGAACTCCTTCTAAATCCCAAGTTGGCTAAGTAGAATTCTCTGTATTAGCTGAAAACCAGTCAATTACAATAAGCACAATTTTTTGCTAAAAATGTCCAACCCTGGTATTTTCGACTTCTTGATCCTTTATAGACCATTTACAACATGATAAAATCTAAAATTGTGCTAGATACATCGAATTCCTGACTCTTGACACCTCGCATAACCATATGACATGGTATTTATTACAAAAAGACATCTAATCTACTAAACAGTCCTATTACAAATAGGATTCAAACTCCTTATCTCTATCCATAACAACCTTATCTAAACTAAATTACATCATTTGCCAAGTGTATTCACACATGGTCAAATCTAGATGATAGGCTTCAAATATTTATGACCATAATGTTGACCTCCATCAAAGTAGGAAACATTCCCCTATTTTCTAGGCATAGGGTCCTTTGCAATCTTGGAACATTCTAACCACCATGAATTCATTATTTCAAGCTCCTTAGTTGTTAGAAATTGCATTAACACGTTCCAAACCTCCTCCTTAAGCTCCAACTGTCCAGAACCATCTCTAAACTGCTCAAATGGGCTATAATAGACTGCACTACGAAAACAACACAGTTTCGTAGCACTTTTCGTAGCACTGCTCTTTTACCCCTTTTAATTCAAAATCTTGACATCTTTCCTCCAAAACTAACTTCATGTAATATTCCAAAATTTTCATGTGGCAAATTGGAATATTAAATTTTGTTGATTTCACTTAGGAGATGAATAAATGGGTAAGGAGACCCATGCATAATGAAAATCTAAATAAAATCTCTCATAATGTGAAAGGGGATCAACATAAAGGCTGGATTTCACACCTTCATGTGTGAACAGGGACTTTTACATGTGGACAAGGTCAAGTTTGACCAAGTCAACAACGCTGGGAGGTGGAGAGCATCTTGTGAGACAACGCAGAGATAGTGAGAGGAAGATTCCTTGGTGGAGGAAACCCTAATTGAGTGGGGCCCAAGGAAAGAAGGCTCACACATGTATAAAAGGAGGGCAAGGCAGCCATAGCAAGACATCTTTGGAATGATATTTGATTTGTTTGCTTAGACTTTTCTGCATCCTCTTGTTGTTTAGAAGAGTTGTTGTGCTGCTTGGCACAAGGATTTCTTGTTTAGGAATCCTTCTCCTTTCTTGAGAGGCCTCTTGAAGGAGATTTTACTGATTTGCCTCACATCCAGGCTTGAGGCCAAGCATCCTCCTTCAGCTACAATGTTATTTCTGCAACAATATAACATTGTGTTGCAGCGTGTTGCAATGAGGGTTCACAACACCACTTCCTGCACTCATTTTTCAAAGGAGGGAGCCTCCTTTCTGTTAGATGATCCAAAAATAATTTTTATAATAGGTTATAGTATTTGAATAAAATAATTATTAATTTAAGATATTAAATTAATAATTATTATTCTATAATATTTAATAATTTTTTGAGATACTTAGAAATAGAAATTTGTTATTAAAAATTAGGACTCTAGAAAAGAGTCGTTTCCTAGGCTCTAAGTTAGGAGTAAAGTTAGTAGTTTGGTTAGAAGCTCATTTATTGTAAATGGACACTTGTTTATTTTCCAAGTGATCCATAACTATATTAAGTTAGAGCATAGAGCTTGTAAATAGGTTAGTTTCCAATTTTCAATGTAATGTGTAATGAGAGAATGTTAGAGTGAGTTTACATGTGTAAACTCCTGTAATTTGCCCTGTAATCTTTTTGCTTGATCAATAAAGTTGTGTGTCTGAGGACACTTCTGCACTTTCATATAGTATCAGAGCCACGGTAACGCTGTGAGGAGGAGATTCCAACTCTATCAGGTCGTGGAAAACTCAACTCTGTTGAAGTGAACAACAAAATATTGGTATGATATTTGCAAATTTTTTATTGATTTTAGATTTGCAAATTCTAAAATAATTTTTTTAAAAGAAGCAAATGCAAATCTGTGTGACTTTTTCAAATTGTTTGAGTGAATTAAAAAAAAAAATGGAAAGCGCTGTATAATTTAATTTTTAAAGCACTGTTGCACATCGCTTTTGCACTTTCGATTTATATGTGGCATCCATTTACATCCATCGATTCTCCTCAGATTAGTAAGGAAGGCTCAGGAGTAGATTTGCATATCTTGGCACTTGGCCAAAGGAATTCCATCAGCTACAATGTAGTCCCTTGCAGGAACTATGTCATTTCTTGCAGTGTTGCAGTGTGAGGGTCAATTCCCTCAATCTTGAGCTTGTTTCTTAGGGAAAGGGCCAACCCTTCTCCCGGAAACCTTGTAAGAAGGATCCTCCTTCAATTCTTGTATTATTCAGCTATATGTATGCAAAGCTTCAGTTAGACTACATTTTTTAGATCTAGATCTGCAAATCTAACATTTTGTACATTGTGCTTTCATGAAACCCTTGCCGGGTTATTTCTAGAATATGTAAAAGGGGCTAGATCCCCATTTTTCTTCATGCTTTGAGTAAATAAACTCCAGATATGTTATTTCCATTCCATTGTAGCAGAAACCCTCTAAAAATCATTTTGTGCATGCTTCAGTAATTTCTGCATTACATAAGTCATGGGGTTTGGGCTTTTTTGAGCCGAATCGGGACCGGGAGATCTGTTTAAACAAGCAAAGGAGATTTGTTTCTGAATATTTTCTGGGTGTGAGTCCCATATTACATAATCTAAGGGATCCTAGCGTTATTTCTCTCTGATATAACACAATTCTCTGGGAATAATGTTTTTATGTTCTAAATGCTGCATTTTACCCACTTGGAATGATGTAAAGGAGCTCCTTTTTGCTGTTGTTACATTCATTTGATGGCCATGTGTTTCTCAACACATTTAATGAGATAATTTCTCAGTGCTACTCCATTTTTGTGCCTATACACTACTGCATTCCCATTTTGGGATATTACACTTCATTATCTTTAAATACAACCTCCTCAGCATTATCAGTTCTTGATTCATTTTTTTACCCCCAAAAATTTGGTGAAAAGGGGAAAGAAAAGCTACTGCAGTAGTTTCATAGTGCTTTTCTCCCTTTTTACACTATCTGTGCTACGAAACTGCTGAGTGAGCAGTTTTGTTCAAAAAATTTCAAAAATGAAAATTGCAAATGTAGTAAAACATCAAAATACACTGATTCCATCATATAAAAAAGCCATATAAACTGAAAACACAGTCATTTCAGCCTTAATGAGGTCCTTTCTTCATTTTCACTTAACTTAGCTTTTGACTCTTTAATGTTTGTCATTTAAAACCTTGGTTTTTTAACTCATCCTGAGTCAATTTCAGCTGCTGCTCCAAGTCCTCCACTTGATCTGGCCTCCTGTTATTAGCTCTCAAGTGAGTATTTATTACTCTAACAAATTTAGCTTCCTTGATGGCTAGAACTATCCATGTGAAAAATTGCTCTGCACTGCTTGAAGTTTCGGAAATAGCACCAGTTTTACCTTCCCACAGTGCCTTCATTCTTTTGAACTCTGCTTTCTCAATAATGTGCTTTCTAGCCCTCTTTCTCATCACAAAAATTTCTTGGTTTTCCAACCTCAATTTCTCCTCAAGATATTTAAACCCTGTCATTTATTCTTTTCCCTTCTTTGCTCTGCTAGCTGTATGCTTCATTGTAGGTGTTGATAAATCAACAACTTCTTCAGGGGCTTTAGCTGTCTCAATAGGTTCTTGAACTTCCTTGCTAATTTCACTAAGTTTATTAACATGTCTAGTTGTAGGTTTCCTTTCTTGAAAGATGAAGGCTGCATTTTCACCCTCGAGCTCAAGCTTCTTTGCAGAATTAGCTTTTTTCTATTTATGCTCATCTACTCCAATGAACTCAGCTTGAACAATGGGTGTCTCCTCTATGTCAATTGCATGCAGGATGTCATCTAAGTTTCCCTTTATCACTGGGTTGTCCTTTGTATCTATAGAAACTGTTTTTCCCTTTAATTCCACTGCTTGGCTTCTTGTTACTCTTTTGATTTCCTGCTTGCTAACATCTTGTTTTTGTTTTTCCTCTAAGACAATCTTTGACCTCTGTTTTGCAAGTGATGGAGTTGGAATATCAAGCACTTGTGTCTACTCTGTCATTTTCTCAACTTGTTTCCTTGGTTTCAGTTTTGCAAATTCCTTTGGTTTTGCAATTACAGGTTGGCTAGACTCTGCTACTAGTGGTGATGGAGTTCCTTTAGTTTTAGGGTTTCTAGCAGGAGTTAATGTTTCCAATTCAAAACCATTTATAAACAAAAAGGATGACCAATCCTTGCCTATCTTCTGAGGCTCATTCAAAATCAATAACTTCATCAAACCATGATGAAACAAAGATGTTTCACAACCTTCATATTTGGCTTGTACTTTATCAGCCATTTTAGCAAGATTCCTATGCAGATAAAAGGGAAAATCAAATGAAATCTTACCTGTGAAATGCAGAAGCAGCTTGAAATGATATGTGTAAACCTTATGATATCTACCTTCACATGTAAAATACTTCTGAATGTTGAACAACAGCTTTGCATAAGTGTCCTTGATGCAACTTCTAGGGATTGCATTATTGAGGTCCATACCTGCATACTCAGCTTTCATGAATTCTTTGCATGGCTCCATATCAAATTTGAAACTTTTAAACCAAGTTTCTTGACCCCTTGGTATCTCTGTCACAGCAGCAATAATCTCTGGTGTGATTGACACATTTAGCATCCCAACCTTGGTAGTTGTTCCATTGAAGTTCAAGGAAAATTCTTTGGACACCTGTGTGTGGCAACCCTGCAACTTTTCATAAAACCGAAGACAACCTACTCTTATGAATGCCTTCATCACTGCTGGGTCTTAAATTATGGCCTTCATATCTTCAGGCTCATGTCTCAAACAATGTCCCCCTCGGTGGACTTTCTTTTCTTCTTCCATGCTTCACAGAAAACCTGTCAGCCTCACTTGATAAACTGAAACAACCTCGCTTGATTAGGATGAAGAGAACCTTTGTTTGGAATAGCCACAGGTTTGGCTTAACACTTCAGAGCTTAGATACTTGAATGGAGGCAAAGGAAACGAGAATGAGCAATTAAGCAAGATTTTGAATTTGAAATGTCATCTCATAACTAAATTATGCCTCATTCATACCCTATCATGACTATGATGACTACAACGTAGGTAAGTACACTGAATCTCATCATTAACTAACTCATCATACCACTAACCTACCATTTCCCAACAGATTCTGATAAATTTTAGCTCAAATGACAAGACAGTTTAGAAGCTGTGCTTTCGTAGCGCCGACAGTGTATTTTTCCTAGTTTGCGCTATGAAACTATTAGCGCTTTCGTAGCGCAAATCAAATTTTTTGAACTAGTGGCGCTACCAAAACGAGGTTTCTTGGCTAATTGCACAATTTTGACCCAAAACTTTATTAATTGACTCACAAATGGAAATTATGGATATTTGACAATTAATGGACCTTAACAAAGACTTTATTTGAACTTAAGTATGGGCTTTAAGCTTATAAAAATCTAACCTACCCTTGGCAAATCCTAATTTGACTTCTAAACTCAATTTTGAACCATGACCAAAAACAAACTTGACACAATGATGTTTCAATTTTTTTTTGGGTGATAATAGGACGTTTGGACTAATAGGAGGTACCAAGAAACTTGATGAAGCCCTACATGACATATACAACCTGATCTTTGGCGAGGCCCCCCCGAGCAAGAACGTACTGCGCCAGCTTGGGACGCACAACTTCAAGATATCATAAACTGTAAAAATCTGTCAATAGAAGCAAGAGATGAAGATCCTAGGAATATTGTGATCGCAGAATCAAAGGGGATAGGTTGTCATCAGTCCATTGCTGCAAACAGTTGATGTCACCAAACCTCTGAAACTAAAATAAATCAATATCGAGTCCGTAGGACAACCCAAGATGGCCAAGGTTGGGGATTACTGGGATGATGGTACGGTGGGAAAGTTTGTTGAGTTGCTAACTGAATATCAGGACCTATTCCTGACCAAGTTCTCTGAACTTAAAGGAATCCTAGGAGATATGGGAGTCATGATGATTATATTGAAGCCGGATGCGTGGATATTAAAGCAACAACCCTATCACCTAAACTTGAAATACAAGAAAAAGGTTAAGGAGGAAATTGAGAAAATGGTGGCCGCCGGTATTATTGAACCAGTGGACCAGTCAGATTGGGTAAGCCTCATGGTAGTTCAAGAGAAGAATACTAAAGGAGAAATAAGAATATGCGTCGAACTATGGAAGTTAAATGACGCTTGTGTCCACGATTCATTCCCCATGCCCTATTCCGATGAAATCCTAGATAACGTAGGAGGTCAAGAGGCTTATTTGTTTACTGATGGATTCTCAGGGCACCATCAAATACGTATTTCACCTGAAGATCGCAGAAAGACAACTTTCGTGATAGAATGGGGCTCTTTTCAATATAATGTCATGCCCTTTGGATTAAATAATGATCCTGCCATATTTTCATGTGTTGTTGTAGCCATATTCAAGGAATTCATGCACAAGTTCCTAGAAGTCTATTTTGATGACTAGACGGTGTTTGGATTAGTAAAGAACCATGTATCAAAGTTGCGCATGATGCTGGACGCATGCAGAAAACAAAAAATCTCACTAAACATCAAGAAATGTATCTTCTGTGTCCCCTTCGGAATTCTCTTAGGACACATGGTATGTCAGCAAGGGCTTATGGTTGACCCGACCAAAGTTTCTATTATCATTAACTTTGCGATTCCAACGACGGAGAAGCAACTGCTGTCCATCCTCGGCCACACAGGCTACTATAGGAAGTTCATACAAGGATACGTGTTGATCACCGCTCCGATGGAAATGATGTTAAAAAAAGATGTGTCATTATTTTGGGATGACGAGTGCCAGAGAAGCTTCGAGTTGTTAAAATAAAATATGGTGATTGCACCTATCCTGATATTCCCTGATTGGGCAAAGATCTTCCATGTCCACATAGATGCATCAGGAATTGGCTTGGGAGTTGTCTTGGCACAGCTTGGAGAGGGGGATATAGATCACCTGGTGGCCTTCACTAGCAGGAAGGTGTCTAGCATGGAACGTAACTATTCTACCACGGAGAGGGAGGGGCTAGCCATGGTATATGCCCTACAAAAATAAATGTACTATTTACTTGGAGGGCACTTCAAGGTGTTCACGGATCATTCGGCCTTAAAATACCTAGTTAAAAAGCCTTTTTTTGGGGGGGGAATTTGTCGGTGGCTATTACTTTTTCAGGAATATGATTTTGAAATTATTGTGAAGCCAGGAAGGTTGAATGCAGGGCCAGATCATTTGTCCATAACCGAGAATGGGGGAGAACCGACTAACTTGGATGATGGATTGCCTGATGCCCAGCTGTTTGCTATCAAGGTGATTGATGAGCACTTTTCTGATATTGTTCACTTCTTGACTACAGTTAAAGCCCCTAATGATTATTCAGTGTCACAGAAGAAGGAGTTGATTGCTCACGTAGCAGACTTAACTATCATTGCAAGAAAACTCTACAAGCTGGGAGCGGATGAGGTACTGCGAAGGTATGTCCTTGAACATGAAAGACCGACTATCCTAGCCAAGCCCACATAAGAGTTGTAGGGGGACATTACGCAAGTAAATCCACTATGCAGAAGATACTCTGGGCTGGGCTTTGGTGGCCCATGCTACGCATAGATGCTCATACGTATTTTCAGGCCTGCGATGCATGCCAATGGATCGGGAAAACTTCACGATGGGATGAGATTCCCCTGCAACCACAAATGGCCCTGCAGGCATTTGACAAGTCGACCATCGACTTTGTAGGCCCCATTAACCCCCCCGGTAAGAAGACACGGCCATGGATTACATTACCAGGTGGGTAGAAGCTAAAGCTATAAAGGACTACACTGCGAACACGGCGGTGCACTTCCTTTTTGAGAATATCTTAACTAGGTTTGGGTGCCCGAGGGTTCTGATCAGTGACAGAGGGTCGCATTTCATTAATGAAAAAAATAAGGCTCTAACAGAGGAATTCCAAATTCACCATGCCAAATGTACCCCATATCATCCACAAGCGAATGGAACCGTAGAAGCATTCAACAAAATTTTGGGAAAAGTGCTCACCAAGATCTACAACGCACAACAGAGCGATTGGGATGTACGCATCCCCTCGATACTCTAGGCCTATAGAACCACGTGTAATAAGCTCACAGGAAAAACACCCTTCCACATGGTCTATGAAAAGGAATCTAATATGCCTATGGAATACATCGTTCCCAACTTGCGCATCTTGGCCTTCATAAATATTGTTGACCTAGAAATTATGGAGGAACGCTTGTCGCAGCTGGTATCCTTGGAAGAAGACCAATTCATTGCCCATTTCCACCAACAGGCTCAGAAGGCGTGGGAGAAAGCGTGGCACAATCAGCATATTCGACAGAAGGATTTTTCTGAGGACGCATTGGTCCTCTTATATGATAGCTAGTTCGCAAAACACCCGGGGAAGTTCTGACAACACTGGTTAGGGACGTATGTGGTAAAGGAAATTACCAACGGAGGAGTGGTCAGATTGGCTACACTACATGGCGATTCCCTACCAGGTTATGTTAATGGGAGTTGACTAAAGCCCTACTGGGATTCCTTGGTGCCGATCAAATGACTATTATGGCCGGAGTAGCTGTACCTTGGACACTGTGCGCAGGGATGGTGCGTAGGAATGGATGCACTGGGGTGATGTGCAGCACTGGTAGTGTTGGGGTTCCTATGTTTTGGCAGATTTGGAAATACCAAAAGATAAGACAACATCAAACCACTTTGGGGCCCTAGGATCTAGCCCTCCTGGACCCGGAGAGGGATCTCTCCAATAACACGAAGAATAATATATCTTTGAAGCTCAGATTGAGATATTAGGCTAGGTATGAAGCACAAAGGGGTGTTTTAAAATAATTTGGTTGGTTGGTTACTGCGTTGGTCAGGAGATCATGGACTGGGAAAGTAATGGGAGAAAAGGAACAAAGCAGCAGGATGTTTCGGCTAAGAGGATGAGTTAAGAGAGTGCCATCCATTGGGCTATGGAGTCATGAGAGGTAATTACATGCAACAAATAGCCAAGGCTTCCAAAGGGCAAGTCATCTAATACTAAAGGATATTTTAGATTAGATGGTGGGATGGAAAATTAAGGAAGGAAGGTGAAAGAAGGAAAGACAACCAATTTTCTGTCTATAGATCAGATCAGAGGTCATTTAACTCCAGACCTGCTTGGACATACTCAAAGGAAACTTTCAAGGAGGGACAAAGGGGGCAACTTATAGATTGGACCAGAGGTCATTTAACTCCAGGTCAACTTTAGCATGCTCCAAGGGAAAAATAGAGACAAGCTTATCAAAGAGATCTTAGAAAGGTCAGTTGGTTGCACAAGGATCCTAGTGGACAAGGCTAACACTAATCCCCAGTGTTCCCAAATCTTCCAGCTTAAACCAATCAAGAACTTCTAAGAACTGATCCATTTAATTCATACATCAGAGAGTAGGCAATAACATCCACTACATTGGTTAAATTAACTGAAACCAATCCTCAGATAACATATTAAGCAGAAAACATTGAAGGCAAGGAGAGCAAAAACATAGGGCACCTATCAAGGGTGAATCCTATGCCATTTTTCTGATGCAAGCCCAGAAGAAAACGAAACAGTATGGAAATGTAACAAACAGAGTAAGAAAAACATCACCAATAGTAATAGACCAGGATCCTGTGAAACGTGTTTGATTAATGATGCAAAACCAGTCATGTACACTGAGCTCAATGGCTAACACAGTCCAAACCTCTCCTCCCAGCCTATTACATACAACTACTCTGCTACTCCCTCCCAAGACTGTTCTAACAGTCAGAATGAATCCCTCTAACAGCAACAGCAGCAGCCGAACAACAACGGCCCAACAACGATCTTTTCATTATGTTCTCGGGAATTCTTATAGGAGAAGAAGTGAAAACAAGAGTAGATACAAATTAAATGAGTCTCATTAAGACAGAATGGTGGAGGAGATCGCGCCCATTTTGCTTAATGGCGTTCTGCTGTACTCTGTAGACCGCTTTGGAGATCTCTTGTCAGGTCGAGATTGACCTCTAATACATTCTTTAAGTCCTTACGGCATCTAGAGCTCTATGCTGCCTTCTGGAATAAATGAACTAGGTGAGATGATCTGCAGGCCGCTCCATGCTCCATTACTGTTGTCCAGACAATCTTAAAGAAGCTTATGTCCGTAACATCGTTTAAGGGTTCGAGGAGGCATGGAGAGTGATGTGGGGATGGTGTACTTCTGAGAGAAGAGCACTCTGCTGAATATTAAACACAGATAAATCTTGTTGCGTGCACATTTGGTCTTCAAACTGCGCCCTTTCCTTTGAATTGCGGGGTCAATCATTAATAATATCATCAATAGCATTAACCCCCCTTTGAATCCTTTTTGCTAATTCGTTGGCAAATGTTGAATAGACCTCTCTGTGCTATCCGCACAATGAAATAACTCTGTTACAAACCCGGGCAATGGTGGCGGAAGAATGCTGTGGAGGCCCGGAGGAACAGTGGCGGAACAGTGGAACAGCAAAAAAGCGGCGAAAGGGGTGATAGCCAGTGTAAGACCCAAAGATTAACTCTGGGTGAATTACAAAGGAAATCACCGAAAACAATGAAGCGGAGCCATGGATTTGGGACTCGGTCATGGTGGAGGGCGATTTATAAAACCTTAATGTAAAACACAAAGGTTTGCATAACGAAGGAAATACAAAGGGAAACGAATGAAATGTAATGAAATGGACAGGAACGATTGTACGAGGTGGGACTGGAAGCGAATCGCAATCGCAATCGGAGACGGGAGTAAAGCGGAATGGCACAACACAAAACTTCCGATGCGATTGGTGAAAACCTTTGTAAAACATAAATATAACAAATTCTCGTTTTACAAAGGGAAAACCTTTATATTACATGAACGGTGGAGGTATGGTACGATGGGGCCCAGCAGGGCTAACCACAATCGCAAATCGGAGCGGGCGGTAATCGCAATGTGATCGGGAGGAAGTGCGATGCGATCAATCAGCGGGGAGGTGCGATCGGGCAATCGGAGGAATGACACGATCGGGGATCGGAGGAATGGTCCTGCGATCGACGGATCAGAGCGGAAGGCGCGATCAACGCAATCACAATGTTGTTGGGTGTGGAGCCTGATTATCTTGTTTACTTTGTATCACAGCTTTGGACCCCTGTACCTTAAAAGGGCGTGCAACGGCCACTAAATTTAATCACCTAGATGCCGGGGTCCAGAAGATATGCTTTTGGAGTCAAGTGGGTTCAGCGCGTCTCGGCTAAAACATATGTAAAATTGCCTTGTGTGCATAGTACTTCGTCAACTGGCCACATTAGGCAAATGATCTCGACGGTGTTATGTTTAGATTAGGGTTTTTTTTCCTAGAAGGAAACCTCTGTATATATGGGGGTATTGTATTAAGTGCTTCTCGTGTATGATGAGTGTATTCTTGAGCGAGAACAAGAGAGGGAGACTGTGAGAGAATGGGTGAGGATATTAAGCGCCGATTTGCTGGTGGGTTTTGTCTTTCATTTTGCGAGCACTGTCTAAAGGAAGGACTGGTCGTTTTGGGTGGGGACGTGAGTCTAAATAAAAATTGATCCACGAGTAATCATGGTTCTCTCTGGTTTTATGTGTTTTGTGTGCTTGTATTTTCCGCATATTTTATGTGTTTAATTGCTCTGTAATATTTAATTTTCTAACAAATGTATTGCGATGTGATTAATCACGTTGCAAACACTTGCGATGCGATTAATCACATCGCAAACACTTGCGATTGCGTGATCGAAACACATATGAAAGAACATGTGATTCGAACATATGTGCGATTGCGATTACAAAGGGTTTCAAACTTTATATTATAAAGTTTGTATTATATGCATGGTTGGGAAATGGCTCGTACGGCAGGGGCTATATATATGATA
Source organism: Pinus albicaulis (assembly GCA_034641835.2). Classification (NCBI taxonomy): domain Eukaryota; kingdom Viridiplantae; phylum Streptophyta; class Pinopsida; order Pinales; family Pinaceae; genus Pinus; species Pinus albicaulis. The sequence continues at coordinate 1,261,192,143 of CM076583.1, forward strand.
TAACTTTGTTATAAAGTTATGGGTATAAAAGGTGAAGTGGTTAATAACTGGCGGGACTTATAATAAACGGTAAAATTTGTTTATTATAAGGTCCTAAGGGGGAGAATTTAAAGGGGATTTTGGGGGAATTTGAAAGGTAAGAAGGGAAACAGTATGAGAGAAAATACAATATTAAGTGGGGTGAAATAAGAGGGACAAGGGCCTTTTGGGAATTTCTTCACAAACAGAGAAGTTTTATAAGGTACATCAGCAGAGGGGATTTTATCAAAGGACAAAAAGCACAAGGAGGCTTCAAGGATGATGTGTTTTCACAGGAAATGCATTCCTTGAAGGCTCAACAACATTTTAGCCCCCTGTTTTTACTTGTTAAAAAAATTTATGGGGTTAAATATGTTGGGAAAAATACCGGGGGGGGTGGGTGAATCAAGATTAGGAAAACTAAAAAATTTTTACTTTTCCATTCACTAAAACCCATACGCTACTTCGCTGAAGCCAACTACCGTATACACGTGTATATCCTTCATAAAACTCGCGTATACACAGAGATCCAATTATGCCATTAATTCTTCACTTATATCATTCCATCATTCATTCGTTATATGTTCAGTAAACAATAAACATGTGCAGTAAGAACAGAATGAATCATCACACATAAGCATCACACATGAACACCAAGATTTTTAGTTGGAAACCCAAGTCGGGAGAAAACCACTGCTGCCATTGTCTCAGCCTTCAATATTTTATTATAAAGAAAATATCTTACAACAATGTACTGGCACAGAATCATACCAGTACCCAGGCACCCACCTGCGCTCGTTTTCTAGCCTCTCCTGGAAGGGAGCTACAACCCCTTGCTCTCGTTTACCAGCCTCTCCTGGAAGGGAGATACGACCCCCTGCTCTCATTTACCAGCCTCACCTGGAAGGGAGCTACAACCCCCTGACTGAAGGCTACAGCCCTCAGCACCACCATGGACCACGTTTCATCAATTTTCACATTGGATCCAACAACTTCAATAGAGCACAACTTGCAGGTCACGTTTCATCATATTTTCCGGGATCGACCCACCTTACCACATTATCATCAACAGATAGTAGTAACACAGCAGAACAGATCAGACATTTTATACTTCAGACTTCAGCAAACCCTAGCTTTTCATACGCGCTTTCCTTTCACTGATGTTGCATATATATGTGCTTCCATTCACATAAACCCGCGTATACATCTGCACAAAATTCAGAACTAACTTCACAACACATACGCACTTTCTCTTTATCAAATCCGCGTATATACGTGCTTTCGCTGTTCCAAACCAGCGTATAGATCTTCAGACATTATAGAGCAGCATTCTTCTTCATATCAGATATTCAATTCAGATTTAACCCTTCACGTTAGACAGATGTTTGCCTCATTTTAGCTCTAGACATTTCATAAACAGATCTAGAGGATACAAATACATTTTAGATCTAGATAGCCTTCTTCATCATTTCTTCATAGTTGCATCACAGATTCAGATCTATCATTAAACTGTTACCCATTCCATACAGATATACTTTAGAGAGAAGTATTCATTCAAACCCATACATCTTACTCCCTTTGCACAATGATATTCTTCTCCTTATATAGATTAGCCTTTTTCAATACCATGAGTCAAAACCACTCAACCTCCGATGGTATTCCTGGACGGGATCCATTAGATAATCCAACTCTCAATACAATGGGCCAATACCATGGTAATGCCCCTTGGTATCATAATTTTAGAGCACAAAAGGGAATACGTGACTTGGAGCATTTGCTTCCATGTGTATACGCAACTTCGCCTCATAAAAACTATGTATATGCTAACCCTGAATGTATACGCGGGTTCCCTTCACAAAAGTAGAGTATATACGCGGGTTGCCTTCACAAAAGTAGCGTATACATTGTGACATATTATACTTATCATTTTTCTGGCACTTACTGGAATTATTTTCTCTGTCACATCTGAACTGATCTATAGATACATCATTCTTACATCTTTGACACATAGGTTGCTTATCATAGGCCACTCATCAAGCAGGCTTCCATCAACTTTATCAAGTGGGTTGCCATCAAGGACAACACTCTGCATCATATAGCCACACCTATTTCACCAAGTCATTAATAATTTATCAAGTGGGTTGCCATCAAGGACAACACTCTGCATCATATTGCCAAAAATCTCCCCCTTTGGACTTGATGGCAACCACGATGGTGTTCGATCACCACAACAGATAGATACATTAAGCATAATGATATTCTCCTCTATTCAAACACCATGTCACTCTCCTCCTTTGACATCAAGGGCAAAGGGCGGATCAAAACCAACACAAGGTTGTTTTCTCCTCATGTAGACAGAAGAGCGCTGTAGATCTGATGTGCACTGAAGTTACCATGCTCCCCCTGAGTTCACGCTGAATCTTCAAACATATTTTTCAATGAAGTACATGACTCTATGACCTTCCTATCACCAAGGACTCATACTTACATCAAAGATCCAACCAAGTGGATTTACATATGAGATTCAACTACCCAACCAAGTGGGTTTACACACTTGACTCAGCTACCCAACCAAGTGGGTTTACAAATTTGACAAGTCCTTACATGGCTGAATATTACAATTTTTACATCATGGGTCTCAACAAGACTTTTTCATCAAATTACACATATGACCATTTATAACCAATACCAGAAAATCTTCAAGATAGATCCTATATTAGAACCATCATAATGCCAACAATGCATTATACTTAGCAAGGCTAGGCCTCATGAAAGTGTATCCAAAGATCCTTTCCATATGACTAGGGCTACCTCAGTTTGTGAAACTTTGATCACCTACAACAACACCATCAGCAACAATCTCTCGCATGATCATTCATGTCTTCGAAATATATGACTTCATTTCATCCAAAAAGATACTCTTCATTAAAAAGCATTTCGGGCTCATTCATAAAATTTATCATAAGAAACCATATATCATGTCATTTATTATTTAGAACTGAGAAATAAGCAGATACAGAGTCAATAACACAGTTATTAACAGTCAGACTGATGCTCCCCCTGAACCTCTGCTCCTGATTCTTCAGCTATCATACCAATTATCTTAACATCAATGCATACGCGACTGTGTCTGCTGTAACTCGCATGTATACGCGACTTTAGTTCATCTAACCCGCGTATGGAAAGTGACACATTGAAAATTTCACTTTCCTTCATCTCCCCCTGAACTTATGCCTCCTGTACCTGTCTTCTTCACGTCAGATGCACTGTCAGAAACAAATATAACCAGAATCACCAAAACAACCATGGGAATCACCATACATCACTCCCCCTATGACGATACATTACTAAGCTCCATAATGTATCTCACATCACTTCTGCAGTCATTAAGATAAGTAAGCTTCAGAAGCGGATGACTGCAGTAGGGTCAGAATTCCCTACGTTTCTGATTGGTCCTCCTTCTTTTTCCAAATTTGCTTGAACTTCCTCACCGTGTGCTGAAAATTGTCCACTTTCTCAGATCTGTTCAACCTGCATTCCTTTTCTACATGTCCATACTTATATACATAATACGATCTTATAGACCAGAAGTGCTATTGGTGGAATCATAATGATTTTTTCTATTCTTCCTTCTATTGCACCGGCCGTTTTATGACCATACTTGCCGCATGAAAAACAATATCTACTGGGTTGTTCAGGGTACCTTATGGTAGAATCAGTTTTTTTGGGGATCGACCAAATCGTGTCAGTAATTGGCTGTATACCGATTATGACATCTAAAGGATTCAACATTATTGATATGCTTCTATAGTTAGAGGCAAGATTTTTTGAGAGTTCATGATTGTTTCAGTTGACCTTTTGCTTCTTTCAACACTTCAGATTTTGTATTGACGCTCTTGAATCTTAGTACTTCAGAATCCATATTCTCCTTTAACCGTTTCATGAAAACCCAGACCAAGCTTAATAGAGGGAGACCTTTGACTACTAAGAATATTGTCCAGAATCTTAGTACTATCTTGAAATCTCAAAAGTTTATCCTTTTCTTCTAATTTACCTTTGAGAATGTTTACCTCAACTTCCAATTTTTGGCATTGCTTCTTCATACTTTCTTCGACCCTTTTTCCTTCTTCTACTTGATCATTCAGATTTAGAATTTCTTCCTTCAACCAATTTTCGTTTTCTTCACATGTTTGTAGCAGCTCTTCATTCTTCTTATTTGATTTTTCCAGATCTTCTTTGAGAGAGATAATTTCTGCTTCAAGTCCTTCCTTTTCAAATGATAGGGGTTCTTCATTATTCTTATTCGATGCTTCAAGATCTTCTTTCAGAGAGATGATTTCTGCTTCAAGTACTTCATTCCTTTTGTTTGATTTTTCCAGATCTTCATTTAGATTGTTGATTTCTACTTCAAGTCTGTTATTTCGATTGCTTCCATAATTGTACAGCCTTTGATACTTTTCTACCTGTCCATTCAGTATTTCTATCTGTCCTTTCATTTGAGAGATCATATCTTTGTAGATAGATTCTTGCTTATTAGATGATCTTTGTAGTTCTTCAACTTTAATATTGAGAGCTTCTTCTAGATCCATAACATTCCTTTCACTATCTTCACTATTACATGCACAAAAAGGTGAATCACAAGAACAACAATCAGTACCTGTTTTATCTTCTTCATTTTCTGTTGCACATGTTTTCTGAGATATCTCCTTTCCTTGAGTAGCCTTCTTCTTTTGCTTCTTTGCCATGAGCACTAGCAGATCTTGGTCAGAATCTTCTTCATCTTCACTTGACATTTCATCATTATCTTCATTTTCATAATAACTATTTCCCTTTTCAAATTGTTTCCCTTTATCATGATTTTCTTTATAAGGACATTTAGCAGCATAATGACCCACTCTTCCACAATCAAAACATTTGAAGGGAAGCTTACCTTTGAATCTTCCAGTACCTGGTTGGAGTCTTCAAATTTGCTTCTTCTTCTTCGAGAGCAATTTGGATTCTGACATCTTTCTTTTCTTTTCCTTTTGCACATGCCTTAAAAGCAAGCCTTCTTTAATTTGGAAGGACCTCCTTGTCTCATTTCAAAAGCAGTCAGAGTCCCATGTAATTGAACAATAGTAAGAGTTTGCAGATCTTGCCTTTCTTCAATAGCGGAGACTTTAGAGTCAAATTTTGGAGTTAAGGATCTTAAGACTTTTTCAACAAGAGTAGTATCAGTTTTAGTTTCACCCAAATTTCTCATTCGATTGACAACATCATCTAGACGAAGGAAGAAACTGGCAACACTTTCATCACTATGCATCTTCAAATTTTCATATTCAATTCTCAGAGTTTGGAGTTTTGCATTTTTTACCTTTGTATCTCCTTCATAGCTCAGAATGATTTTGTCCCATATTTCCTTTGCTGAATTTAGCTGCATCACTTTAGCAAATTCTGGTTCAGACATGCTTCCTAATAATACATTCACTGCTTTGGCATTGATTTCATATTTCTTCCTTTCTGCTGCATCAGTAGGAATACTTGCCGGATACTGATATCCTTCTTCCACGATTGCCCATACTTCTGCACCAAGACTTTGCAGATATGCTTTTGTTCATATCTTCCAGAATAGAAGATTATCTCCTTTGAATAGAGGTGGCCTTATAGACATTACTCCTTCATGACTTCCCATTGCGACGGATCTCCTTCAAGCGATCAAGCTTCTGCAGAAGGACCTCGCTCTGATACCAATTGTTGGGAAAAATACTGAGAGGGGGGGGTGAATCAGTATTTAGGGAAAACTGAAAACTTTTTACTTTTCCATTCACTAAAACCCATACGCTACTTCTCTGAAGCCAACTAGCGTATACACGCATATATCCTTCATAAAACTCGCGTATACACAGAGATTCAATTATGCCATTAATTCTTCACTTATATCATTCCATCATTCATTCATTAGATGTTCAGTAAACAATAAACATGTGCAGTAAGAACAGAATAAATCATCACACATATGTATCACACATGAACACCAAGATTTTTAGGTGGAAACCCAAGTCGGGAGAAAACCACCGCTGCCGTTGTCTCAGCCTTCAATATTTTATTATAAAGAAAACATCTTACAACAATGTATTGGCGCAGACTCATACCAGTACGCAGGCACCCACCTGCGCTCGTTTTCCAGCCTCTCCTAGAAGGGAGCTACGACCTCCTGCTCTCGTTTACCAGCCTCTCCTGCAAGGGAGCTACGACCCCCTACTCTCGTTTACCAGCCTCACCTGGAAGGGAGCTACAACCCCCTGACTGAAGGCTACAACCCTCAGCACCACCATGGACCACGTTTCATCAATTTTCACACTAGATCCAACAACTTCAATAGAGCACAACTTGCAGGTCACGTTTCATCATATTTTCAGACTGGACCCACTCCACACATTATCATCAACAGATAGCAGTAACACAGCAGAACAGATCAGACATTTTATACTTCAGACTTCAGCAAACCCTAGCTTTTCATACGCGCTTTCCTTTCACTAATATCGCGTATATACGCGCTTCCATTCACATAAACCCGCATATACATTTGCACAAACTTCAGAACTAACTTCACAACACATACGCGCTTTCTCTTTATCAAATCCGCGTATATACGTGCTTCTGCTATTCCAAACCAGCGTATAGATCTTCAGACATTATAGAGCAGCATTCTTCTTCAGATCAGATATTCAATTCAGATTTAACCCTTCACGTTAGACAGATGTTCGCCTCATTTCAGATCTAGACATTTCATAAACAGATCTAGAAGATACAAATACATTTCAGATCTAGATATACTTCTTCATCATTTCTTCATAGTTGCATCACAGATTCAGATCTATCATTAAAATGTTACTCATTCCATACAGATATACTTCATAGAGAAGTATTCATTCAAACCCAGACCTCTTACCCTTTGCACAATGATCTTCTTCTCCTTATATAGATTATCCTTTTTCAATACCATGAGTCAAAACCACTCAACCTCTGATGGTATTCCTGGACGGGATCAATTAGATAATCCAGCGCTCAATACAATGGGCCAATACCATGGTAATGCCCCTTGGTATCATAATTTTAGAGTGCAAAAGGGCATACGCGACTTGGAGCGTTCGCTTCCGCGTGTATACGCAACTTCGCCTCATAAAAACTACGTATATGCTAACCCTGAATGTATATGCAGGTTCCCTTCACAAAAGTAGCATATACATTGTATGTATACACGGTTTTCCTTCACAAAAGTAGCGTATACATTGTGACATATTATATTTATCATTTTTCTAGTACTTACTGGAATTATTTTCTCTGTCACATCTGAACTGATCTGTAGATACATCATTCTTACATCTTTGACACATAGGTTGCTTATCATAGGCAACTCATCAAGTAGGCTTCCATCAAGAACATCTTCATCAAGTAGGTTGCCATCAAGGACAACACATTGCATCATATAGCCAACAATCTCATTTCACCAAGTTGCCATCAACTTTATCAAGTGGGTTGCCATCAAGAACAACACTCTGCATCATATTTCCAACATAACAGGTAGTACGGGTGGGTGCGAGACAGGCACAGGTGTTGTGCGCAATGGACAAAACTAGTCGTTGGGATGGAGTGGGAGCATGGAAAGTCCGTGATCCCCATTTAATGAAGCAGTTAACTGGAAATTAATGTGGGGATTTACGAGGACTTTTTACCGTTTCCATAATGATGAAAGACAATTAAGGATTCGATGACCATTTCTACCTCGCGGACGCTATAAGATCAGGATTGTTTGTTTTACGGGATTTGACTACTGCTCACGCTCATCGCACCACTATGACCACTCTGGTATATACCATTGTTTCTATCTTCCTACCGACCGCATGACTGAGCAAGCTCGACTGTCCGATAGTAGCAATGTTGAGTTCATCTTTCAGGCAAGGATGACCGCTACTAACCCAAATGCGCCTCCGCCTGAAACAACATCTGAGGAAATAGGACCTGATGAGGTCCGAGAGGTCACCCCTGCAGCAGAAGAAATTGACTCGACCTAAGCACCCCAGAAGGGAAAGGGAAAGGTAAAACAGATGAAATGGGCTGGTGGGAATCCTTTCACTTCCCCTTGAATTCTGTGCTCCTTGTGGAAGGCGCTTAAGCAGTGATTGCCTACCACACCACCGAATCTGAGGGCGTTCATAGCAGAAGGCCTGTAGACGACTCCGCTGCCCTGGTTACCCCCTTATGTTTGGCCGCGAAGAACAATAACTCATATGCCCAACATAGATGTCGTCTGCTCCTGTCTTTAGATGCCTCTGGTTGCCGAAGAATTGCCCCAGCAGGGAGATATGTTCAGCCAGCTTCCCCACATAAAGTTTGACGACCATGATCTGGGGAAATTGGACGCTTTCCCTTCGTTAGCTCCACAACTGTACCTGGAACAGGTTGTCGACGATGGTGTGCTCAAGGTCAAGCCCATCTTTTGGGTCAAGGGATTAGCTGGCGTAGGCATCTTGAACTTGCTACGCCTCCCCCATTTTGGTCGCTACAACATAACCAGCCTCGTCGTTCACCAATTATTGGCACTTGTCCATGATGGATGCTTGTGGCTCCGAGGCTGCATATTGATTGATGCTGCCCTCATTCACCGCATCACAGGCCTCCCTATGAACGAGCCCAACTCGAGGGAAATTTTAGTCATCAGTAATTTTTACTATCTTTATATGACTAAATATTGGTTCTAGATTTCTAAAAACAAAATTCCCTGAATATTGTGAGTTTTAGAAATCTCACTACCTTCATTATTCTTATGGAAAAATTTTCACTATTCTACCATTTTTCCATTCCATGGTCACCCTGCCACTCCTAAAGGATTCCTTATGGGCTTGTGCCACTCATCTCCATCCCTTTTTCCCACCTATAACCTCATTACTCTATTTTTCCCTTGCCCATGACTCTACTTTACATCTAGGGTTACCTATAAGCTTATTCCTTCCCATGTTCACCAAGTTCCTCAAGCATTGATGGTCTCAAAACTATCTCTGTAGGCTCTTTAGATAAATCAAGTACATTGGATTTTTGATCTTCAATACACCACTTTGTCAATACTCTGTTTTTACACTTGAAAACCCCAAACCAAATTTCAGTCAAAGACCAGGTCAAAGAATCCTTCCACTAGGTCAATTAGGGTTTGTACATGGTTAAATGTCATCATTAGGTGTTTAAGGCACTACTTTTCCTTTGCTAGAAAGTTTCCAAAGAAGTTTGTCTTATCGAATGATAAACTGCAAGTAAAGAAAAGGAAACAAGTGGGTCTTGAAAGGAGAAATGGGATTTTGAGTTGAATGGCCCACTTAAATGTCAAAAAACTAACCACTTGTAGTAAATAACTCGTAGGTACACCAAAAACCAAACATGAAGAAAATTCTTTCAGAAATTATTGATGAAAAAGGGGAAAAGGTGAGGTGAACTGGACAAAAATGAATGAACTTGAAAGGGCTATAGAGAACTTAGAAGAAAACATTGATGATTGTCTTGAAAGCACTACAAACATCTCAAGTTTTGGGAAAGTGTCCAAAGAAGGTGAAAAGTATGGTTTAAAACTCTATGATTCCAGCAAAGAAAGGATTGTGAATAAGCATCCCAAAGTTTTCCAAGGTGAATGTCTCATTGCCTCAAAGGGCAAAGGTATAAAGAATATCAATAGGAAAGGTAAATTCAAGATTTTCAGTCACCTACCAAGTAAAGGATGATTTGAGTTTCAAGGTGAGAATAGAAGGGGTTTTGAAAATACTGCCTTGTGTTTAAGTTCCTAAGGTCGTCAAAAGTGAATTTAGCATGCTTCAAAGATCAAAAGGAAGAGCCACTTCAAGGTTCTCATGACACCTGCGAAGTGAAAGTGTTAAAGGACATAAATAAGCCAAAGAAAGTCAACCTTGTGACTCAAGTAAAACCTACAAAGCAAGGATGTAAAGAGTATCAGTAAGAAAGGTAAAATTAGTGTTTTCAGGCACCTGTGAATCAAAAGTGGCCAAAGAAAGTAAGAAGCATGGTTTGAACTCTATGATGCAGGAAAAAGGGTGTTGTGAAGGTGTTGCCTTGTGTTTGAGTCCCAAAGGTGTCTAGAGCAATTTGTAATGCCTCCATGACCAAAAGAAGAAGTCACATTCATCATTTTAGCAAGCTTGCATGCATACAGTGTAAAAGGTTATTCAGAGAAGGTAAAGAGTTGAGTTAGATCTCATGATGGAAATAAGAGAGGATTTGGGAGGCTACTACTACGTCAAAATAAACATATCAAGCCTCCAGGATCAAAAGAGAGTAAAATTATCATTTCAGTCACCTACACAGTAGCAGTTGTCAAAAGATGAAGAACATGATGTTGAGCTTTAAGGAGGAATAAAATATGATTTTAAGGTTGTTGTTATGTCAAAATAAATATGTCAAGTTTTCAAGATCAAAGAAAAAGCAAGTTTCACAACTTCAGCAACCTACAAACAAAAAGTCAAGAAATATCAGTGAGAAAGACAAAAGGAAGTGACTTTGAAAACATTAGAGAATGGGTTTGTAAAGATAAATTTAAATCCTTAAGTCTATAAAAGGTGATCTCAACACTTCAACAACTCATTGTTCACTTGCAAAGTCATCAGAGCATTCAGGAGAGTAAAATGTGAGTTTTTCGGGTAAAAAATTGGCTAAGTGTTGTGGTGTTGCACGTTCAGGTCGGCGTTGCGTGCCTAGAGTCGGGCGCTGCGCCCCTAGCGTGCATTTTCTTAAGGCACTGTGCACCTGGCAAAGCGTTGTGCGCTTGCCTGATTTTTCCCACCAAGCCCAATAAAAGGAACTTGGCGCTACACGCCTGGAACAAGGCGATGTGCCTTTGCCCAAACCGACCCACTGTTTGCCTGAGCATTGCGCGCTTGGCTAGGAGGGCCTCCTACACCCTACAAGCACTCAACTCAACTCAAAATCTCTTCACGCTGCCACCATGGGTTTTTCAAGAAATGCTAAATGGTAAGTGGATGCCTTACCTTCCTCAAATAATTTTGATGGTTTGTAATTCAAAGGATTTGAAATCCTAAAGAAGGAAACCTAATTTTCTTGCTTGACATCACTATTTAAAACATTTCTTCATCTGCATGCTAAGAAGACTAGTGATAAATAGAGGGTTACATTATTGGAGGTTATCCACTCACCTAAGGTTGTGCCTAGACTCACTCCATTCACTAAATTAGTCCCCTACATTACAAAAATATTGACAAATTCATTTCCTTCCTTCATATCCATTTGCCATCAGTGCAAGGTGTTTTAACACAGAGTTTGAATAATCAAAAGAGGGTGGTCATTGAGTTTTGCCTCTCACTCACATTCATATACCTTTACCCTCTCTCTCTCATCTCATTCACTTGCAGAACTGCCTCTTTCATCACCATCCCTTAAACTCATTTCCATTTACAGTCTTAAGGTTTTCAAAGGTAGAGAAAGCCAAAATGTCAGAAACAAAGGGCAGTGGTAGTGAAGGAGAAGGCCAAATGCCAAGGAGGCATCAACAAAAAGGTGGAAAAATCAATAGGTTTGAGCCCCTCAACACCTTACAGATGATGGCATCTCCCATGACTGTTTCATGTTTCCAGCATGTGGGAGGTTTTGATTTTTGTGAGAGGGTACAGCAGGTGCAAAACCACCCTGAGCTAACTAGGCTCTTCATACTTAACTTGCATGCGAAGCAAGTTAACCTTGCAAGGGTAAATTTTGATCTGTCTTCAGATGCTATTACCAATGCCACTGGGATACCAAGTGTAGGGGAGAAATGGTTCAAGAAATCCAATCTTGACATGATCTACTATGAACCCTTCCTAAAGCCTAGATACAAAGACAACTATAAATCCATCTTTCCTTTCTCACATTTGCTGGAGAGATATGCACTTGAGAATTATCATGAAATATTTTACATGTGAGGGAAGGTTCTCTAGGGTTTACTCCTATCACATTATGCTGCTTATGCACTTTACTGGGTTTAGGATGTTGCACCTACCCTATTACCTCTACATAAGCATTGAAAAAATGTCCTATATTGTACAAAAGAGAGACTATCCCCAGTAGATGCAGAGCCTCTTTCACCACTCTCTTATTAAAATGGTTGTGATGCATCAATTGCAGCAGAAGGGAATTCCATGGGAGGTTTTCATTTCCCATGAGGTGTTCACCAATCCACAAGGCCAACAGCAGCAAGATGTACCTTCATATTCTCAACCTCTTATCCCTCCTTCATCCTCACACCCCACTACACATCCATCACCATCTGCTCATATTCCATCACCTCATGAATCCTCCACCTCACCATCTACTCACATTTCTTCACCTAAGGATAACGACCCTCGTTCACCACTTTCTTGAAATCCCCCACCTTCACCTCATGATAGTAGTGCATTTAAGAAAGAGGAAGATGACAATGAAAATCAGACGGTGAGGGCAGTGAGAATAATATCGGTGACGAAAATGAAAATGAGGGAAATGACAATGAGAAATCTGACAACAGTGAAGAAGAAGGAAATGAGGAGGCATATATAAGTGAAGAAGAGGAAGATGAAGCAGAAAGAAGAAGAAATGATGATGGTGATGATAATGGCAGTGGAACAAAGAGCCCTAAGGACAGTGAGGATACAAATGAAGAGAGCAGCAAAGATGGCAGTGAGGGAAAGGAAAATGAGCAATCTAACAGCAGTGCAGAAGAAGGCAGTGAAGAAGGAAATAGGTCAGAAAGCCAAGATGCTAGTGAAAATGTAAATGAAAAAGGTACTAACGAGTGTGAAAATAGTGATGAAGCACCAAGCAATGAAGATGATGAGAGCAGTACAAAAAGCAGTAAGAATGATGGCAGTAATGATGCAGAAGGCAGTGAGGAAAAGAGCCATGAAGAATGCAGTGGTGAAAAGGGCAATGATAATGATGATCATGATGATGTTTTCAGTGATAAAACAAAGAGCAGCAAAGATGATAGTGGGTCAAAAAGCCATGATAACACTGATGAGGCACAAATCAGTGGATCAAATAATGATCAATGAGGCAGAAAGCAACAGTGTTGATAAGAGCCATGAAGACAGTGAGGATACCAATGATGATGACAGTCATGATGGCAACAATAGCAAAGGCACTAAAATGGTCAAAATTGAACCTTTTTCTTTGACCTACCAAAGAGTACATAGGCATGTGTTTGCTGCCCTCAAGAGGCAAGGGGCCATGCCTTCTACATCAACTAAGCAGCTTGACAAAGGAAAATAAAAGGTCATAAATGAAAAGGAAGAAGACCAACATGAGACTGAACAAGAATTTGAACTCATTCATGTTGACAGTGATGATGAAAATGAGGCAAGGATCTCAAACATATTGCTCCAAAGCAAGGATGCCCAAATCAGAGACCTGCAAGCCAACCTAAGAAAGGATAGGAATGTGATTCACTATTATGAGATTGAAAACAAGCAGCTGAAGGCACAAAAGGCCATTTATGAGGTCAGGGCAATCAGAGCCTGGAAAGAGGCTGAAAGGACCAAGGTTAGGGTAGATGAGGTCTTGGGTGTTTTGGATGAGAGTGAAGATGAAGAGGGACAGTTGTCTAGGAGAATGCCAAGGAAAATTGGCTTGAGGAAGGCCTTATCCAAGGAGAAAGAGTAAGAGTCAGCCTTGGCAGAGCATCTCACTCCAAGTGAGCTGCTAGCCATGGAAATAGAATATGATCGAGAACCTTGGTTAGAGAGGGCTAATATACACTTGGAGGATCAACTGGAAAAAACAAAAAGAGACCTTGGCCTTCAGAAGAAGATGACCAAGCATTATGCCTTAAGGAAAAAAAATTGCAAGGGCCAAGCTCAAAAGAGCCCTTGGTAAAATTCAAGTCCTCAAGAAGGAAAAAGGCAAAGAAAACCTTGAAATTCTTGGTCCTCCTTGCTAGTTAAATATAGCATTGAGGCCTCATTGTACATTTTGGATGTTTATTGAGAATAATATCATAAACTTGAAGATTGAGGAGAAATTTGGCTTTGGATTTTGTAGATGTCTTGATGTCCATGAAAATGGAGAAAGCTCACTTGCAGGATTCATGAACATAATTAATGGTGACGTGTTTCTTATTTAGTGCTCGTTTTCTTATGTTATCATTTTGTTTCATCTTTCTCATGCCATAGGACATAAATTTTAGGCTAAGAAATGTTGTTTAGAGGCACTTTAGCTCTGTCTGCTTTCTATTACTTGTATGTTTTCCGCTGCTAGGTCAGATTAGAGAATTCTTGAATGCTCTCTAGTTCCACTTGTTAGGTCTCTGTAGTTTGCAAGATTGGAAAATACAAAGCTGCAGAGCCTACATATGAACCACTTTGGGATTTTAGGATCTAGCCCTCCTGAATCCAGAGAGGGATCTCTCTATAAGTGCAAATATTGATTCATCTTTTAAGGTTTTTAGTGTGATATTAAGCTAGTTATTAAGAACAAGGGTTTTGTTTGGTTTTGGTTGGGCAAGGATATGATGAAGGTGAAGGAAGTATAAATGAAGGGTGAAGGTGTAAGTAGGTGAAAGAATGGTTCAACAAATAAGATAGGTGAGAAGCAGTTTTAATCCATTGGGCTATGGAGTCATAAGAGGATTTAATTGAAACAACAAGATTCAAGAGTGGTCCATGGGGCAAGTCATCTATGTCAAAGGATCTCTTTAAGTTGATTTTATGGAATGGAACAATAAGAAATGGAGTGAGGGAAATCAAATAGATGAAGAAACAAAGAGCAGCCTAAGATCAAGTAAGTACTTTGAAACTATCCTGCTTTTGGCATGCACTTAAGAAAAGACATAAAAGTAATCTAAGATCAGGTAAGTACTTTTAAACTAGCCTGCTTTTGATGTACTTTCAATAGAAAACATTTAAAAAACTTAGAATAGCTTAAGATCAAGTAAAGAATTTTAACTTAGCCTGCTTTCAGCATATTCAAAAGCAGAACATTCATGATAAACATAAAAAGTAGTCTAAGATCAGGTAAGTACTTTGAAACTAGCTTGCTTTTAACATACTCTAAGGGAAACTTTCAAACAACCTTTGGAGAAATAACTAGAAGACAAGGCAAACCATAAACTTTCCTAGTCCAACTCTACTTAGCATGTAATGAAAATATCATTCAAGGACAATGTTTAAAGTTTAGACTGTAAGACATGGGCTCACCAACATTCCTTGACTGCTTGGACTGTATTAAATCATTCTTAAATACACAAAGGAGGAAAACATAAAGATAAAGCTTATAAGTGAGAGTAGGGTACTTTAAAGAGTAAATCCTAGCTCTATATTTTTTGTTCTCTATCAGAGAAAAGTGAACAGAATGGAAACAAAAAGAAAATAACACTTTACAATAAGAAACACATCACCATTGACATAGACTAGGATCCCATAAATCAGCTTGTGTTTGATGTTCAAACCTGTTGCAATCATCAAGTCCAGTGGATCTCTACAACTTCAAACTTATCATCTCAGCTTATGTATCTTCAATTACAAACAAGGCTACAGCAGCTTCAGAAAACTATTTACATACAACAGATATCCAGAGACCAACCTCTATACAATATTCTACAGCAGTATTTATAGAGGAATGAGGAGGTGCAATGTAAGAAGGGTCTAGCTGTTCAATTAATGCAGAGTTTATGCTTCTCGACCTTTGAGGGGCTCAACAGAGAAGATTTTTAATATTTCTCTGTATTAATTGGTTTTCATTAAGTTTTTAGGCTACTTGGCAGAGTTTTTTTACTTTAAGACTCTTTTAGGCAGGCTAGCAATAACTTTGGCAAAAATATCACTGACTAGGCAATAACTATGCCTTCTTCTAATTTATTGAAAGCTGCAAGTGGCTCTTTGGTAGCCGAAAAGGATAAATAGCCTTTGATGTGGTAGTGGAGGCCTTTCTGACTGATATATCTCTTTGTTTTTCCTTAAAACACTTTTAATGTGCTTTTGGTATGTGTTTTAGGCTTAATTAGCCTTGATCTTTATCTTCGGGTCTTTTATTCCTAGCTGACTATGGATTAGGCCTTTGATTCTTGAATTTGTGCCTTAATCCCTTTAAACTCTGCTTTAAAATCTTTAATTCTTCACTTATGATTTGATCTTCACCTTTGAAACTGATACTCTTTGTATAATTGATGTTTACTGTGTTTTTGTTGTTTTGCAGGCACGTAGAAGGTTTACACAGGTGGAGGGGTTTGTTTTAATGAAAGACCCCTTGGATCCCTTCCTGTACTGAAGGTTAGGAATCATCATTCCTGACCTTCATGCTATTTTTAAAACTCTGGGAAAATCCATATATAACCTGCACAAAACAAACAAAATTATGAAAATCCTGCGAAAAATAGGTTTAAACTGCTTTGGAGGTTTTTGGGCGCGAGGGCGAATCAGAGCCGTTGTATTAGAACAACCAATGGTCGAGATTAATCGATGGATTCATTCAGGAGGTTAGATGGTGGAAAAATTCAATGGAGGCGAAATTAAAATGGGACCGTCCGATCTCAGAGATCGACGGTAGAGAACTCACAATGGAGCATTTGTGAGAATAGATAGAGGGCAAATGAATGGAGGTGAGATACAATGAGAGATGTTCAATCTCAGAGATCAACGGTTGAGATTAAAAGTGAAAATAACAATGCAAAAGACAGTGGTTTGGCAGAAAACCATTAATGGTTTTCGCACGGGCTTAGGGGGGGGGGAGTGGTTTTCCCAAAAAAAATGGGATTCCATTCATCGCGCGACACGTGGATTTACAAAACCACCCATTTCGCGTTTTTTTTCGGTGTTAATGTTTAGGCGTAAAAATTACGCAATATGCAGTCCTAGCCATCGGATGGGGGGTAGTAGATGCAATGGTGTGAATCGCACGCGACGGATGCAGAGATGTGCGGAGGATGTATGCAGGGTCCACGATGATGTCAGCACTTTGTCATGGAGCGGGTGGGTGTAAAAGGCTATCGGGTTTAGTCACAATCATCGGGTTTAGATGATTGGACGGTTATGATTTGAATCGAGGATTGCAGATCAGAGGAGAAAAGGGGATTGAACTTGATATTTGCGCAATGCGATGGAGTGTTGTCTGTCGGATTTGGGAGTAAGATCGATGGTCAAGACTCAATCGGAGGGGCAATGGCGAAGGGTTATGGGCGGAGAACAAATAACCCGATGGTCGTTGATCCATACAGATCGATGGTCCATATTAATTTAAAATCGAAACGTCGAGGTTATGAATTAACAAAGGAAAAAGTGTTTTTCGCATGGGTTTTTAGGTTCTAAGCGCCCAATTGTGGGGCTAAGTACACATGAGATGGAGGGGCTAAAGGAAATAAGCCCTCGGGGGCTTAAGACCTATAAAGTGTAAAAGGGTGATTTTTAGGCCAAAAACAGTGGTTTTTAAGGCCAAATAAAGGTTTTGGTAGAGGAGATAGGAGTTTTTTAAACCAAATGAAAGGGGAACAATGTTTTAAAAGGGTCTTTGGAGTGATTTAGAGGTTAGATGAAGGGTTTTTGAGGGATTTTATGAAATAAATGAGAATGAAAATGGGGTTTATTTATGAGTAATGGAGGAGTGAAAATGATGAAAAATGGGGTTTTAAGCAATCTTTCTCTTGGCAAACAGCAAATTCTTTAGGATAAAGAGGGAAACAGCAATGAAGATTAACTCAAAGGGAAAAGATATTTCAAGATCTCTATGTATATTTCCTGAAGACATCTTGAAATAATTCCTGTTTAAGAGTATTTGGAAGACATGGTTCCACTAGGATCATCTCTTCTTTCTCCACTGGATCAAGGTAAAGATTCTCTTGAGAAATAAAAACTTCATCATCTTCATTATTTTCTGAACTAGAGGACTCATCATATTTGGCAGTGTTTTCCTCTTGGAATCCCAAAATATTTTGATTTAATGGGCTGAGCTCTATGAAGAGGTTATTATATTCTTGAGTAGGGGTATGTTCAATTGCTTCCTCTTTTTCAAGAGAAGGGTCCTTGGTTTCAACCTGCTCAAAAATTTCTTCATTGGTTTCCTCCTCAACTTTTGAGCTGAAAGGCTACTGATTCCCAATCACAGGGAAATTATTACTGATGGTCTAAGATGAAGTAGAGTAAATATCCAATGAATCTTCACTTAATTCTAAGCTTTCATAACTTTCTTCATCAGTATCATAAATAGTCTGTACTGGCTCATTACTTCTTTGAAGGAACTGATCTTCCTCCCATAAATCTGCTAATGATGGTCCTGCAAGATAACTTCTGTTTGGGGAGCATCATCACTAGATAGATAAAAGTTAGGAAAATCATAAATATAAGTAATACTACCAATCAAACATATTGGGTTATCAGCAGGTCCTCCTTTATTCTGATCTACAAAAGAACTTTTTGGTTCAATACAACAAGGTTTGGTAGGTAAATGAGCAAGAGTGTTTGTTTTATAAAGTTTTCAAATGCTGACTGTTTGTTTAATACGTAATCAATTTCTTCTTCTGTCAAAAGAGGGATTTATTTTTTAGCATGGATAGAAGAAAAGCAGTCATCTTTCTCTTGTATTAACTGGTTTTGAGGTTGGATGTATTCTTGAGCCTCTTTTAGTGAATCTTCATTTGAGTTTGCAGGGAAAATTTGAGGATTTTCTATTGTTCCCTGATATTCTTCTGTTTCAAACAATTCTTCATGATTATTATGACACTCAGTTTGCATATAAGGTTCATGAGTTGCTTCTTTTACATTATCAGGACGCCACTCTTCTCTTAAAATCTGAATGAGTTATAGCATAGAGGGAGAGTCCCTGTATGTGTTGATTTAGCTTCTATTTCAGGTTCTATGTTTTCTAAGTGGCTACTTGTTTTCTCAAAGTACTGCTCACTATTAGTATTTGCAATTTGATCGTGAAGTTTTCTTAACAACATAGTAAAAGATATAGGGAGGCAATCAGGGGTTTCTTGACAACCTTCTTCATTGCTTTCTTTGTAACCCCGCTCATCATCTTCTATAAAGTCTTGATCATCGTACCTATCTTGCTCATTGTCTAGGTCTTGAAGTGATTGAGTTTGTGTTTGATCAGGGAAAGGCATAGGTTTCTCTAGATCACCAATATTTAAACTAGCCTCAAACCTATCTATTCTCTTTCCAAGCATGTACATCATCTTTTCCATCATGATTAGTAGTTTTCCTTCATTATTTTCTCTATAATCTTTCTCATCACACATGTCTTGCTCATCATACATGTTTTATAGTGGTTGAGCTTGTGTCTGCTCAGGGAAAGGCATAGGTTGCTCTGGATCACCAATATTTAAATTAGCTTCATACCTATCCATTCTCTTTCCAAGAATGTACATCATTTTTTCCATCATGACCATTAGTTTGGCTTTTGGGTCTGTATCTAAATCCATGTTTGTAAATCAGAAAAGAGGTCACTGTATCTTGTTAACCAGTTCAGAGTCTTCTACCAGTGGAGTCATTTGGTATTTTAAGAGTTGTGGAGTCGCCAGGTGGATGATTTAAATTTTTTTTCTGTCCATCAACAATATGATTGGGTTTGCTCAATGCATTCCCAAAGGAGTCTACAAAGACTGGAGGAATATTAGGCCTACTGGAGGCCAGTGAAGTCACCAGGTGGAAATTTTTAGCTCTTTTGGAGGTAAAATGTTTTATGGTCCACCACCATTTATTGATTTACATACCAATCTAAAAAAAATTTAGGTCTTCTGAGGTTTTTAAGGATGTATAAGAGGTAATTTACTCAGAATTCCCCAACGGAGTTGCCAGAATGTTAGGTCTCTGTAGTTTGCAAGATTGGCAAATAAAACGCTGTAGAGCCTACATATGAACCACTTTGGAATTCTAGGATCTAGCCCTCCTGAATCCAGAGAGGGATCTCTCTATAAGTGCAAAGATTGATTTATCTTTTAAGGTTTTTAGTGTGATATTAGGCTAGTTATTAAGAACAAGGGTTTTGTTTGGTTTTGATTGGGCAAGGATATGATGAAGGTGAAGGAAGTATAAATGAAGGGTGAAGGTGTAAGTAGGTGAAAGAATGGTTCAGCAAATAAGATAGGCGAGAAGTAGTTTTAATCCATTGGGCTATGGAGTCATAAGAGGATTTAATTGAAACAGCAAGAGTCAAGAGTGGTCCATGGGGAAATTCATCTATGTCAAAGGATCTCTTTAAGTTGATTTTATGGAATGGAAAAATAAGAAATGGAGTAAGAGAAATCAAACAGATGAAGAAACAAAGAGCAGCCTAAGATCAAGTAAGTACTTTGAAACTATCCTGCTTTTGGCATGCACTTAAGAAAAGACATAAAAGTAATCTAAGATCAGGTAAGTACTTTTAAACTAGCCTTCTTTTGATGTACTTTCAATAGAAAACATTTAAAACACATAGAATAGCCTAAGATCAAGTAAATACTTTTAACTTAGCCTACTTTCAGCGTATTCAAAAGGAGAACATTCATGATAAACATAAAAAGTAGTCTAAGATCAGGTAAGTAATTTGAAACTAGCCTGCTTTTAACATACTCTAAGGGAAACTTTCAAACAACCTTTGGAGAAAGAACTAGAAGACAGGGCAAACCATAAACTTTCCTAGTCCAAATCTACTTAGCATGTAATGAGAATATCATTCAAGGACAATGCTTAAAGTTTAGACACTAAGACATGGGCTCACCAACATTCCTTGACTGTTTGGACTGTATTAAATCATTCTTAAATACATAAAGGAGGAAAACATAAATATAAAGCTTATCAGTGAGAGTAGGTTACTTTAAAGAGTAAATCCTAGCTCTATATTTGTTGTTCTTTATCAGAGAAAAGTGGATAGAATGGAAACAAAAAGAAAATAACAATTTACAATAAGAAACACATCACCATTGACATAGACTAGGATCCCATAAATCAGCTTGTGTTTGATGTTCGAACCAGTTACAATCATCAAGTCCAGTGAGTCTCTACAGCTTCAAACTTCTCATCTCAGCTTATGTATCTTGAATTATAAATAGGGCTACAAAAGCTTCAGAAAATTATTTACATGCAACAGATATCCAGAGACCAACCTCTATACAATCTTCTACAGTAGTATTTATAGAGGAATGAGGAGGTGGAGTGTAAGAAGGGTCTAAATGTTCAATTAATGCAAAGTTTATGCTTCTCGGCCTTTGAGGGGCTCAACAAAGAAGATTTCTGATATTTCTCTGTATTAATTGGTTTTCATTTAAGTTTTTAGGCTACTTGGTAGAGTTTGTTGACTTTAAAACTCTTTTAGGCAGGCTGGCAATAACTCTGGCAAAAATATCACTGACTAGGCAATAACTATGCCTTCTTCTGATTTATTGAAAACTGCAAGTGGCTCTTTGGTAGCTGAAAAAGATAAATAGCCTCTGATGTGGTAGTGGAGGCCTTTTTGACTGATATATCTCTTTGTTTTTCCTTAAAACAATTTTAATGTGCTTTTGGTCTGTGTTTTAGGCTTAATTAGCCTTGATCTTTATATTCGGGTATTTTATTCCTAGCTGATTGTGGATTAGGCCTTTGATTCTTGAATTTGTGCCTTAATCCCTTTAAACTCTGCTTTAAAATCTTCAATTCTTCACTTATGCTCTGATCTTCACCTTTGACATTGATACTCTTTGTATAATTGATGTTTACTATGTTTTTGTTGTTTTGCAAGTGCGCAAAAGGTTTACACAGGTGGAGGGGTTTGTTTTAATGAAAGACCCCTTGGATCCCTTCCTGTACTAAAGGTTAGGAATCGTCATTCCTGACCTTAATGCTATTTTTAAAACTCTAGGAAAATCCATATATAACCTGCACAAAACAAATAAAATTATGAAAATCCTGCGAAAAATAGGTTTAAATTGCTTTGGAGGTTTTCACGCGTGAGGGCGAATCAGAGCCATTGGATTAGAACAACCAATGGTCTAGATTAATCGGTGGGTTAATTCGGGAGGTTAGACGGTGGACAAATGCAATGGAGGCGAAATTAAAACGGGATTGTCCGATCTCAGAGATCGATAGCGAAGAACTCACAATGGAGCGTTTGTGAGAATAGATAGAGGGAAAATGAATGGAGCTGAGATACAATGAGAAACGTTCGATCTCAGAGATCAACGGCCAAGATTAAAAGTGAAAATAACATTGCGGAGGACAGTGGTTTGGCGGAAAACCATTAATGGTTTTCGCGCGGGCTCTGGGGGGGGAAGTGGTTTTCCAAAAAAAATGTGATTCCATTCATTGCACGACACGTGGATTTACAAAACCACCCATTTTGCGTTTTTTTTCGGCGTTAACGTTTAGATGTAAAAATTATGCGATATGCAGTCCTGGCCATTGGATGGGGGGCAGCGAATCCAACGGTGCGGATCGCACACGACGGATGCAGAGATGTACGGAGGATGTAAGCAGGGTCCACGATGATGTCAGCACTTTGTCATGGACCGGGTGGGTGTAAAAGGCTATTGGGTTTAGTTACGATCATCGGATTTAGATGATCGGATGGTTATGATTTGAATCGGGGATCGCAAATCGGAGGAGAAAAGGGGATTGAACTTGAGATTTGCGTGATGCGACAGATCGTTGTCCGTCGGATCTGGGAGTAAGATCGACAGTTGAGACTCAATCGGAGGGGAAATGGCGAAGGGTTATGGGCAGAGAACGAATAACCCAATGGCCGTTGATCCATACAGATCGACGGTCCAGATTAATTTAAAATTGAAACGTCAGGGTTATGAATTAACAAAGGAAAAAGGGTTTTTCGCATGGGTTTTTAGGTTATAAGCGCCCGATTGTGGGGCTAAGGACACATGAGACGGAGGGGCTAAAGGAAATAAGCCCTCAGGGGCTTAAGACCTATAAAGTGTAAAAAGGTGATTTTTAGGCCAAAAATAGTGGTTTTTAAGGCCAAATAAAGGTTTCGGTAGAGGAGATAGGAGTTTTTTTAACCAAAAGAAAGGGGAACAATGGTTTAAAAGGGTCTTTGGAGTGATTTATAGGTTAGATGAAGGGTTTTTAAGGGATTTTATGAAGGAAATGACAATGAAAATGGGGTTTATTTATGAGTAAAGGAGGAGTGAAAATGATGAAAAATGGGGTTTTAAGCAGTCTTTCTCTTGGCAAACAGCAGGTTCTTTAGGATAAAGAGGGAAACAACAATGAAGATTAACTCAAAGGGAAAAGATCTTCATAAGACTTCAAAGAACTAAAAATTTGGACATGAATTGTTTCTTAAAGGCTAAAAAAGATTTAGCCACCATTTGATATGACAAATTTTATAGGTGGCTAACACCACTTATGCTTGTTTATCTTAAGAATGATTTAATAGAGCCAATGTCAAAGTAGTTCATGGTTAGCCCTGATCTTTGATGTAACTTAAACATTTTTTTTAAGGTCTTTGCTTTGAAGTATTGCTAAATAGGTTTAGCTGAAGAGGTTTATGATTTGGCATGCCCTTTTGCTCATCTTAAATGGTTGCTTTGGAGGTTTTTGTAGTCTGATTAAGGAAATTAGGAGTTGCCTACTCTTTGATTATTACTATATGTTGTCTTAAATTTTTGCTTTGCTTGAAGGTGAAATCACTAGAAGACTTACAAGTTCTTGCTTTCTATGATTCACTGGATTGTTGTCTTAGTGCTTACTTGCTAGGGTTTGGTCAAAGAAGTTATTAGTATGCCCTGTCTTTTGTTATTTCCTTATGCTTAGTAATCTTAAAGGTCATTCTTGTTAAAGTATTTGACAAATGATTCTTAACTTCCCTTTGCACCTATTATGTTCACAATTTAATGTTCACTTCACTCACATAAGCTTTTAGATCCATTTGGCTTTGTTATACTTGTCCTCCAAGACACCCTTGACCTACTATTGTACCTTCTAAGACCTTTTTCATACTCCATAGCCCAATGGTTTAAACCTCTCTCACTCTATCTATTCTACTTGACAACCTACCCTACCAAACAAACAAACAAACAAACCTTAATCCTTATAACTAGCCTAAAATCAAAACCCTAAAATCTATCAAGTTACATTCTTTACACAAGTATAGAGAGAGCCCTCTCTAAGTCTAGGAAGGTTAGGTCCTAGGACTCCAAAGACTGGTTTGATGTTACCCTTGTACATTTGGTCTTGCCAATCTAACAAATTACGAGGATCTAACATAATGGCGATCATGGTGGGACTCTCAGTCAATAACATCCTAAGTATACCTTAAGAACTCTCAAATCCTTGTTAAACTTAGAAAATCAAGTGTTAGCCAAGAATAGTATCTAATTGATTCACCATACTAGCAATATGATGACTCAACTGGAGAAAACTCATTGAAATATTAGTGTTACATAAGAAACTCAGAAATCCCAAAACATCTCTAGATTGGTTTTTAAATTGTTGATGGTGGAAAACATGCCAACCCTCAAAGTAGTGAACCTCATCGACCTGATGACTCCACTGGCCTCCAGTAGGCCTACTAACTCCACTAGTTCTCATAGACTCCCATGGGAATGCATTAATCAGTCATAACAGTCTAAAAACTAGTCACTCATTATGTGAGCTTAGTACCCTTTCAGATAGGTCTATTTTCAAAACACTCCTAAACTTTCAACCTCTCTGCATTATTGAGTTTGAAATCTGGCTTCGCAAAGGATAAGCACCAGATCTCACCCTGACCCTAACCCTCCTACCATAGTTGATGACCCAAAAAATATCTTTTGGAAAACTTCTAGGACTGAAGATTCAACTATTGTTAGGACCATTCATAAAGCAATTTTTGTCCTTGAAAACCTCACAGCCTTGCAAGATCCCCAATTTGACTTACACCATAGAAGAAACCTTTTTAGAACTAAGTCTCAAAGTGGGATAGACCAGACAGACCTTGAGCCTACAGATTTGCAGCAGAGTCCTAGTAGAGAAGCCTCTCCTTCCACCCCCTTTAATTTTCAGCTTCTCCAAAACTTTGGCACCTTTCATTCCAAATCTTCTTAATCTTAGTTTGTTGATCCAAGTACATCTGCCACCCCCATTCACACCCCCACTGTGCAAACCACTCTATTTCATCCTCCACCTCCTCTCACAAACTCTCCTTGGGTTCTTTTACCTCCAATCATGGCAGCATGGTTTTCCCTATTGGTTCTACCCCAACCTTTATTTCCCATGCCTCAAGACTACCAATCCAAAATCCCTCACTTCACTGAACCTGACTCTACCACTGCCCAACAACATGTAGATAGGATGAATGATTCTTTTAATTACTAAGAGATAGAAGAGGAGACCATAAAGATGAAAATGTTTGCCCAAAGTCTAGGAGGAGAAGCAAATAAATGGTTCAAAAACTTAACTCCTAACAGCATACATGACCTCCCTTCCCTTTATCAAAAATTCATAAACAAGTGGGAGATTAAGAAAAATTCTCTTCAAATCCTCTCAGAGTATAACAACCTTAATATAAATGTTGGGGAAAGTGTCCAAGACTACTGCACTATGTTCAATAGTGTATACAATGTAGTCCCACCTCACATAAAACCCCCACAAGGCCTAGCCTTAGTAAAATTTCTAGAGGGCTTTGATCTAGACATGGCCTACCAATTGAGAGAAAGAGATCCCTTAACTTTAGAAGACATGCAAAGGGGAGCTGTGAGTGTAGAAGCCAAACTGATTGAGAAAATGGCTAGGATGAGGGTAGAAAATAAAGTTACATGCAAAGAGGAAACCATAGCCTCCACCTCGGATGCTAAAATTGACAATCTAGTGAGGGTAATGGAAAGAATGATGGAGATGATCAACTTGAATGAAAGAGCACCTCCTAGGGAAAACCAAGAAAATCCCCAAAAAAAAAATAGAAACCAAAACTTCAGAAGAGACCCTTCTCAAAATAGACAAAGAGACAATGACCAACAAATCAGGCCTCCTTTCCAAGACAACTATGTAAATGAAGAGGAAAGAGATACTGAAGAGCCGGAATAAACCATGCAAATCTGATAGGTTCTGAAAATGAGGCTGATGTTTTTCTCAGAGAAGAAGAACAAGGTCTATTTTCCTCAAACCAAACCAATAGAACATATGAGGATTCTGGAGAGTACAAATTAGGATTTTAAAATGCCATCATGGAAGTCCATAGGCAGTATGACCTTAAGAGTAAGAAAACCCAAGATGCCTCCAAGAAAAAAAAACTAGAAATTGCTGTTAAGAATACCCTTGAAAACATACTAAACAAGACAGCAGAAAAAACCAACACCATGGCTAAGAAATCTGATCAAAACAAAGACAAAACTAGTCAGCATAATGGTGACCCAAGCTGCCCTAGTACATCAACTAGTGGCCCTGGAAAAATTGCTCTAAATGACATTCCTAATAAAACTCAGCCAACTAAGGTTGTTGAAAAGACTGTGTGTGATAGGAATAATGTAAATATGCCAAAAACACCAACACCTTTCAGTTTTGAGGGAGAGATTTCCAAGATCAAAATAGCCATACCCCTCACTGAATTGGTGACTCAAGATGTATATAGGTCCCAAGTTTTGAAATATTTTAACATAGGGAATGACACCAACACTCTAAACTTGACTGATGACAAGCCTGAGTTGTCGTTTGGACCTGAGGTAGAGGGAAAATACCAAGAAGGAGTTGTACCTCATTTCTATGTTAGCTTAAACATTCATGACAAAATCCTACACAATGCTATGCTAGACTTTGGAGCTTCACACAATTTTATGCCAAAGGTATTGATGGAGAGATTAGGCATCAAAATAACCAAACCTTACAAAGACCTGTACTCTTTTGATTCAAGTAGAGTCAAATGTTTGGGTCTAATCAAGTATCTGTGTGTCAATCTGGCACAAATGCCAGCTAAGAGCCTAGTCATGGACATTGTAGTCGCTGACATTCCCTTGAAGTATAAACTACTCTAAATGACATTCCCAATCAAACTTAGCCAACTAAGATTGCTGAAAAGACTATATGATAGGAATGATTTAAATATGCCAAAAACACCAACACCTTTCAGTTTTGATGGAGATATTGCCAAGATCAAAATAGCCTTACCCCTCACTAAATTGGTGACTCAAGATGTATATAGGTCTCAAGTTTTGAAAGCTTTGAACATAGGGAATGACACTGACACTCTAAACTTGACTGATGACAAGCCCGAGCTATTTTTTGGACTTGAAGTAGAGGGAAAATACCAAGAAGGATTTGTACCTCCTTTCTATGTTAGCTTAAACATTCATGACAAAATCCTACACAATGTTATGCTAGACTCTAGAGCTTCACACAATTTTATGCCAAAGGTAGCGATGGAGAGATTAGGCCTCGAAATAACCAAACCTTTCAAAGACTTGTACTCTTTCGATTCAAGTAGAGTCAAATGTTTGGGTCTAATCAAGTATCTATGTCAATCTGGCACAAATACCAGCTAAGAGCCTAGTCATGGACATTGTAGTGGCTGACATTCCTCCAAAGTATGGCATGCTTTTATCTAGATCATGGGGAGCCAAACTTCAGTGGAACCTCCAAATGGACATGTCATATGCTACCATCCCGGTCTTTAACCAAACAAGGAGATTGTACAAAGAGTCTTACATGAAATACATGGTAAGAAACCAAGATAGGCCAAACAACACCCCTCTCTATTCTATCTATTCCGACCTTGACCCATTTATCTTGTATAATGAAGATGACATTAATGAACAAGTAAATGAAAATGAGAAAGAGCTAGGCCTACCAAAACAATCAAACCAAACACAAAATGAAGAACATGACAGCCAAAAATTTAGCAGCCCTGAACAACAACATAATGGCGAATCTAAACTTGAAACACTTTGGAACATGAGCTTTGATGGCTCTTGTGGAAAATCTGGTTTAGGAGCAGGTGTTTGGATACATAACACCAATCAAGGCCACTCCTATAAACTATTTTTTCATTGTACAAACAATATTGCAGAGTATGAGGCTCTTCTCCTAGGATTACACTTGTTAAAAGACAAAGGAGCCAAGAAGATTTTTGTTCAAAGAGATTTCGAGCTAATCATTAGACAAATCAAGGGAGAATATTCAACCAAGAATCCTAGGCTAAGAAAATATAGGAATGTTGCCTTAGACCTCTTGAAAACCTTTGAGAATTATGAACTTACCTCCATCCCTAGAGCTCAAAACAACCTTGCCAATGAACTTGTATTTGCTGCCAGCACTTGCCAAATACCCCATGCCAATGAACAATACACTGTAAAAGCCAAAAATAGACCAACAGTACCTGATAACATAGATTATTGGCAAGCGTTTGAAAGGGATAAACATATTGAAGATTTTTTGCAATCAAAGAATGAATTTGCATTACCAAAACCAAACTTAGATCATGCACAAGACTGTCCTAATGAAGAACAAATACCCAAAACAAATCCATTTCCTACCACTAATATAAATATGCTAGAACGCTTCCATGAGGCAGAATTTTCTAGGGACTCGGATCTAAAGGACCTTGAGGTATTGCAATGCAAAGACAACTCATTACCAAGAGGTCTTGCTCCCTTAGAAGAGTTGTTTGACTTCAATGATGTTGCTAGGAAGCCAAAAATGGAATCTACCGAGACTGATGTAGAAGAATGCAATATAGGCAGCATAGAAGAATCCAAAATGGTCAAGCTATCCAAAACTATGCCACCTCACATAAAACAGAAATACATAGAGCTGTTCAAAGAGTTTAAAGATGTTTTTGCATGGGGTTATGAGGAATTGAAGTCCTATGACATAGACATTATTCAACATAAGATTCCTCTCAAGGAAAACCAAAAACCATTCAAACAAAAATTGAAAAGAATAAACACCATCTTAATGCCTCTAGTTGAAAAAGAAATAAAGAAGATGTATGATGTTGGTATCATAGTCCCACTCAGGTATTCAGAATGGGTTTCAAACCTTGTGCCAGTAAGAAATAAAACATGGGAGATTAGGCTATGTATAAACTTTAGAAACTTGAACAAAACCTCCCTGAAATACAACTACCCTTTACCTAAGATGAATCATATACTGCAAAGGGTGGTAGGTTCTAAAAGAATATCATTGTTTGATGGCTTCTCAGGTTACAATCAGGTACTAGTACTTCCAAGTGATCAGCATAAAACCGCTTTCACAACACCTTGGGGCACATTCATGTATGTCAAAATGTATTTTGGGTTAATGAATGTGGGGGCCACTTTCCAAAGAGCCATGGACATAGCTTTTTTCGAAGACATAGGTTACTTCATAGTGATATACCTTGATGACGTCACTTTCTATTCTAAAACTGATGAAGAACACCTAGTTCACTTGAGAAAGGTCTTTGAGAAGTGTAGGAAGTATGGTCTATCTTTGAATCCTAAAAAAACAATGTTTGGTCTTAAAGAAGGAAAACTCTTAGGCCACATCATTTCTGAAGAAGGAATAAAGATAGACCCAAAAAAGGTTGAAGGTATATTACAAATAAACCACCCTAGGAACATTAAAAAGCTATAATATTTCATTGGAAAGATCAACTTCCTAAGAAGGTTTATACCAAACCTTGCTGAAATCCTAAGAAACATCACAAACATGTTGAAAAGAGAAGTAGCAGTCAAGTGGACCGAGGAAGCCAAACGATCATTTGAACTGGTAAAACAAGCACTCACCCAAACACCAGTTCTAATCAACCATGTCTTTACCAAAGATTTCTTCATTTTCTCCTTTGCATAAGAACGCACTATACCTGCAGTATTGCTTCAAAAGAACATGATGTGACAAGAACAACCCATAGCTTTCTTCATCAAGGCATTGAGGGATGCATCTCTAAAATATAACATCATCGAGAAACAAGCCTTTGCCTTGATCAAAGCATTGAAAGACTTCAGAGTTTACATTTTTCACTCCCATGTCATTGATTTTGTTCCACATACAATTGTTAAAGACATTCTAAATCAGGACCCTGATGGTAAAGGGGGTAAGTGGATTGCTATTATCTTAGAATATGATTTAAAAATCAGATCCACTAAATTGATTAAAGGACAAGGACTTGCCAAACTCATGGCTAAAGAAAATTTTCAAGCACTAGACATGAACATATTACATTCTTTGGATGAACAAGAGGAACTAGCGACTCCACCCATTGAAAAAGCATTCCTGAACTCACTATGGTATGTTGACATATTTTATGTACTTGTTAATCTAAATGCTCCTCCTGCTTTGTACAAAACAAAGCTAGATTTTTGAAACAAAAGGCTTTAAATTTCTACATTATAGATAGAGCTTTGTATTGGAAAAATTCTGTTGGCATCTTGCTTAAGTGTTTACTTGAAGATGAAGCAGATAGAATTATGCATGAGATTCATGAAGGACAGTGTGGAGGTCATCTGTACTGGAAGACCACAGCTAGTAAAATCCTTAGAGCTGGTTACTATTGGCCCACTCTTTTTCCTAACATACACAAGCTAGTTGCAACTTGCCATAAATTCCAAATCTTTAATGGCAAGAGAAAACTTCTACCTTTACCTTTACATCATATCAGTGTTGAAGCTCCTTTTCAACAATGGGGTTTGGACTTCATTGGAGAAATCCACCCCGCCTTATCTGCCCAACATAAGTGGATCCTCACTGCAACTGACTATTTCACCAAGTGGATAGAAGCCATCCCCTTTAGGAATGCCACCGACTTAGTCATCATCAAATTCCTTGAAACCAACATCTTGTCCAAATTTGACTGTCCAAGAAAAATCATCACCGATAATGCTACAACATTTAAGTCCAAAAGAATGGTGGACTTTTGCTACAAGTATCACATCACACTAGGGCATTCTACAACTTATTACCCATAAGATCATGAGCTAGCTGAGTCCTCTAACAAAATTTTGGTGAACATCATCAAGACGATGCTGAAAAAAAACCAAAAGGCATGGCATAGCAAATTAGTGTTTGCACTATGGGATGATAAACTAACAACCAATAAATCAATCAATATGTCTCCCTATCAACTAGTGTATGGCATGGATGCAGTTTTCCCAACATCCTTGGAAGTTCTAGTTATGAAGCTTCTTCAAGAGGTACAATTAAAAGAAAATGATATGCAAAAGAGTATGAGCCAAACCATTCACTTGCAGCAGTCAAGGGAAGAAGTTTACAAAAGAACACAAAAAGTGCAAGAGAACATAAAGAATATCTTTGACAAAAGGATCAAAGCCAATAATTTTCAGATTGGAGACAAAGTTTTGAAATGGGATTCAAGGAGAGAGGACAAAGGCTAGTGTAAGTATGAATCTTTCGTCGGAAAAAGACCACTTTAGCTACGCATAACAAATAGCCCTAACATCAATTATGGTTGCCAATATCTTTAAATCTGCAGTTAGTTGATCCAAATAAAGTTGAGAGGGAAACAAGAAAGGTGTTTCCAATTCTCCTCAATGGGATGGGTTCTTGAAAATCCTCAGCATTTCAGATCTAAAACTTCTCTCTCTTGTTGGTGTAAAAAAACCCAACATAGAACTCAAAAGGAGCTCACAAAGCAAATGATGGAAAATGTGACAATGATAATGGCTCAAAGTCAGACCAAGAGTATAGATCTAGAGTGATCTAATGCAATGAAATGTGACAAATGAATGGGAAAACCCTTCTATTTATAACAAAATATTAGGGCAATCTAGAACTTGGTGTATGAATAAAATATTATTAACCAAATTTTAGAACCACCTTTTAGGAATATTTTATTATATTTGTTTGGAGGGGAAAGGATTTTTGACTTAGGTCAATTCCTTTATTTATAAATAATAAATAAATAAATGATTTATTTATTATTTTATGGAAATGGTGGAAATATAATTAAATAAATAATTATTTATAAATGATTTAGTCAAATTTAACTAGGAATATTATTTAAATAAGGATTAAATAACTTATTCCTAGGAAATAATCAAATAAATAAGGATTTATTTAATTGCTTTCCTTGTTTTGGGTTAAATATGACCAGGAATAATAATTAAATTGATGTTTAACTAATTATTCCTTGAGGAAATATAAACAAATATAGATTTGTTTATTATTTCCTTTTGGGGTTTCCAGTTTAGACCATAAACAACTTAATAAAAGTGTTTTACTAAGTTATTTCACATAGTGAAAGAAATTTTACTTAGGGTAAAATTGGTCTTACATGGTGTACTTGGGTCCATCTAATGATAATAGGTTAGATGACCAAAAAATGGTGTAACAGATTGCCCCCCAGCATGCGAGTGTTAGGAGCAAATCGTATGACCAAAGTACGTTGTAAGAACTCAATCACCAGACATCAAGAGGGAAGTCAGAGAGAGAAATGTAAGGTAGTCTAATGTGCTAGAGGACTAGACCCTGAGGAGACGAGACTTACAGGTGCAACAAGTCTCTTTTTATGAGATGGTACCTATGTTAAAGGTGGCGGGGGAGGCATACCTATGCCCGCCGAGACAAAGTACAAAAGAATAGTGTGTCTTGTAAACAAGGAACCGAACTATAAAGTACGTGCAGGCATAAACACGAGCCAGATAAAATATAGAAGAATGAATCCCACATACATGTTGTGCCTGGGATAACAGCCAGGACTTATACAATAATATCTGAGTACATGAGATACAAATACAACCCAAATGCCCCCTATAAACGGGGAAGGGCTCGCAAAATCTGACTGATACATGCAAATAAAAGAGGCGCTGCAAGCGGCTTAGGCCGGCATCATCAAATATATGGAGTTGCATCAAAGGCTAGAATGAATAGGTCATCCGGGCATGTGGGGGGCTACCTACAGGGCCACCCCCTCATGAGGTTTGAGACATATCACAGACACCCGGGAATCACCAATAGTTGTTGCTGCATCACTGGACCATCAAGTGTACGGATCTCGATCATGCTAAAAGGAGCTGGAATGGAGAAACAATCAAGTCAAAGTGTAATGAGAAATCCCTTTACCTGATTCGAGGCACAGAACAAGTGTAGAAGTTGGAACCAAGGTACACCGCCCTCTAGATCTGTCTTTTGGAGTGAATGAGTTGATGTTGACAGAAGGCGATCCGCCGTAGGTGAGGCAATAAGGGATCCTCAACTAAGGCACGAGAGCAAATAGTAGAGTGACTGACAGACTAACACTAGTGATGATGATGAAATGGGGGGAGGTCCAAAGGGGACCATAAAAGCATGAGTACAAGATGGTATCTCATGACGAAAGTCGACACGAACAAGAACTAGTATGGAGGAAAAGTGGTGCCCCAAGGAAAAGTATTGTAAGTGAGGAAATCCGATTTTGAGGAGAGGTGAAGTGACCCTTCGTGGAAAACATGTGTCCTGGTGAAGTAGCGAATCACGAAAAACAAACAGATGCTGGCTATATAAAAGAAAATAAAACATGCATTTCGAGAGGGAAATGCTAAGGGTAATATTTCTTAAGATAGAGTGCATTGCGAGGATTAGGAAGGGGGTGGCCTTCGAAGTCCTCTAAAAGGTATGCCCCGTTACCAAGATCTCTACTGATGATGTAAGGACCTAGCCATAATGAGTCAAACTTCCAATGATCGAGGGCATCATGGGC
This sequence comes from Pinus albicaulis, assembly GCA_034641835.2. Lineage (NCBI taxonomy): Eukaryota > Viridiplantae > Streptophyta > Pinopsida > Pinales > Pinaceae > Pinus > Pinus albicaulis. The sequence goes on from CM076583.1 coordinate 1,261,225,713, forward strand.
CTGGTCATATACTAGAACAAGGTCACCTTCATGAAAGGGGCGAGGGTGGACTTTTCGGTCAAATTGTGCTTTGGTGCACTTTTTGGCTGCTTCAAAAGTTTGCAATGCAACATGATGGTCTTCAGAGGTGCGTTCAAGCATGATGAGTCGTTGTTCTAGAGGTTGGGTGTCAGGGAGAAGTTCGACAGCTAAGTGAAGGGAAGGAATTTCACATTCGATTGGTAAGACTGCCTCCTCGCCAAAAACAAGGTGGAAAAGAGTGAAACCGGTGGCGGTTTTAATAGAAGTTCTATAGGCCTACAAATCAGGGAAGAGAATAAGATGCCAATTGGTTTTGTGCTTATTCACCGTTCGTTGAAGCATGGTCTTAAGAATTTTGTTGACCGCTTCAACTTGGCCATTACCTTGGGGGTAATAGGAGGATGAATATTGGTGCTCAAAACCCAATAGTGAGGATAGCTCACGCCATATCTCATCTTCAAAATGTCGGCCATGGTCAGAGACCAATTGTTTTGGAACCTCGAATCAAGCAATGACGTGGTTAAAGAAAAAGAGGGCTGCAGTGGCTACCGTATTATTTAATGTTGGCATAGCTTCGGCCCATTTTGTGAAATAGTCAACCGACACGATGATATATTTGTGGTTACCAACAGATGGAGGTCGACACTCCATAAAGTCGATGGCCCATTTACAGAAAGGACTAGCTGTGACGAAGGGATGGAGGGGAGCGGGAGGAGATCGTGCTTTAGGGGCGAAATGTTGGCAATTGGAACAGTGTTTGACCGCTTCAATGCAATCACTAAAGAGAGAAGGCCAAAAATACCCAGAGCTCATGATTTTTTGGGCGTTAGCAAGACCGGAGAGGTGGCCGCCACAAGTACCGCTATGACAGGCATTGAGGACTTGCTCGGCTTCAGCGCGTGTGAGACAACGACGAAGGACAGTATCTACTCTGCGACGATAGAGGTCATCACCGATTAGAAGGTAGCGAGGGGCTTGGTGTCGGATACGTCGTCGAGCATCACGATCAAGATGAAGGGTGAAATTTTGGGTTCGCAAGTAAGTAAGGATGTCACCATACCAAGGGTCGTCAGTGGTGATGGCGAATAAGTGTTCATTGAGAAGAGCATCATTAATTGGAGGATCCTGCGTACCGGTAGGTAATTTAGAAATGAGTTCAGTGAGGACTAAACCTTTCTTACTTTTTGGGGTGACAAATTCGAGGTCAAATTCTTGAAGGATAACAACCCAACAAGCGTACTTTCCACTGAGGATGCATCGACTCAATAGGAAAGCCATGGGGTTGGAATTAGTCACAACCTTGGTGGAACGCATGAGGATGTAATGACGTAGTTTTTGGACCGAGAACACAACAACTAGCACTAATTTTTCTTCATGTGAGTAGGATATAGGTGGACCGGCAAGGTTCTTATTGACATAATAGATCACATGTTCGATACCATTATCATCTTCCTGGATAAGGACACCTGCTACCGAATAGGTGGAAGCGAAGATGTACAGGATGAAGTCCCGATCAAAGTCAGGAGGGCGGATCAAGGGAGCGAATGTGAGAGCATGCTTGAGGGCATCAAAAGACTCTTGAGCATAGGTATCCCAGACAAAGGGGGTGTTAGATCGAAGAAGTCTAAGGAAACCATGTGCGATAGTGGCATAGTCAGGAAAAAATCGACGAAGAAAATTAGCTTTACCTTGGAGACTTTGTAGCTGGCGTAATGTACGAGGAATAGGAAGTTCAAGAATGGCTTGAAATTTCAAAGGGTCAAGAGTTATACTGTCTTTAGACACTATGAAGCCTAATAGATGGCCGGCGGGAACGCAGAAGACACATTTCAATGGGTTAAGGCGGATATTATACTTGCGACATCGAAGGAAAATGGTACGCAAATCATGGAGGTGTTGTGCCCGATATTTAGAACGCGCAGTAAGGTCGTCTACATAGGCGAGGATAATATGAGCTAAGTCATGAAAACAATAAGACATGGCTCGTTGAAAAGTGGTGCCGGCGTTTTTAAGGCCAAATGGCATGACTCGGTATGCGAAAGTGCCCCACGGACTAATGAATGTGGTTTTAAGTTGATCAGCACGACGGATAACGATTTGGTTGTATCCGGAAAATCCATCCATAAAGGATAGAACCTCGTGCCTTGCACACTCATCAATGATTTGGTTAATAAATGGTGTGGGAAAGTTGTATTTGGGACAAGCTTCGTTCAGATCGCGAAAGTCAGTGCAGACAGGAATGGTGCCTTTTTTTTTTAGGACGGGAACTGGGTTGGACACTTAAGTGGTGTATTCGATGGGATAAATGAAACCAGCCTGCTTGAGCTTATCGATTTCGGCTTTGATGGCTTAACGTGTGGAAGGATGAATGGGTCTCAACTTTTGACAGACTGGATTACAATCAGGCCATGTGTCGATATGGTGTTCGACAATGGCTAGATCAAGTCCGGGAATTTCTGAGTAGGACCAGGCGAAAATATCGCATAATTATTTGAAGAGTTTGGTGTAGGCTTCGATTTCTTCCGGAGTGCATTGGGTGTCCAAGGTGATATGTTCTTCGATTCCCGATTTGACAGAAATGTCAATTTTGATGGGAGGAGATATATTGGCCATATTACCTTCTTCGAAAGCGTCAAGTGCAGGGATGGGGTTTTTAAACCAATCGACTTTATCGGGAATGAAGTCTTTAGATTCGACAGCATATTGGTCATAGGATTGATGTGGAAGGAAGTATGCACGATGGTGCATATCATCCCATAGAAAATCAGGTTCGGTCATGGCTTCCATAATGTCTTCATCTGATTGAAAGATGGGAAGAGTGGGGGGAAGTATATCACCTGAGGAGGTAGAAATATGAGACTCTTGATTGTGGGGGGAAAGGCTCACATGCACGACGTCATGGGGGGTGACAAAAGAGTAGGCAGATGGGTGGTCAGAAGAAACATCAGAGGAAGGCACTAAGGGGCTGGCCGCCGAGGATCGAAATGATGATGAGAGGTAAGAAATGGTGGCTGAAGACTCGGTCATTTCAATATCAGGAGGGGGAATGTTAATTGGGATAGACAGGTCATCTAGTGCTAGTGAAGAAGGTATATGGTCATGTGTGGCTTTGAATTGGCGGTATGTATCTAAAGAGGAACGATACTCATCAAGGTAGGGGCAGAGGTGGGTATAATGGCCATGGAAATTGCACAAAGAATAAGGGTGATTAGTGCGTAAATTTTTAAGTTTCGAGATTGGATCAGGTATAGTGACATAGACCTCAGGGATGTCGGATTCCGGAAACGTCTCATTGACCATGGTTTTGAGATGCGGTAACTCAGGACATGTATGGGTGGCATGACCGACAACATCGCACAAGGCACACTGGATAGCGTGCTTCGGCGGCCAAAAAGGGGTAGGGTGCGATGGGGTAGCCTTGTTGTTGGATTCCCCCTTGTGAGTTTTACCTTCTTTTATGGAGCTGTCACAATAGGAGAAGGGTTCTGTTGAGGTGCTGGGGGCACTATAGTAAGGGAAGAAGCTAAGGGGAGCAGTTGAACCAGTGTCAAAGCAAGGTAAGGTTTGGGGTGACCAGGCGGAGTAGGGGTTGGAGGGTTAAGGTACCAGATGAGTATACCCAAGGTCAAGTTGGGGAGGGATAGGGTGGCCAAGATGGGGACCAAATAAATTCCGGGAGGGGGAGTATGAAAAGGTATCTGACCAGCGGGGTAATGACCAGGAGGAACGGTGCCAAGGTTGATATCGGGTGGAACCAACCTAGGAGGGTAGAGAGGCGCGTGGGGACTAATTGTAGAAGAAGATTCATAAGGAAGAAGTCTAGCTAGCGGGGGTGAAGGGCTAGGATCTGTTTGAGGTGGGTGAGGTTGAGGTTGTTGACTAGCCAAAGCAGACTGCTTAAGGCCAGCCTGAGACGATTGCATCATGCAAACATTCTCCAAGCTAGGATCAGAGACAGGAGGAGGAGGAAGGCCAGGGAAGGTTCCAAGCAACGAGGAGTCTTTGTAGACACCGGGGGAGACACTGGTCAAGGAATAGACGATTTTCTTATTGGCTACAGAAGAGATGGTTGACTCAGGGGAGGTCTGAGATTGTGGCTCATGATATGTCAGCTGATCAATGGTGACTATCTTTCCATTGTGAGGGAAAAACATCTTGCGGTGGACCGCAGATGGGACAACAGACATAGCATAGGTGTAGCTACGCCCTAAAAGAATGTTATAGTCAAGAGGGGCATCAATGACTTCAACGTCAATGCAAACCGTCTTGCCCGCAAGAGTGATAGGACAATTATGGAAGAGGCCAATGGGCTAGGAGGCATGGCCATCCCATGCATGAAGGGTTATGGTGGAAGGGGCCAGCTCAGGAGATTCGAGTTGTTTCCAAACCAAGGCAGACATCACACAGGTAGATGCCCCCTCATCAATAATACACTGAGCTGCGTTAGCGTTCTGGATTTTGACTGGGATTTGGAAAGCAACGGAAGCAGGAAGAGGAGGATGATCTGATTGGTGGACATCGAAAACAATCAATTGGTCATCAGCAGGATCTACAACACCCATGGCAGATAGTAGAGCCTTCTTTTGAGAAGGCCGTGACTGGAGGAGTTCCAGTGTGGAAATAACAGCAGGACACTGTGCCAAATCATCTACTATGCTATACGAATGAGCAGCTCGACCAGAAGAAGCATTTTGGCATAATGGGCCCTTAGGAACCTTGGTATGAATCTCAACTTTGGGTTGAGGGATCTGCAAGGGACCATTGGATGTCGAAAGAGGCTCTGTAGGACCTGGAGATGGGGACTCGGGAACAGACAGAGTGGGAGGCATGGGGTACTGATGAGACCGAGTTTGAATGTTAAGGTCGACGGGTAAAGGTGTATCAGAGTTCATCATGAGAATCTGGTAATCGGAGGAACCAGAAAGGGAAGGTTGAGTGGTTACCGAGGCATGAGGTGGTTGAGTAGCCACGAACCCTTGTTGAGGGAAAGGATCGCTAAACACAGTTGGCTGAGAATTAGCCGCATTGGGGGGGACAGTAGGGGAGGTATGCTGTCCCCAAAATGTAGCCTGAGACTCCCACATCTGCCGCATCTATGGTAATAGGGGACAATCGTGAGTGTAGTGACCATAAACACCGCAACAAGAACAAGGCTTATTGGTGCGAAGAGGCCTGTCTGGCTTGGGCTGAGAGCCCTGTGGCTGGTTAGCATTGTTAGAATCAATACTTTGAGGATTGGATCCATGATTACCAGAGGCAGATTGATTTTGATTGCCTTTCATCTTTCTTTGAGAAGAAGGAAGATTAGTTGCTCCCTGTTGTGCAAATACTTGCCTTAGAGGGGGTAGTAGGTGCTGTTGCGGGGGTTGAGAAGGCAAGGGAGTTGGAGGTCCAAATGCTGGAGGGGCTAGGACACCAAGCTGGGGGTAAGGATAAGGGTTAGATGGGAAACATTGAGGTAAGCAGGAGGGTAGGCAAAAGGAGGAGGCATGCCGTATCCTGGATACATGCTACCTGGAGGGGGGAAAGTGCTAGAGGTGCTGGCACCTCCCGGAGGGAAACCATAGCCCAAAGGAGGTTGAGCGTAGGTGTGGAAAAGAGCTCCAACGATGCCATCGGCAGAGTGAGATGCCCCCGGGGCATTAGCGCCACCAGGTTTGGGGAGGTCAGGAAGGACGGTATAAACATAACCAGACTGAGCATAGATGAGGTCATATTTCAAGGCTATCTGGAGGGCAGCTTCTTCGGTTTGAGGGAACTGGGATGCAACATCTTTACCGATGGTAGGTAAGAAAGAGTGAAGGAACCAGTCCATATAGACCCGATATTCAAAGGTGGGAGCTCAACATAAGCTCCTTCTTCTTCGCCATTCCTGGACATGAGCGGAAAGGCGGGTCAAAGAGGATTGATGGAAAGAAGTCAAGAGTTCTGTACTAGTGTCGTATCGGAGAGGGGGTTGGAAATAAGATAAGAAGGCTTGGGAAATGGTCGCAAAGGTGGTATGAGAAGAGGCGGTCTGATCAACATACCATTTAGAAGCTTCACCGGTAAGCGTGCGTTGGAACAATCTAAGACGAATGGAATCATCAGTAATGGAATTGGATGAACACCACATGTGGAAAGATCAGATATGGTTGGAGGGATCTTCACTAGCAAGGCCTTCGAACTTGGGAATGTCGGAGGGGAGCTTGGTTGGAATAGTAGGCCAACTCACATCGTGGCGGATAGGGTCGTTGATCAACTGATTGAAATCGGGGAGACTGAGACTGGCCATATAAGGGAGCAAAGGGACAGTTGAGGTAGTTCTCGTGGTGGTTCCGCTAGTAACAGACCCAGTAGTAGGATTGGGGTTGCTAGTGTTAGGTCCCAAACTAGACATGGTGAAGATAATAGGGGGAGAACCAGAAGTAGGGGGAGAACCTAAACAATCAGAAGAAGAGTCGAAGTGCAGACTCGGGGGAGGACTAACTCGACGGCGGGAGAGAGTAAGTCGACCAACTGGAAACTGAGGGTGAAGGCCAAGAAGTCTCTAGGATAAACGCCTTGGAGGCGCAATGATGACGAGAAGAAGAAAAACCGACAAGGGTAGGGAGGTGCAAAATCAAGTGAGGTCAATGTCGAAAACAAGGGCAGAGAGGTGCAGTGTCAATTGATTTTAAAGTCTTTGCTAGGCGGTGTTAACCAGGCTCTTCTTCACTTAGGTTCATTGTGTGGTGTGTGTTAAATTTAATTTTTAACCCCAGACGTTTTGAGAGTAAAAGAAAAAGTGTGTTGCGTAACTAAAAATAAATCTGCAGAGAACAGTAAATAAGACTGAAATAACATAAAATTAACAGCTAATAATGCATCAATCTAACCCAAGAAGGCGGGTCTCTCAAAACTAGTCTAAAAGAGGGAAAAAATCTAATCAAAACACACTAAAAAGAGGCCAATAGATCTAAGGTCGGGAGGGACGAGGATCTAGAGGAGAAATCTGCGGAAAAGAGGTGCAGAAAACAGCAAAGAGGTAGAGGCAAGGTTGCTGCAACAAAGGGGGAAATCAGCTAAAGGTAGAAGGGACAAGGAGGTGACCCTAGAGGTAAACCCAAACAAAACTATATGAGGTGATTTGAAAGGAGGAAGAGCTGATCTAGAGGGATCTGAAAATGAGGTATCAGATCTGAAAAGAAGAAGGTTGAAACTCTGAAAATTCAGACATCTGAAATAGCTAAAACTCTGCCACAAAAAGTGGAGGGTACTAAAGCCCTAAAGGGAGAGAGTCCCACTTAGTTGAGTAGAACAGATCAGAAACAGGTCTAAAAAGGAGGAGACAGAGGCTGGAAAACCCTGACAGAAGCTTCAGACAAACCCAGAAAAATTGCTGGAAAAGTGCAGAAAAAAGTGCAGCTCGCAGGTTCTGACATGTTTTCAGTCTAGGTCGCAGTTTTTAGGCAGAAAAGTGTGTCCTCCAGCCCAGGTCGCAGGTTTTTGGCCGATAAGTGCGACCTGCAGATCCGAGTCTCTCGGCGGCAGATTTCAGAAAAAGTTGTCGTCTCAGCTGCGGCTGATGTCTGTCACCTACGCAATAGGGCCAGAAACACACAGACGTTAAAAATTTTAATGTTTGAGGGTTTTAGAGGTGAAAAACACCTTAAAAATAGGAAAAATAAAAAACTGAAGAGAAATCCTAGGGTTTGAAATATTTGGATATGCAGGAATAGATAAAACGACAGCGGTCTCAAAAGAAAACCCGTGTGGAGTCGCCAATTGTTAGTATGAATCTTTCGTCGGAAAAATACCACTTTAGCTATGTATAACAAATAGCCCTAACATCAATTATGGCTGCCAATATTTTTAAATTTGTAGTTAGTTGATCCAAATAAATCTGAGAGGAAAACAAGAAAGGTGTTTTCAATTCTTCTCAATGGGATGGGTTCTTGAAAATCCTCATCATTTTAGATCTAAAACTTCTCTCTCTTGTTGGTGTAGAAAAACCCAGACAAACATAGAACTCAAAGGGAGCTCACAAAGAAAATGATGGAAAAGGTGACAATGATAATGGCTCAAAGTTAGACCAAGAGTATAGATTCAGAGTGATCTAATGCAATGAAAGGTGACAAATGAATGGGAAAACCCTTCTATTTATAACAAAATATTAGGGCGGTCTAGAACTTGGTGTATGAATAAAATATTATTAACCAAATTCTAGAACCACCTTTTAGGAATATTTTATTATATTTGTTTGGAGGGAAAATGATTTTTGACTTGGTTCAAGTCCTTTATTTATAAATAATAAATAAATAAATGATTTATTTATTATTTTATGGAAATGGTGGAAATATAATTAAATAAATAATGATTTATTTAATTATTTATAAATTATTTAGTCAAATTTAACTAGGAATATTATTTAAATAAGGATTAAATAACTTATTCCTATGAAATAATCAAATAAATAAGGATTTATTTAATTGATTTCATTGTTTTGGGTTAAATATGATCAGGAATAATAATTAAATTGTGTTTAACTAATTATTCCTTGAGGAAATATAAACAAATATAGATTTGTTTATTATTTCCTTTTGGGGTTTCCTGTTTAGACCATAAACAACTTAATAAAGTTGTTTTACTAAGTTATTTCACATAGTGAAAGAAATTTTACTTAGGGTAAAATTGGTCTTACATGGTGTACTTGGGTCCATCTAATGATAATAGGTTAGATTACCAAAAAATAGTGTAACAGCAAGCATGGAAAAATTGAAAATTTGTGGAAGGGTCCATACATCATCCATTTAGTTAGAGGTAACAATGAATTATTTTTACAAGAGCTGGATGGAGTAGAGTTATTTGGAGGACCTATCAATGGTAGGATGCTCAAGCACTATTTTTGTCAAAATTCCTAGTTTGAAGCTTTCATTCATTGTACATAACATTGATTGATGAAAAATCCAAAAACAAAAACACAAAAACAGAGAAAATAATAAAAAGAGGACAGGAAAAAAGAATAAGTACAGCCCCATGCCCAAAAAGATTATTGTTGAAAGTGTGCAAGCCTAAATGCCACTAATGTTGAAGAAAAGAAAATCTTGTTTGATCATCTAGCCTAATCATGATTGAACATGTTTTAAATTTCTGTTGATAGGTTAGTGAAAGAAAACTTGTCAAACCATTTAAGCTTGGCTTGTCAGTAGATTAGATTAGGAAAAGATGCTGGTTCCCAAAGCATAAATTTGAACCAAAGAAAATGAGATGGATGCATAACAAATTCTGAATCACAGCTCTCATTTTTTCTAGTTTTTTATTGTACAAAAATAATGTCCGTGTGTAGCTTGTCCAAATTCCACAGCCCATGGCAATTCAGATTGCTTAATCTTGGTTTGATCATGTTTTGAATTTCGTGTCAGTAGGTTAGACAATGAAAATCTGTCAAACAGCTTAACCTTGACAGATAAGTAGACTAGGTAGAGAATAAAATAGTTCATTAGCCTAATCTAAACTCTTGGAAATGATAAGGGTACAAGCAGATAGTTTTTTTTCTTTCAAAAGAAAAGAATGTCAAGGGTTTGCCAGTCCAAGTGCACCCAAAAGAAGAAAAAATGTTAGGCAAAATGAGATGGGTAGGTAGAACTGAAATTGAAGCAATCATGTTTTTTCAGTTTTTATGAGATCATAGCTTCAAGAGAACATCAGCAAATGAAGGAACAGGGATCTGCCAAGTACAAGTAAGGTACTGGTCTTCAAAACTCAGAGATCTGAACTCTGAGGTCCTGGAAACCTCCTGAAAAGGAGCTGCATTCCCCAAGTGGAGCCACTGTTAGTCATCAGTAATTTTTACTATCTGTAGATGACTAAATATTGGTTCTAGATTTCTAAAAACAAAATTCCCTGAATATTGTGAATTTTAGAAATATCATTGCCTTCATTATCCTTATGAATTTTTTTTCACTATTCTACCATTTTTCCATTCCATGGTTTTCCTGCCACCCCTAAAGGATTCCTTATGGGATTGTGCCACTCATCTCCATCCTTTTTTCCCACCTATAACCTCATTACTCTATTTTTCCCTTGCCCATGACCCTACTCTACATCTAGGGTTACCTATAAGCCTATTTCTTCCCATGTTCACCAAGTTCCTCAAGCATTGATGGTCTCAAAACTATCTCTATAGGCTCTTTAGATAAATCAAATACATTCAATTTTGGATCTTCAATACACAACTTTGTCAATACTCTGTTTTTACACTTGAAAACCCCAAACCAAATTCAGTCAAAGACCAAGACAAAGAATCCTCCCACTAGGTCAATTAGGGTTTGTACATGGTTAAAGTTCATCGTTAGGTGTTTAAGGCACTACTTTTCCTTTGCTAGAAAGTTTCCAAAGAAGTTTGTCCTATCAAATCATAAACTGCAAGTAAAAAAAGGAAAACAAGTGGGTCTTGAAAGGAGAACTGGGATTTTGAGTTGAATGGCCCACTTAAATGTCAAAACACTGACCACTTGCAGCAAAATAACCCGGAGGTACACCAAAAACCAAACATGAAGAAAATTCTTTTAGAAATTATTGATGAAAAAGGGAAAAAGGTGAGGTGAACTGGACAGAAATGAATGAACTTGAAAGGGCTATAGAGAACTTAGAAGAAAACACCAATGATTGTCTTGAAAGCACTCCAAACATCTCAGGTTTTGGGAAAGTGTCCAAAGAAGGTGAAAAGCATGGTTTAAAAATCCATGATGTCAGCAAAGAAAGGCTTGTGAAAGTGCTGTTGTGTGCAAGCATCGCAAAGTTTTCCAAGGTGAATGTCTCATTGCCTCAAAGGGCAAAGGTATAAAGAATATCAATAGGAAAGGTAAATTCAATATTTTCAATCACCTACCAAATAAAGGAGATTTGAGTTTCAAGGTGAGAACAAAAGGGATTTTGAAAATACTGCCTTGTGTTTAAGTTCCTAAGGTTGTCAAAAGTGAATTTAGCATGCTTCAAAGATCAAAAGGAAGAGCCACTTCAAGGTTCTCATGACAACTGCTAAGTGACAAAATTTTTTAAAAACCACATAATTTAAAGAAAAAAAACAAAAACAAAAACAAAAAAAAAACAAACAAACATCAAAAACATTTTTTTCTAAGTTATTAAAAAAAGACATATAATTAAAAAAAATAATTTAAAATATAAAATTTAAAAATAATTTAAATTACAAAATTAAAATTTAGATAAAAAAAATAAAATACAAAAAAGAAAAAATTAAAATTAAAAATTAAAATTAAAATAACAATAATAAGAAAAAAAAAATAAAAATTTTAAAATTAAAAAAAAAAACCAATTTAAAAAAAAAAAAAAATAAATAAATAAATAAAAAAACAATGTCGTTAAAAAAAAAAAAAAAAAAAAAAAAGAAAGAAAGAAAAAACCACGTGCAAATAATTAAAAAACAAATATCCATAAATTCACTGTTTTTTTTTTAATGAAACAAATTATAAATTTTAAAAATGAAAAACTAAATAAAAATAAATTAATTAATTAAAATTTAATAGATTTAATAAATAAATTTTAAATTTTAAAAAATAATTAATCTAAAAATAATAATAATAAATAAATAAATAAAAATTTAAATTTAAAATAAAAAATTTGAATTAAAAAACAAATAATTTTAAATTTTTTGAATTTAAAAAAAAATCAAACTAAAAAAATTATTAAAATTTAAAAAAAAAAAAAAAAAATGATCGTGTTGGCGCCGTCAATCGGCCTCCCGCCCAGGTGGCGGCGGAGGCTGACCGCTGGGCGGGAGGCCGATTCCGAGAATTGCCCTCCCGCGATGGGAGGCCGACTCTGGGAATCACCCTCCCACGGTGGGAGGCCGATTCCGGGAATCGCCCTCCCGCAACGGGAGGCTGATTCCGAAAATCGCCCTGCCGCAGAGCGGGAGGCCGATTCTGGGAATCGCCCTCCCGCGGCGGGAGGCCGATTCCGGGAATCGCCCTGCCGTAGCACGGGAGGCTGATTCCGGGAATCGCCCTCCCACCACGGGTGGCCGATTCCTGGAATCGCCCTCCCGCCACGGGAGGGCGATTCTCGGAATCGACCACCCGCCCAGGGGCTAGCCTCCACCGCCACCTGGGCGGGAGGCCAATTGGCGACGCCACCACGATAAAAAAAATATATTTTTTTAAAAATCTTTAATACTTTTTTTTTTTAATTTGATTTTTTTTTTTTAAATTCAATTTTTTTTTTTTTTTAAATTTTACTCAATTTTTTTTGTTTTTAATTTTTTTTTTCTAAATTTTGTTAAATTTTTTTATTAAATTTTGTATTTTTTTTTATTTAATTTATTTTCTTTTTAATATATATATTTTTTTAAATTAAATTTTATGTTCAGTTTTTTCATTTAATTTTTTAAAATTTAGTAAATTTTGTTATTTATTTATTTATTTATTTGAATTTAATTTTTTTTTTTTTAATTTTATTATTATTATTTTTTTAATTACATAACATTTTTATATTTTTTTTATTTCAATTAAAATTGTGTATTTAAAATTATATATATATATATATATATATATATATATATATATATTAAACTTAATATTTTCAAATTAATTTGCTTTTTATTTTATTTTTTATTTAATTTATTTATTTATTTTATTTTTTTCAAATTTTCAATTTTAATTGATTTTTAAAGTTTTTTAATTTTTTTTTTTTTAAATATTTTTTTTTTTTTCAAAATTTATTTGTTTATTCATTTATTTATTAAAATTTAATATTTGTTTTTTTTTAAATTTAATTTGTTATTTTAATATTAACAATTTTTTTTTAATTTAGTAAAATCTAATATCTATATTTTTAATTTAAGTTTATATATATATATATATATTATTTTTTATAATTTAAATTTATTTTATTTTTTAAAATCTATTTTTTTTTAATATATATTTTTTTAAATTTAATATTTTTATTGTATTTTATTTTTCATTTTTTATTTTTAATTAATTTTTCATTTTTTTACTTTTAATTTCAATAATGTTTTTTTTTTAATTTTTATTTTAAAGTTTTAAATTTATTAAAATTTAATATATTTCTTTAAATTTAATTTTTTATTTTAAAATTTAATTTTTTTTCGTTTTATTTTTCTTTTTTAAATTTAATTTCTATATTTTATTTTTATAATTTCTTTCCTTTTTTAACTTGTTTTTTTTTAATTTAATAAATTTTTTTTTTCTATATATTTTGAAATTTTAATCTTTAAATTTTTTTTATTTTTTTTCTTAAATTTTAGGTTTTTTTTAATGTTTGAATTAAAAATTTTATTTTGTTTTTATTTTTATTTTTTTTATTCCTATATATTTTTAAATTTTAAACTTTAAAATGTTTTTATTTTTTAAATTTATTTTTTTCTTAAATTTTAGGTTTTTTTTAACGTTTGAATTTTAAAAATTAAAAAATGTTATTTCTATTTTTAAAAATGTCAAAAATATGACACATTTTTTTTTTTTGTTATTTCAGCATCAACTGGTTTTGTTTTGAGGGTGTTTTTTCAATCCCTTTTTCAAGAAACAATTTTGTTTTTAGCATAATTTTATAAAATGTTGAAATTTGACCTTAAAAAAAAACCAAGTGCATTCTGGAATACACTTTTTTTGTATTTGGGGTGTTTTTTCATGTTTTTTGAGTCTTTTTGGGTTAGAGTTCCCGTTTTGAGGTCAGGTTACCTATTTCATCGGTAACAGTGTTGAAATACAATGTTTAGAAGCTTCAGGAAAAATGGAGGACGAGTATGGTGGATTTTTCTTAGGCAATTCGACATCCTCAGGTAAGAAAAATTCGAAAATCTGGGCTTTGTTGGAATCACGATTACCATTAGACAAAAACCCGCAAGCATTAGTCTCCGCTATAATCACCAGAGTTAGGATCCACGAGAGGCGATTAGTCCATGTCGCGAAACACATGGGGAGCGTTGAATCCAATGTCCAACAATCTCCCCCCAATGCGAGCCGGGTGAGTTTCGAACTCGAGACCTGTCGCTCTGAAACCACTTGTTGGAATCACGATTGTTGTTAGACCAAAACCCGCAGGCATTAGTCTCTACTGCAATCGTCAGAGTTAGGATCCACGAGAGGCGGTTAGTCCATGTTGCATTGTCCTTGTTGCAACTATTGGGACTACAATTGCCAGAAAGATATAAAATCATATCTAGGCAGTATGGGAGTTCCGCTGATACTGAAAATAGAGATCCAGGCTCTATGGTGGATACCCAAGATAACCCAGAAAGGGTTTCTCAGATCTGTCAATCTAAGAAAACCGTCCTCTTAGGGCTTCACATATACACTGTTGGGTACGCAGATCTTCTGCATAATCTGATAATAGGATGGATGCAATGATGCACAATCAAATCTATGCAAGAAGGGATGATCCCTTCACTATATCCTTGGGCTGAAAGCTCAAGATCTAGCTCCTCCAATCTCCTCCACTGAAAATAGTTGTTGGATGAACACCAGTTTCAGAAAACCGCATTGTAAGAGAAGGAGGCTCAATAGCCTGCTGCTAGATATGTCAAATCAGCTCCTGAGTGATGGAAAAAATAGATCCAATGTGAGGAGATAATCCCTCATAGGATTTACAGCTGAAATACTAGAAACTTCCTTCCTCCAATAGATCTACAGGACTTGACTACGTAATCCTTGAAGGGACTGTTGTTCCGTGGAGGTAAATCTCAATGGCCTGAATGCCAGATATAGATCTGCTGCTCCTGTAAGACTGAATCTGAAGAACAAAGTGGTAGGATGAACCCTCCACCGGTTTCCTAGCTGAATGTTAGAAACAAACTCCTAAAGATGGCACTAATTCCTGATAAGGAATAGAGCTCAACAGAAAAACTTTCCAAAGTAGGCACACAAGTCCCCTATGGGTAAGGGTGGGATTCCCGCTCGAGAACACCCTGTGCTAAAAAACACTGCAAACTTAGCTAAACAACATAAAAATGCATGGAAATGTCCCTTGAAAAGTCCAGATCTAAACGTATCAAAGAATAATCAAAGTATCCAAACTCTACCTTCTAATGTGCCTTGACCTTCATTATATAGATCATGAGCCTTCCATAGTCTAGGCCCACTCCAAAACTGCGTTGTACATGTGGACATAAGTATCCATGGTTGACTGCGTTGTTTCTCCATGTCCTCCTTCATGTTCAGATGGGGTGATCACCCTCTCCATCATGTGTGCATTAAATGCATCACTTCCTCCACTAACTTCTCATAAGTGTTTTATGATCTTCTTTGAATGCATTATGATCTCAGTTGACCTCTTCAAAGATCCTCATGAATTTACTTTTAAGATCCATGATCTTATTTGACTGTTTCATCCTCCATGATTTATCTCATAAATGAGACATGATCTCCATTTATTTATCATTAATGGAGCTACTCCACTACTCCATGTTTTAGATCTAGATCTAGAATATCCACATACACATATTAAAAGTGGATTTTATTCATATTTGAGGTTTGTGGGTCCCTCCACCCTTTTATTTACTTAATTAATTAAGTTTATTAAGAACTCTAATATTCCAAATATAATGTGAAAATTTGGGAATATTACAGTCCTCCCCGAAAAAAATTTGCTTGTCCTCAAACAACTGCAAAAGTAGATACTAGATCAATCTTTCCCCCTCCAAATGGCATCCACACAAGGAAGGTCTCCCCATTTTCTGCAATGAGTTATGTAGGCCCTCACCCAAGTTGCCTCTCTAGAATGTCTAGAGTGATCTCTAATTGCGTAGTTAGATGTCCCTCATCAATCATGAAGCTCCAAGTGACAACCATAATATGTCCAACATCCTCCATAATACATGAGATACATAAAGATAGATGGTTCTTGCCACAAGAGGAAAGCCCCAACTCACAAGGTATACCTCCATCCCATGCTACATGAAGTAAAGAGATGCTTTTCATGCCTCCATTCTGTTGTTGCACATAATGTCTAGGCACCACGACAACGGCTTAGATTGGGGGCTATCACCCTGATTCCCAATCTCTCTATCTAAGTTGTATCATTGCAAGCTAAGGAATGTAGACCCTAACAAAAATGAAGGAAGAGAATTGGTTGCAAGTCAACCAACCCAGGAGACACAGTCAAATAACCAAGTACTTTATGAGATTAACGAGATTTCACAGATCAATTATATTAAAACCAGTGCCTTATGGGGTTAAAAGATCTTGTTATGCAATTAAAGCCAAGTAATTGATGTATAACTGTTGCTATGAAAACACAAATGACCACAATGATATTCAATAGAAAGCACCACAACCATTCATTAAAACACTTAAGCTAACAACAAAGCTATCATGAAACGATTATTAAAAAATAAATGTCAGATGCTTGCAATGTTTCTAAATATATGATATTCTAAATAACCCAAACCAGAAATTGAAATGTTTCTATAGTCAAATTTTAGATAAAAAATTTAAGCTCATTTGACTAGAAATTTTTTTTAAATTTTTTTGGAATTTTTTATTTTTTATTATTTTTTAAATCCTAAAACAAAAATTTAAAATCATAAATCTAAAACTAAAAGCTAAAACTAAACCGACTAAACTAAAAGTAAGTTTTTCATTTTTATTTTTTAAATCTAAAAAGAAATGAAATTCTAAATTGAAAAAACTAAAACTATAATGTAATCATTAAAACTAAAGTTTAAAAAATCAAATTAATAAATGAACTTAAAACTAAACTAACTAAAGTTAATTAATTAAAATCTAAAACAAAAAAAACTAACGAAATTTAAAACTAAAGCTAAAAAAAACAAAAGTCAAAAATTGAATTTAAAACCTAACTAAACCTTACGCTATCGAAAAAAAAAAGAATCTGCACCAAATAAAAAAAAAAAACATGGGCTTTGAGTTTTAATGTATGCGTGAGTTTTTGTTTGTTTGTTTGTTTTGCAGGTGAGCTGGACGGGGAAGAAGCCGACAGCGCAAGGAAGAAGGGTCTATGCGCAGAGGAGATGGGTCTTGATGGCAGGGAAGAGGGACGAAGATGAAAGTTGCAGAGGGCATGAGGAAAGACAATGAAGGAGAGTCGAAGACAAGGGGTCGAAAGGTAGTGGTTAAGAAGGCTCGGACAGGTAAGGAGATGGTGTGAAAGCGTTGGTCGACGACTCAGAAGATATGAACCAGCGACTATGGAGAAAGCGAGGGCAGAGGAGAAGGCGGCAAAGGAGGACGAGGGCTGGACGACTGAGAACGGTTAACGAAGCATAGAGGAATGGAGATGGAGCGTATGCAGAGTCAAGGGTAGTGGATGTAAATGAATGGAGGGGGGTTTTGGCAACACTTATGCAGCAAACAAAGGCAGCGATAATTTCAAACAAACCCAGTACACATTAAAACGTCCAACAAACTTAAAATTTTTCCATTAACCTCAGATCTTAGATGCTCCTTTAATCAAATAACATTCAGATTTGCCAATAGAAGCGATTCTGACACCAAATCTTTAAAAATTTTCTGAAAAAGCCCTGCAACCTGCAAAACCAGAAAAGATCCCAAAACTATATGCACAAAAAATTATTAAACCCTTACAGCCTAGAGCAAATATACAAATTTACAATGTCACTCTACAAATCGAAGGCCCTCATAGCCAGATTTAAACTCATTTCAGCACAATTTTTAGAAATTTGAAATTTTAAAAAGAGGCACAAGTCTTAAAAGACTATGCAAAACCACTAATTCCGTAAGATAGCTTTGGGAATTTAGAAACAATGGCCTTTTTCAAATTTACGAAATCTGAGAGTCGGCTGGTCCAACTGAAAACTTCCCCAGACGCTCAAACCTTAAAAAAAAATTTCCTGTATACTTAGATCTGAAATTTAGATTGATAGAGATTTAAGAAAATAAACATGAGACTTTTCAGAAAAATAGATAACTAGTTTTTCCGTTAAATCAAAAATGTCATTTTATGAATCTAGAAAACCGCACAAGATACTGTATGCAGATTAATTTACGAAGGCCATCAACCATAAAAATGCAAAATAAAGTAGCAGAGTTTAGAGATAAATCACCACATAAATCTAGAAAATGAACACAAAAGTTTGTAACCCCAAAGTCTTTATGCTTTATTCATCAAAAGGAATCACAAGAGCTTCCAAGAACAAGTGCACGATCCAAAGATCGGATGCAAATGTCACATCAAGACCTCTAATTTATAAGACAAAATCTCCAACAGCTAGTTCGGTTGATATGTCAAAATAATCTCCACTGTTGAAAAGATTTTATTATCTTTTAATCTGGACTGTTGAAATTATAAATTTGAGGAGAAAACGAATTTATCATTTAAATCCATTTTAATTAACTCAAAAATAATATTTTTGAGTTAATTACCTTAAAATTTTGAATTTGACTTAACCATCTAGGCCCAGGGGTCTAAAATTTCTTGAAATTCTCAATATTCCCTTGGCCTGGAGCCTTTAAAAATTCATTTTTTAAAGACCAACGAATTTTTCCTTTGAAGAATTTTATACTCACCTAAGACCTAAAATTAATTAAATTTCCAGCTTAAGATTTTTTAATTAATTTGACCAGAAAATTTAATTAATTGACTGAGAAGGGATTTTAATTATTTTTTCCAACCTTCTTTACATAAGATAAATACATTTATACACATGAAGGGGAATACCCATTTGTATAGATCCTCAAATAAATACCCAATTCTGCGACTCAAAACATAATCTAGTAGACCAAGTAGCTTGTAATAAAATAATCTAGCCAACTATCTAGGATTATTCCCAAACTACTTTTACAAATACTCGATAGAAAATACTAAGACTCACTTAGCATCTTGATGACAAAATCCACCCTAGCTTTGGGGTGAGGCTCAAGAAGAAAACTCTGCCGATCACTTAAACACAAGTAAATCAGTGAGACAAAAAACCTCCTAGGATAGAAATCGTCACCAACATACTAGGGTTACCTCGGTTGTTACATACATGACGGTCTTACTTAGATCCTTTACATCATAAACATGCAGAATAGGTTTACATTATTCATAAAACTGTCAACTTATGATGGAATCTGAATGGCAGGACCATGTCGAACATGATGAATCCCATTTGAAAAATGGGGGTGTACTGCTATGGGGTCGTTGAGAAAGTGTGGTCAACATCTGGCTCTACTTGGGGACACGTTGCTTCATCGGAGGAATGTGAGAATCCAGAATTTTTATCCACGCAACACACAAGATTACATAAGTAGCTTCCATCCAAATATCATCATATAACATTAAGCACATGAAAAATAGAAGTTCTTCTTTCATTTATTATTCTACTTAACATGAAAAGTAAATCTACTGCAACTACAAAAATGAAACGCTGAAATAACAAGGTTTAAGGTTAGAGATACAATACAAAGGATGCCCTGTGGCATCAGATGTGCTCAATATAGTGCATGTTGAGAATTTTCCGACTTTCAGGCAAGTCTGTAGGCTGTTTTTCAGATGTGCCATGCCCAATTTTGCATATGGTAGGATTCTGTCTTATCTGAAAGTCAAGTTGCTCTCGACCATCAGACGAATCAAACCGCTTCCTTATTCTTTTTTTTTTTTCGCTTCAGGCTCTTCTTCGTGGAGGATTGTATTGTTGATGATGTGGAACATTCTTCTTGTGAACTTTTAGACAAAGTAAACAATATATGTGTGACATGCCTCTCTTCATTCTGCATCTGCTTTGTCAAGGGTGATGTATTAACTTGATTCCCTTCGGTTTTCCTTTTATTCGGGTCACCTTCAATCAACCACTTTTAAATGGAAGAAATGTTCTCTTCATAATAGGATGGAGCTTTCTTTAGCAAACTGGGAGGCCTATGATCTGTTGACAATTCTGACCTGGGTTGGACATTTTGTATATGTGATCTTTCCATTTTCTCCAACTTATTCTGAATAACAGTCATTTGATTAGAATGTTTAACCTTTATAGTACTGATTTCCTTCACATGACTCTTTTCAATAGTCAATAACCTGTGCTAAAGAGACATTTGACCGGATCCCATGTCCTTTATAATTTTATTACTACTCGCTTTTATGGCCATGAAACAATTATGAATATAGTTCATTTCTTTCTCATGATTTACTTCCATGGTGATCAAATGATTTTTCATGGTGGCCATTTGATTAGAGTGACTAAATTCCATGATTGTCATTTCTTCAATATGATTTTCTTCCATGGCAATCATTTGATTGGAGTGATTGAATTCCATGATTGTTATGTTTTCCTCTAAGGCTAACAACTTGTTTTGTATAGCATCAATTTCCCCAGTATGATCAATTGTTAATCTTGCTTGGTTAAGTTCCATATTCTTAATGATTTGAGCTTGGTTGGCCTCCATATTCTTGATTACCTGAGCTTGATTTAGTTGTATATCCTTAACCATCTGAATCAATTCGTTAACAAGATGCTTATCGTTGTCAACACTAATTTGACAACTTGTTTCTGCTTCACCAGTATCATGGATTTGTGTTGTCGTGGTACTGTCTGGAAAACTCTCGCTGATAGTTGAGTTCTCTACAAGATCAATTTCATTATTTTTCACAATATTGGAAGCACAAGGCGAATCATCTTGTTCTATATATTTATCTATAAAAGCTTTGACGATACTTTGCCAAGAAGAAATATAACCCCCAGGCAAATTACTCAACCCTTTCATAACATCACCATCTAAGGAACAACAAAAGAGATGTATCTTGATATCTTCTCGATTATATTGTGAAGGAAGAAAATATTTGTTTATTATATGAGTAATCGTTAAGAGATGCTTTCGAGCAGCGGCTGAATTACCACTTGAGAACACAGGCATTTTTCGAATGGCTTCCATTGGCATGTCATAAAAAGGATCATCCATGATGACTTACTTAAATGAAAAAACCAAATGGATGTTAGAGAAATAGATCCTTGTTCAAGAAAAATCAAGAGATCCACAAGAAGCGAGCTTCTTAGTAGAAATTCTCGTAGGAAATGAAAGAATTGGAGTCGCCACTTGACGTGAAACTAATTCTAAAACAGAAGAATAATCGAGAGTAGCAGATGGATATCGAGGGGGATTCTTGTCTGGGAGTAAATAGATGAATAAGTGGAGTCGCCACCCAAACAAGAAGCCAACCGAAATGTCCAGGTGCTAAAGATACGATGATAAAATGACTAGTGAGATGATGAAATGACGCTAGAAAATGTGATCCCTTATGACAGGCTAATGAATGGCAAAGAAAGATTAGAAGATTAGAAAATGTCGTTAAGACCAAGGACAGAAAAACTCTATCCCCGGTAACGATGCCAAAAAAATTTGTCCCACAGAATGTCTAGGCACCGCGATAATGGCTCAGATCGGGGGCTGTCACCCTGATCCACATTCTCTCTATCTAAGCTATCTCCTTGCAAGCTAAGGGAGGTAGACCCTAACAAAAATGAAGGAAGAGAATTGGTTGCAAGTCAACCAACCCAGGAGACAGTCGAATAACCAAGTACTTTATGAGATTAACGAGATTTCACAGATCAATTATATTAAAACCAGTGCCTTATGGAGTTAAAAAATACAGTTATGTAATTAAAGCCAAGTAATTTATGTATAATTGCTGCTATGAAAACACAAATGACCACAATGATATTCAATAGAAAGTACCATAACCATTCATTAAAATACTTAAGCCAATAACAAAGCTATCATGAAACGATCATTAAAAAATAAATGCCAGATGCTTGCAATGTTTCTGAATCTATGATATTCTAAATAACCCAATCTAGAAATTGAAATGTTTCTATAGTCAAATTTTAGATAAAAAAATTAAGCTCATTTGACTATAAATTTTTTTTAAACTTTTTTGGAATTTTTTATTTTTTATTATTTTTTAAATCCTAAAACAAAAATTTAAAATTTAAAATCCTAAATCTAAAACTAAAAGCTAAAACTAAACCGGCTAAACTAAAAGTAGGTTTTTCATTTTTATTTTTTAAATCTAAAAAGAAATGAAATTCTAAATTGAAAAAACTAAAAATCAAAATCTAAACTAAAACTATAATCTAATCATTAAAACTAAAGTTTAAAAAATCAAATTAATAAATGAACTTAAAACTAAACTAACTAACGTTAATGAATTAAAATCTAAATAAATAAAAAAAGTAACAAAATTTAAAACTAAAGCTAAAAAAAACAAAAGTTGAAAACTGAATTTAAAACCTAACTAAACCTTACGCTATCGAAAAAAAAAAAAGAATCTGCACCAAATAAAAACAAAACGTGGGCTTTGAGTTTTAATGTATCATGAGTTTTTGTTTGTTTGTTTGTTCTACAGGTGCGCTGGATGGGGAAGAAGCCGATGGCGCAAGGAAGAAGGGTCGACTCGCAGAGGAGATGGGTCTTGACGACAGGGAAGAGGGACAAGGATGAAAGTTGCGGAGGGCGTGAGGCAAGATAGCAAAGGAAAGTCGAAGACAAGGGGTCGAAAGGCAGCGGTTAAGAAGGCTCGGATAGGTAAGGAGATGGCATGAAAGAGCTGGTCGACGGTTGAGAAGATATGAACCAACAGCGAAGGAGAAAGCGAGGGCAGAGGAGAAGGCGACAAAGGAGGACGAGGGATGGACGACTGAGGAGGGTTAACGCAGCATAGAGGAATGGAGATGGAGCGTATGCGAAGTCAAGGGCAGCGGATGTAAATAAATGGACGGGGGTTTTGGCAGCGTTTATGCAGCAAACAAAGGCAGTGATAATTTCAAACAAACCTAGTACACATCAAAACATCCAGCAAACTTAAAAAAAATTCGTTAACCTCAGATATTAGATGCTCCTTTAATCAAATAACATTTAGATTTGCCAACAGAAGAGATTCTGAGGCCAGATCTTTAAAAAAATTCTGAGAAAGCCCTGCAACCTGCAAAACCAGAACAGATCCCAAAACTATATGCACAAACAATTATTAAACCCTTACAACCTAGAGAAAATATACAAATTTACAATGTTAATCTACAAATCGAAGGCCCTCATAGCCAGATTTAAACTCATTTCAGCACAATTTTTAGAAATTTGAAATTTTAAAGAGAGACACAAGTCTTAAAAGACCCTGCAAAACCACTAATTCCGTAAGATAGCTTTGGGAATTTAGAAACAATGGGCTTTTTCAGATTTACGAAATCTAAGAGTCGGCTAGTCCAACTGAAGACTTTCCCAGATGCTCAAACCTTTAAAAAAAATTCCCTACACACTTAGATCTGAAATTTAGATTGATAGAGATTTAAGAAAATAAACATGAGACTTTTAAAAAAAATAGATAACTAGTTTTTCCATTAAATCAAAAATGTCATTTTATGAACCCAGAAAACTGCACAAGATACCTGTATGCAGATTAATCCACGAAAGTCATCAACCATAAAAATGCAAAATAAAGTAGCAGAATTTAGAGATAAATCACCACATAGATTTGGAAAAGGAACACCAAAGTTTGTAACCCCAAAGTCTTTATGCTTTATTCATAAAAAAGAATCACAAGAGCTTCCAAGAACAAGTGCACAATTCAAAGATCGGATGCAAATGTCACATCAAGACCTCTAATTTATAAGACAAAATCTTCAACGGCTAGTTCGGTTGATCCATGTCAAAATAATCTCGACCGTTGAAAAGATTTGATCATCTTTTAATCTAGACTGTCAAAATTATAAATTTGAGAAAAAAACGAATTTATCATTTAAATCCATTTTAATTAACTCGAAAATATTATTTTTGAGTTAAATACCTCAAAATTTTGACTTTGACTTAACCACCTAGGCCCAAGGATCCAAAAGTTCTTGAAATTTTCAATATTCCTTTAGCCTGGGACCTTTAAAAATTCATTTTTTAAGGACCAATGAATTTTGCCTTTTGAAGAATTTTATACTCACCTAGGACCTAAAATTAATTAAATTTTTGGCTTAAGATTTTTTATTTAATTTGACCAAAAAATTTAATTAATTGACTGAGAGAGGATTTTAATTATTTTTTCCAACCCTCTTTACATAAGATAAATACACTTAGACACATGAAGGGGGAATACCCATTCGTATAGACCCTCAAATAAATACTCAATTCTGTGACTCAAAACATGATCTAGTAGACCAAGTAGCTTGTAATAAAATAATCTAGCCAACTAGTTAGGATTATTCCCAAACTACTTTTACAAAGACTCGATAGAAAACACTAGGACTCACTTAGCATCTTGATGACAAAATCCACCTTAGCTTTGGGGTGAAGCTGGAGGGGAAAACTTTGCTGATCACTTGTGTCTAAAAACACAAGTAAATCAGTGAGACAAAAAACCTCCTAGGATAGAAATCGTCGCCAACATACTAAGCTTACCTAGGTTGTTATATACATGACGGTCTTACTTAGATCATTTACATCATAAACATGCAAAATGGGTTTACATTATTCATAAAACTGTCGACTGATGATGGAATCTGAATGGCGCGACCACGTCAAACATGATGAATCCCATTTAAAAAATGGGGGTGTACTGCTATGGGGTTATTGACAAAGTGTGGTCAACACATCCTTAGCCTTGTTGGCCTTGATGGATCTAAGCATCATCCCAACATTGTACAAAAGAAGAAGTAGAGATATATGGGCAGACAAAGATGTAAAACCATATTCTTCCAATAGTAGGCAATGCAGCAATGCTCCCTACTGCCACACCACACCATCAATATACCAAGTATGGTGTCCATACTCTCCAAGTAATAGCCATTGGAGGAGTGCCTCTTGTTGCCATCCTCCAACACTATCATGAAAAGTAGGGGAGTATGTAGGACCAAAGTCCCCTAATAAAATCCACAACAACAAGATCTCTTGTTGCCTCTTCACATCATCATGTGAATCATGGAGCAACTACAACATACTGAAGGACATATGGAATGTCATATCAGCCCAATACAAGCAAACTCCATTATCACACATCATGAGAGTATTATGCCATATTACAAACAATACAAAACACAAACATGGGAGATGTCATGTGATGGCAAAAATCTCTCAACCAAAATGAACATGCCTTCTTCTGCTTCATTCTGTCATGGATACACAAGGTATGAGTCAAAGAAATATGAGATATTGGGTGGTAGCCATACTCACCCAAGATCAGCCGGCGCAGCCATACCTCTATCTTCATCACATGAGTGTTTTTCAAGGCATAGATCGAAGAAATAGGAACCTTTGGGTAGTAACCAAACTCACCCAAGAACAACCAATGTAACCAAGCTTCTTGCTGGCCCATGTCATATATCTGCAAGTGGTCATGCAACCCCCTGCTTATCATCATCACCCATTCATTCCCATGTGGATGATGAATGATGTTTTGCATAAACCTGGTATCCTCCCTTTGTAGAATACCATTATCCTCAAACTGATGAAGAAATTTGCACTCCATGACATGTTGAAGTGCACCTCCAATGAGATCTCTTAATGAGACCTTCTTCTCATCAATGGCCCCCATAAACCAATGAGGTTCTGGATTTGCTGCAGGTAGAAGTTTCCCTTTGAGTTGTGAGATGCTCATTCAGAAAGTGTCATCTAGAAAGGAGAAAATATTGTTCATCTCAAGATGTCTACCATCTATCATCTTAACCTCCATTTCTTCATGAGTGAAGCTACCTTCAGAATGCTCCAAGAATAATGGGGCCCTCTTATTATCACTGCTACTAAGTGACATCGATGTAGATCTGCATGGTGATACATATGTTGTCTCATACGAAGGCACAATGTTGGACTCATAGCCAGCCTTTGTACAAAGAATCATGCTAATCCCATCTTCTGAAACTCTACACTTCAACTCAAAGGGTAGAATGTTGCTCACCAATGATGAACTCGGATAGCTCTTCTTCTCCTCTTTGATTGGATCAAGGGTCCTTTGCATTGTGATATGTTGCTGCTTCAAATCAACATTTTGTTCTAACCCTTGTTTATGCATTGGCCCTGATGGCATGTCCCGATAAGTTTCAATAAGATCTACTGAAACAATATGTGATGTAAGTGCATGCATACCTTGGATCAATTGATGTGCGGGGACCTCTTGCAAGACCACAAGTGTTACTTCAACCAGGATAATGGTGTCTCCAACTACTGGTAAGAGTGATGGCTGCTCTTTTATCAATGTACCGGCGCTGGAATCTACCTCCTCTTGCTCATGCATCTCCTAAATCATGCATGGGACTCTATGTTTTAAGAGCTTAAGACTATCTTGCAAAGATGCAAGTGCCTCTTCTCCAGATACAAGTACTTCTGCAGCTGGTGGTGAATGTAGTGACTCTTTGTCGAGAGTGACAAGAATGACATCCTCCTGTGTTTCCTTAGGAAATGTCTCTTTGTGACACATCTCTGGGTTTTTCACATCAAACTTCTTTCACATTCTCAACTTGTGAAAGAAATCTGAATATTTAGTCACCTTTGCATGTTTTATGTGACCAAACCACCAATCTCTGGCTTCACCTAGAAGATGAAGTGCTGCAATATGGACAACCTCTTTTTCAGCAACAAGATGCAGCTTGAAAAATGTATCTAACTCTTTCCTCCAAGCCTTAACAGTGCTTGAGGAAGATCCATCAAATGTAAGCAAATAGAATCTATTGTGCCTCTTTCTTCTATTGCTGCTATAGGATCTTCTTTATTTTTTGATTTTGAAGAATTCTTGGAGAGTTAGATTCCCCTAGAATGCTCCAGACTGTGCCTTGTACTCTTCAAGATATAAACTAAGAGTCTCATGAGTCTCAGTTTCTCTTCTTTCTTCATTTTTATACCATTCACCTTCTTCAAAGAAAGTGGGCATAGTAGATCTATGAGGAGATCTAAGATTCTCTGTTTTTCTTTATTGCTGATAGGAAGTGCTTGGACATTCCTCATCAAATATTCTTCTTGGATCCTCCTTTTACCTTCCTCTCTTCATTTGTTCGACATATTTGGAGAGATCTTGCATGGATCTAAAGAGAAGAGTGGAAAAACTACAATCCTCCTTCATGATAGATCTCATCTATCTACTTTTTCTTTCCATGAAAAAGATGAAGTGTCTACAAGCTGAGCCAAAGATCATGCTCTGATACCACTATAATATCCCAAAAGGGAGAATGCAGTAATACTAAAACACAATAGATGAACTACAACTAAGTAAACAATAAATCTAAAGACAACATTAGAATTTACAGAGAAGCTGAGCCATTTTATTATATGGGAGGTGAAAATACAGTATAATAGCGCTCAAAATATGAGACACTCAAGCCAAAGAGATGGCTTAGAATGACCTTGCAATGATCTCATAAGAGGGACTGCATAACTGCTGAACTGCTGGAAGATAAATTGCGTTGTTCCTGCTGCAACTGTTGTCACTAAAACTACCAGAAATATAGAAATTCAGATCTAGGCATTATGAGAGCTCCGATGATGCTGAAAACGAAGATCTGGGCTCTATGATGGATACCCAAGATAACCCAGAAAGGGTTTCTCAGATATGTCAATCTAAAAAAACCACCCTCTTAGGGCTTCACATATACACTGTTGGGTATGTAGATCTACTGCATAATCTGATGATATGATGGCTGTAATGATTCACAATCAAATATATGCAAGAAGGGATGATCCCTTCACTAGATCCTTGGGCTGAAAGCTCAAGATCTATCTCCTCCAATCTCCTCCACTGAAAATAGCAGCTGGATGAACAACAGCTTCTGAAAACTGCAATGTAAGAGAGGGAGGCTCAATAGCCTACTGCTATATATGTCAAATCAAATCCTGAGTGATGGAAACAATAGATCCAATGTGAAGAGATGATCCCTCACATAATTTCCAGCTGAAATACTAGAAACTTCCTTCCTCCAATAGATCTACAAGACTGGACTGCACAATCCTTGAAGGGACTACTGCTGCTGCATGGAGGTAAATCTAATTGGCCTGAATGCCAGATATAGATATGCTGTTCCTGGAAGACTGAATCTGAAGAACAAAGTGGTAATATGAATCCTCCAATGGTTTCCTAGCTGAATGCTAGAAACAACCTCCTGAAGATGGCATCAATGACTGATAAGGAATAGATCTCAATAGAAAACCTTCCCAAAGTAGGCACACAAGTCCCCTATGGGTAAGGGTGGGATTCTCGCTCGGGAACACCTGTGCTAAACAACACTGCAAACTTCGCTAAACAGCGTAAGAATGCATGGAAATGTCACCTGAAAAGTCCAGATCTAAGCAGATCAAAGAATAATCCAAGTATCCAAAATTCACCTTCTATTGTGCCTTCACCTTCATTATATAGATCATGAGCCTTCCATAGTCTAAGCCCCCTCCAAAATTGCGTTGTACATGTGGACATAAGTCTCCATGGTTGACTGCGCTGTTTCTCCATGTCCTCCATCATGTTCATATGGGGTGATCACCCTCTCCATCACGTGTGCATTAAATGCATCACTTCCTCCACTAACTTATCATAAGTGCTTTATGATCTTCTTTGAATGCACTATGATCTCAATTGACCTATTCAAATATCCTCATGATTTTACATTTAATATCCATGATCATATTTGACTATTTCATCCTCCATGATCTATCTCATAAATGAGACATGATCTCCATTTATTTACCATTAATGGAGTTGCTCCACTACTCCATGTTTTAGATCTAGATCTAGAATATCCACATACACATATTAAAAGTGGATTTTATTTATCTTTGAGGTTTGTTGGTCCCTCCACCCTTTTATTTACTTAATTAATTAATTTTATTAAGAACTCTAATATTCCAAATATCATGTGAAAATTTGGGAATATTACAATCATCCCTGACAATTGTCCTCAAGCAACTACAAAAGTAGATGCTAGAGAAAGCTG
The DNA here is from genome assembly GCA_034641835.2 of Pinus albicaulis. NCBI lineage: Eukaryota > Viridiplantae > Streptophyta > Pinopsida > Pinales > Pinaceae > Pinus > Pinus albicaulis. Next base: position 1,261,254,571 of record CM076583.1, read on the forward strand.
TCCCCCTCCAAATGGCATCCACACAAGGAAGGTCTCCCCATTTGCTGCAATGAGTTATGTATGCCCAACACCCAAGTTGCCTCTCTAGAATGTCTAGAGTGATCTCTAAATGTGTAGATTGTTAGTCATCCATAATTTTTGATTTTATCCAAAGATGACTGAGTTAACAATCCCAGATTTCTAGAAAGAATATTGCAAAAACATTGTGAGTTCTAGAAATCTCACAGCCTTCATTATCCTAAGTCTATCAATTCATTGAATATTTTCACTTAAATCCTCCAAGTTATCCTACCATCTCAAAAAGAAGTTGTTTTCAGGCTTTATCTCCCATTTTTCACCTCCATAATATCTGCCCATTTTCACTCATTTTCACTTATCCAAACAGTCATTTTTTCCCTACTAAAAAGTCTTTTTTTCCTCCTCATTATCTTCCATTTTCCCTAAAAAAACCCTTTTAAAATCATCAAAAACCCTTTTTGGTTTAAAAAACACCCTCTTTTACCCTATTGAAAATCTCCAAAAAGACTTAAAAAACCATGTTTTTAGCCTATTCCAACCTTTTTTCAAAACATAAGGCTTTAAGCCCCTTTGGCTTAGCCCCTGCCTCCTTCTCCGCCATGTGACCCCGCTCCATGACCGAGCACTAGGCCTATCGACATTTCGGCATTTTCGCCGGTCCCATTCTTTGTTTTACCCACCGATGCGATCCCCCGAGGGCTTAAACCCTCCGCCTCTTCTCCTCATAAAACCAAAGCTTGTGGCCATTGGTTAAAACCCTCGGCACCCATTCCTTTGTAAACCCTCATTTCCTTTGCAAACCTTCCACCCCAATAGCGATGCTTCGACGCGTCCTCAACCGTCGATCACCACGATCCGACGGTCGTCACCTTTCCATTTCACTAGCGAGCACCTTTTCAATCCATAGGTTAACCCTTTGGTGCCCCTGCATTTGACTTGTTTGACTGCAATAAAACTTAGATGAACAACCAGGATTTACTACGGAGGCACAAGGCAGGAAAATGGTCTATACCTTCGTAGCCCCCCCACAACAAATCTTAGTCATTGATCGTCGCAACGATCCAACGACGATCTAGTTTCCTCCATCACCCATTCTCCCAACCCCATTCACTACTCATTTGCTTCCTCTCGGCAGATCCACCGTTGATCTATAAGATCTAAGGACCACCAATGATCTTAGCATTTAACCCCTGCCGATCAACCCAACCCTCTCAACAACAAGATAGCTGACGTCACACTCTGGACCCACCACCCACCACTCTATTGCCCGTCTAATCCTCCTCTGCCAGTTTCCCTCCACTATCTCCCGCCACCGTGCACCTTTCCCCATCGCATGCCCTCTCCGCCGTTGGATCTACAGCCCCAGATACAACGGTCCGTGCGCTCTTTCGCGCTCGTTTCTCCAAAAAATTAATCGCGCGTTATCAATGCGAAAACGGTGGTTTCAGGGTGACACGCATCGCCCTCCGATGCGTATCGTGTTCATTTGCAGCAAAACCGCTTACTGCCAATCTTCAACGCGAAAACCGCTGGTGGTATTCCCAAAGCCACCTTTCTCCTTTTCGCGCCATAAATCCATTTTTCAAACCTGTTTTCGCGGTTCCACCTTCGGAACCTCTCCCCTGCACTCTCGCTTCCTCCTCACTGCTCCTTACGCCCTCATAAACCTTTGAAAAGTAGTTTTACCACAATCCCGCAGGTTTTATTAATATTTTTATGTTTTAGTTGCAGGTTTTATGGCGGCATATAATACAAAAGCCCACCCACAGTCATATTCAGTGACTGAGGCCTTAGGATGATGATCTGAGGCTCTGTAAGCAAAGAAGACAGGGATCAAGGGTTTTATATCATGCTTGATCGATGCCTCATGAGCATTGATCCTATTTGAACCCTCCAACACACCAAAGAAGCCTCCTGCACATGCAGAAGCAGAAAAGTCAATGAAGGCCAAAGAAGCAGAGATTAAAGGCTTAAAGGATGATTAAAGAAGAAAAAACAGTTAAATACAGATGAAATAAGTTTAAAAAGGTTCGAAAGGAGATAAAGACGATATAATGGATTTTGAAGACTAAAGGCAGAATTAGGCCAAAAACACAGTTTAAGGGGATAAATCTAAAAAGATTAGCCCTTTAAAAATCAGTGATTAAAGGCTGAAGGTCAAAGGATAAAGAAATAGAACAAATGGTTTAAGCAGTGATAAAGCAAAAGTCAGCAAAAGATGATTGTAAAGGCTTAAGGAAAAATCAAAGCCTTAAAACAGAGGATTAAAGCCTAATCAAGGTTTTAAAGTTAAAAGACAAATAAACAAAGGTTTAAAGCAGTGAATAAAGGGAAAGGGACAGCGATGATGCATTTTGAAGGCCAAAAGCAAAATTAAGCCTTAAATCACAGTTTAATGATAAAATTAAGGAAACTTAAGCTAAAGTAGCCTCAGATACATCAAAAGGAGCATTTATTCCCTTAAAATATCACATTGACACCTTTAGCCTACTTTCTGTCTCAAAGGGAAAATTGGCAGTGATTACACTAAAGAAGATATTTTAAACTATCAGGACAGTTATTATAAAGATGAGGATAACGCCTTAAAGTCAATCTTTTCCACCTATCTTTATCTCATAAATTAAGACACAGTTATTAACAGAGAAGTAGTTGCACACATGTTTCTACCTTAGGCCTTGCATGGTTTTCAAGGCTAGGAACGTATTTACTCTGTCATTAATAACATTTTGAAACCTAGAAGAGTTCCACCTCCTCATTTGCAGTATAAATATTGCATTGGAACTCATTGTAAATGTTGGATTTTGATGACTGATGCTAGAATAATACATAGTCCTTCGAAGCTCTTGAAGAGAAATTGATGTCTTGGAACTCATGCATGATCTGATTTGCTTGTTGATCGAGAAGGATTGCTTGCAGGATCCATAGGCTTGGTTGATGGTGAAGTTTTCTTTTTTTTATGTTTTCTAGTTTTCCATTATGTTTTCCATCTTGCTATGTTGCAGTAGGAAAAAGAATTTAGATTAAGAAATGTTTTCTAATGGCACCTTAAATTTGTATGTCCTTCACTGCCTTACTGTTTTATTTTGCTTAGATACATTAGAGAAATCATTCATTTTCTCTCTAACAAGTTCTTAGTTTGTCCATTTCCTGAATAATTTAAATCAGTTAGCATCAATTATGATTTATGGTTAGCCCTGCATATTGTTGCCACTGAAATATTCTGTTCTTGGAATCATCTTTTTAAAGCAGCTTTGTCTAGGTTTGTCAAAGAACTCTGTTTAAAATCATGCTCTTTGCCTTTACTTCATTAAATTTGTTATAAGGAAACCTTATAGTTGTAGCTTTGGATGTTAGAGTTTTCTCTCCTTCTATGGTTATAGTTACTTGTGTATCTTAAATGTTTTTCTGCTCTAGATGATAAAAACTATGAAAGTTGGATAAGTTTCTTACCTTTCTATAGTTTTTATCTAAATGTTTGTCTTGGTTAATTATCTGTTTTCAGTCTGAAATCAAATGGATTAGGTTCTGCTTATGCCTTTGATTCTCTTGATGTTCTTATCAATTTTCTAACTCCCTCAGTTTACAAGTGTATAAAGGATTCGATTTCAGCCCCTTATTAGTTTGTTGTTCTCAACCTTTAATGTCCATTTCATAAATCCATCATAACCTTAAAAGATCCACCAACCAAGTAAACTTGCCCTGCAAATGCCATTAACACCATTGACAAACTTATCTGGACCTTGTTTGACTCCATTGCCCAATGACTTAACAGTCTTTCATGTTTCCTATCTAAAATCTATCAAAGTGTCATACCCAACCAAAAAACAATCAAAATACCTTGCACTTAACATCTAGCCTAAAATCAACCTCTTAAAAGCATCAAGCTATATCCTTACAAACATATTGAGAGATCCCTCTCTGAGACTAGGAGGGTTAGATCCTAGAGCTCTAAAGCTTGGTTTGATGTTACCGTTGTCAATTTGTATCTCAATCAATCTAGAAAATTACGGGGAGCTAACATAGTGGCGATCACGGTGGGACAGAGTTCATAGTAGCCTGACAAACTCTTATAGACTCATATACATCCCTAGTTTGACTTAAAAACCAACCCATAGCCAGAGTAGAAACTAATTACTTCATCATTCTAGCAAGATAATGACTTAGTTAAGGGATACTCATTAACCTTAAGGTTGCATAAAGAAACTAAAAACCCAAAATTACTCCCTAGATTGATTTTTTATCAAGAATTTGGTGGTGGACCATTGTATACATATCTTCAAAATTTCAAAAAACATCCACTTGGCGACTCCACTAGCCTCTAGTAGGCCTTCCTCATCCCACTATTCCCATAGGTTGTTCTAGGATTGTGTCAAATCAGTCCAAAATAGTTTTTAAGGCCTAGTTATACCTTGTGTGAATAAAGAGATCTGGCTTCACGAAGGATCTATACTAGATCACACCCATACCCAAATCCTCCTACCGTAGTTGATAACCCAGAAAAGATTTTGTGGAAAAATCCTAACGCTGAAACTCACCCACTGTTAGGACCATCCATAGAGCAAGTTCTACACTAGAACACCTTATAGTTTCACAAGATCCTCAGTTTGATTTGCACCATACCAAGAACCTATTTAGGGCCAAGTCACAAAGTAGGGTTGACCAAGCTGACTTTGAGCCCATAGATTTGCAGCAAAGCTCCAGTAGAGAAGCTTCTCCTTCTACACCACCTGATTTTCAGCTTCTACATCACTTCAGCGCTTTTCATCTCAAATCTTCTCAGAATCAATCTTCAAGTACAAGTACCTCAACTACACCCATCCATACCACCAGTGTGAAAACCACCTCACTCCATCCTCCTCCACCTCTCACAAATCTTCCCCTTGTAAATCAGCCTTTGTTTCCTTTCCCTCCCATCATGGCAGCCTGGTATGCTCCACTGGCTCTACAACAACCACTATTACCTTTTCCAAATGACTATCAGTCCAAAATCCCTCACTTCTTAGGGACTGAATCCATTACTGCTCAAAAACATGTAGATAGAATTAATGATGCTTTTGACTATATGGAGATAGAAGAAGAAACCATAAAAATGAGGATTTTTGCTCAGAGCCTAAGGGGAGAACCCAAGAAATGGTTTAAAGACTTACCTCCCAATAGAATTCCTGATCTCTCTACTCTATACCAAACCTTTGTGAACAAATGGGAAATCAAGAAGAAACCCCTCCAAATTCTGTCTGAGTATAAAAATCTTAAGAGAAATCCAGGAGAAAGTGTTCATGACTACTCCACAAGGTTTAACAGTGTTTACAACGCTCTCCCACCTCACATGAAACCTCCCCAAGTCTCGGCCTTAGTAAAATATCTCGAAGGCTTTGATGTTGATATGGCCTATCAACTAAGGGAGAGAGATTACCAAACTCTAGAAGACATGCAAAGGGGGTTGTAAGTGTAGAGGCCAATTTGATTAAGAAAATGGCTAGGGTGAGATCAGAAAAAATGGTGACTTATAGAGATGACACAACACCCGCACCCTCCTCTTCCGAAACCAAACTTGACTCCATAGTTAAGACAATGGAGAGGATGATGGAAAAATTCAGTTTGAATGAGAGAACAACCCCTAGGGAAAATCAAGCCAATCTTCAAAACAAAAATAGAAACCATAATTTTAAAAGAGACCCTCCTCAAATCAGACAAAGAGAGAGTGACCAACAAATCAGACCCCCTTTCCAAGACAACTATGTAGATGAAGAAGAAAGAGAGCCTAGGCAGTTGGAAGAAGACCATGTAAATGTCATAGGTTCGGATGATGAAGATAACACATTTCTTACTGAAGAAGAACAAAGGATGTTTTCTTCAAAACCAAATGAGAAATCATATGAAGATTCTAAAGACTATAGATTAGGATTTGAGAATGCCATAATGGAAGTCCATAGGAAGTATAACATTAGGAGCAAGAAGAGTCAAGATGTTCTTAAAACAGATCAGCCAAACACTGTTGTTAGAAAAACCTCTGAACCTATCCCTAAAAAGACAGCAGAAAACACAAATACTATGGCTAAGAAAACTGAACTAAACAAACAAAAGACTAGCCAGCCTAGTAATGATTCAAACTGCCCTAGTACTTCAAATAGTGGCCCTGAAAAAACCTTACTGTCCAAACCATCAAATCAGAATCAGCAAATTAAAAATATAGAAAAGTTCATGGCTGATAAAACTGATGTAAATGCAATAAAGACACCTGCACCTTTCAGTTTTGATGGGGAGATTGCCAAAATCAAGATCACTATACCCCTCACTGAATTGGTAACCCAAGAGGTATATAGATCCTAGATTTTCAAAGTGTTAAACATAGGCAAGGATACTGATACCTTAAACTTAGCTGATGATAAACCAGAACTGTTGTTTGGTCCTGAAGTAGAGGGAAGATATCAAGAAGGAGCAGTCCCTCCTTTCAATGTCAGTCTGAACATACATGACAAAATTCTGCATAATGCTATGCTAGACTCCGGTGCCTCACACAATCTCATGCCAAAGGTTGTGATAGAGAGATTGGCCCTAGAAATCACAAAGCCCTACAAAGACTTGTATTCTTTTGATTCTAGTAGGGTTAAGTGTTTGGGCCTAATCAAGGATCTATGTGTCAATCTGGCACAAATTCTCACTAAGAGTCTAGTCATGGATATAGTTGTGGCTGACATTCCCCTAAAGTATGGAATGCTTTTGTCTAGATCATGGGGGGCCAAACTCTAGAGCAGCCTTCAAATGGACATGACCTATGCCACCATCCCAGTCTTCAATCAAACAAGAAGATTGTACTGAGAATCCCACATGAAATACATGGTGAGTAACATAGATAGGCCAAATAACAACCAGTTTATTCCATTCACTCAGACCTCGACTCCTTCATCTTGTACAATGGAAATGACATAAGTGAACAAGTGAATGACAATGAGAGAGAACTAAGTCCCCTAGAACAATCAAACCAGCTCTCTAACCAAGAAAATGACTCCCAAAACTCTAGCAGCCCCAAAGTACAGAACATTGACAAAACTGAAATTGACACTCTTTGGCATATGAGCTTTGATGGTTCTTATGGTAAGGACAGATCAGGGGCTAGTGTTTGGATCCACAACACAAATGAAGGCCATTCCTATAGGTTAGATTTTCAATGCACCAATAATGTTGCAGAGTATGAGGCTCTCCTTATTGGTCTATACTTACTTAAAAATCTCAAAGCCAAGAAAATCTTGATCCAAGAATATTCTGAACTAATCATCAATCAAATTAAGGGAGAAAATTCAGCCAAGAACCCTAGGTTAAGGGAATATAGAAATGTTGCCCTAGACCTTCTCAAAACCTTTGAGAAATATGAGCTTACTTTATTTTCTAGTTTTCCATTATGTTTTCCATCTTGCTATGTTGCAGTAGGACAAAGAATTTAGATTAAGAAATTTTTTCTAATGGCACCTTAAATCTGTTTTCCCTTCACTGCCTTAATGTTTTCTTCTACTTAGATACATTAGAGAAATCATTCATTTGCTCTCTAACAAGTTCTTAGTTTGTCCATTTCCTGAATAATTTAAATTAGTTAGCCCTGCATATTGTTGCCACTGAAATATTTTGTTCTTGGAATCATCTCTTTAAAGCAGCTTTGTCTAGGTTTGTCAAAGAAGTCTGTTTAAAATCATGCTCTTTGCCTTTACTTAGTTAAATTTGTTTTAAGGAAACCTTATAGCTGTAGCTTTGGATGTTAGATTTTTCTCTCCTTCTATGGTTATAGTTACTTGTGTATCTTAAATGTTTTTATGCTCTAGATGATAAAAACTCTGAAAGTTGGATAAGTTTCTTACCTTTCTATAGTTTTTATCTGAATGTTTGTCTTGGTTAATTATCTGTTTTCAGTCTGAAATCAAATGGATTAGGTTCTGCTTATGCCTTTGATTCTCTTGTTGTTCTTATCAAATTTCTAACTCCCTCAGTTTACAAGTATATAAAGGATTCGGTTTCAGCCCTTTATTAGTTTGTTGTTCTCAACCTTTAATGTCCATTTCATAAATCCATCATAACCTTAAAAGATCCACCAACCAAGTAAACTTGCCTTGCAAATGCTCTTAACACCATTAATAAACTTATCTAGACCTTTTTTGACTCCATTGCCCAATGACTTAACAGTCTTTCATGTTTCCTATCTAAAATCTATCAAAGCATCATACCCAACCAAAAAAAAATCAAAATACCTTGCACTTAACATCTAGCCTAAAATCAACCTCTTAAAAGCATCAAGCTATATCCTTACAAACATATCGAGAGATCCCTCTCTGAGACTAGGAGGGCTAGATCCTAGAGCTCTAAAGCTTGGTTTGATGTTACGCTTGTCAATTTGTATCTCAATCAATCTAGCAAATTATGAGGAGCTAACATAGATATATGGCCCTCATCAATCATGAAACTCCAAGCAACAACCATAAGCTGTCCAACATCCTCCACAATACATGAGATACATAAAGATAGATGGTTCTTTCCACAAGAGGAAAGCTCCAACTCACAAGGTATACCTCCATCCCATGCTACATGAAGTAAAGAGAGGTTTTTCATGCCTCCATCCTTAGCCCTGTTGGCCTTGTTGGATCTAAGCATCATCCCAACATTGTATAAAAGAAGAAGTAGAGATATATGGGCAGACAAAGATGTCAAACCATATTCTCCCAATAGTAGCCAATGCAACAATGCTCCTTGCTGCCACACCACACCATCAAGATACCAAGTATGGTGTCCATACTCTCCATGTAATAGCCATCAGAGGAGTGCCTCTTGCTGCCATCTTCCAACACCATCATGAAAAGTATGGGAGTATGTAGGACCAAATTACCCCAGTAAAAGCCACAACAACAAGATCTCTTGCTGCCTCTTCACATTATCATGTGAATCATGGAGCAACAACAACATACTGAAGGACATATGGAATGTCATATCAGCCCAATACAAGCAAACTCAATTATCACACATCATGAGAGTATTATGCCATATTACAAACAATACAAAACACATAAACATGAGAGATGTCATGTGATGGAAAAAATCTCTCAACAAAAATGAACATGCCTTCTTCTGCTTCATTCTGTCATGGATACACAAGGCATGAGTCAAATAAATATGAGCTATTGGGTGGTAAAAATACTCACCCAAGAGCAACCATCATAGCCATGCCTCCTTCTTCATCACACGAGTGTTCTTCAAGGCATGGATCAAAGAAATAGGAACCTTTTGGTAGTAACCAAACTCACCCAAGAGAAACTAGCGTAACCAAGCTTCTTGCTGGCCCATGTCATATATCTGCAAGTGGTCATGCAACCTCCTGCTTATCATCATCACCCATTCATCCCTATGTGGATGATGAATGATGTTCTTCATAAACCTGGTATTCTCCCTTTGTAGAATACCATTATCCTCAAACTGATGAAGAGCTTTGCACTCCATTACATGTTGAAGTGCACCTCCAATGAGACCACCTTCTCATCAATGGCCCCCCAAAACCAATGACGCTTTGGATTTCCTGCAGGTAGAATTTTATCTTTGAGCTATGAGATGCTCATTGAGAAAGTGTCATCTAGAAAGGAGAAAAGATTCCTCATCTCAAGATCTCTACCATCTATCGTCTTAACCTCCATTTATTCATGAGTGAAGCTACCTTTAGAATGCTCCAAGAATAATGGGGCCCTCTTATTATCACTGCTACTAAGTGACAACGTTAGAAATCTGCATGGTGATACATATGTTGTCTCATAGGAAGGCACAATGCTGAACTCATAGCCAACCTTTGTACAAAGAATCATGCTCATCCCATCTTCTGAAACTCTACTCTTCAACTCAAAGGGTTGAATGTAGCTCAATAATGATGAACTGGGATAGCTCTTCTTCTCCTCCTTGATTAGATCAAGGGTCCTCTGCATTATGATATGTTGCTGCTTCAAATCAACATTTTGTTATAACCCTTGGTTATGCATTGGCCCTAATGGCATGTCCCCATAAGTTTCAATAAGATCTACTGAAACAATATGTGATGTAAGTGCATGCATACCTTGGATCAATTGATGTGTGGGAACCTCTTGCAACACCACAAGAGTTCCTTCAATTAGGATATGGTGTCTCCAACTGCTAGTAAGAGTGATGGCTGCTCTTCTATCAATGTACCAGCACTGGAATCTACCTCCTCTTCCTCATGCATCTCATGAATAATTCATGGGACTCTATGTGTTAAGAGCTTAAGATTATCTTGCAAAGATGCAAGTGTCTCTTCTTCGGATACAAGTGCTTCTGCAGCTGGTGGTGAATGTAGTGACTCTTTGTTAAGAGTGACAAGAATGACATCCTCCTTTGTTTCCTTAGGAAATGTTTATTTGTGACACATATTTGGTTTTCTCACATCAAACTTCTTTCTCAACTTGTGAAATAAATCTGAATATTTAGTCACCTTTGCATTCTCTATGTGACCAAATCACCAATCACTAGCTTCACCTAGAAGATGAAGTGTTGCAATCTTGACAACCTCTTTTTTCAGCCATATGATGCAGCCTAAAAAATGTATCTAACTCTTTCCTCCAAGCCTTAACAGTGCTTGAGGAAGATCCATCAAATGTAGGCAAATAGAATCTATTGTGCCTCTTTCTTCTATTGCTACTATAGTATCTTATTTCTTACTTTATTTTGAAGAATTCTTGGAGAGTCAGATTCCCCTTGAATGATTCAAACTGTGCCTTATACTCTTCAAGATATAAAATGAGAGTCTCATGAGTCTCAGGTTCTCTTCTTTCTTCATTTATATACCATTCACCTTCTTCAAAGAAAGTGGGCATAGTAGATCTATGAGGAGATCTATGATTCTCCAGTTTTCTTTGTTGTTGATAGGAAGTGCTTGGACTTTCTTCATCAAATATTCTTCTTGGATACTCCTTTTGCCTTCCTCTCTTCATTTGTTTGACCTCTTTGGAGAGATCTTGCATTGATCTAAAGAGAAGAGTGGCAAAACTACAATCCTCCTTCACGATAAATTTCATCTATCTACTTCTTCTTTTGATGAAAAAGATGAAGTGTCCACAAGCTGAGCCAAAGATCATGCTCTGATACCACTGTAATATCCCAAAAGGGAGAATGTAGTAATACTAAATACTAAAACACAATAGATGAACTACAACTAAGTAAAAAATAAATCTAAAGACAACATTAGAATTTACAGAGAAGCTCAACCATTTTATTATATGGGAGGTGAAAAGCCAGTACAACAGTGCTCAACATATGAGACACTCAAGCCAAAGAGATGGCCTAGAATGACCCTACAATGATCCCACATGAGGGACTGCGTAATTGCTGAACTGCTGGAAGGTAAATTGTGTTGTTCCTGGTGCAACTGTTAGGACTTCAACTGCCATAAAGATAGAAAGTCAGATCTAGGTAGTATGGGAGCTCCAATGATGTTGAAAATCAAGATCTGGGCTCTATGATGGATACCCAAGATAACCCAAAAAGGGTTTCTCAGATCTGTCAATACAAGAAAACCACCCTCTTAGGGATTCACATATACACTGCTGGGTATGTAGATCTGCTGCATAATTTGATGATAGGATGGCTGCAATGATGCACAATCAGATCTATGCAAGGAGGGATGATCCCTTCACTAGATCCTTGGGCTGAAATCTCAAGATCTAGCTCCTCCAATCTCCTCCACTGAAAATAGCTGCTGGATAAACAACAAATTTAGGAGGGAGGCTCAATAGCCTTCTGCTAGATATGTCAAATCAACTCCTGAGTGATGGAAACAATAGATCCAATGTGAGGAGATGATCCCTCACAGGATTTCCAGCTGAAATACTAGAAACCTCCTTCCTCCAATAGATCTACAGTACTAGACTGCGCAACCCTTGAAGGGACTGCTGCTGCATGGAGGTAAATCTCAATGGCCTGAATGCCAGATATAGATCTGCTGCTCCTGCAACACTGAATATGAAGAAAAAAGTGGTAGGATGAATCCTCCACCAGTTTCCTAGCTGAATGCTAGAAACAACCTCCTGAAGATGGCACCAATGCCTGATAAGGAATATAGCATAATAGAAAACCTTCCCAAAGTAGGCACACAAGTCCCCTTGTTGCGAGTAATGTTACCCTAAGGTCTTGGGTTGATAAAACTTCACAGATCAGGGGCATGTCATCACAAGGAGGACTCACTTAACTAACTTCTATGCTTTAAACTAGAAACTAAAGGTTCCAGACCTTACCTGTATATCCTTCGGTTGTAATAGATCTCGCGGGGTGCAAACCCCCTGCAACTATTTGCGCTCTGGAACCTGCAAACTAGCAAAGAACAAGCACAAAAACCTAGTTTTACAACATATATATGTTCTAGATGTTAGTGAAAAACATGCATAATCTCATAAAAACAATATTAAATGAACTATTTAAGATCATTACACATGTATAAGAGATAAATGACACGTGAACATCAAGAACAAGCTGACACTTCTTTTATTAATGGCATGTACAGTAAACAAATGTGGAGAGATCACCTGAAGTCTGCCACGACCTTGAGCATATCGTCCTCTAGATCCGTCCAGCCCTAGCCTAGCAAAACTTCTTCCAAGAATAGTGCACAATAGATGCCACATAGGGTGAGTGAACATCTCAAGAAAACAAGGGTTTCCTGAAAATATCTAGGAAGTGCAGGAGGCACAGGGGAAATATCAGACTTGGATAGGGTTCCAACAATGTATAATATCTATAATTCTCTCTCTTATTCCCTTAGGCCATTCCCTTGAGAGGCTTTTATACTCCCTCAAATTAGTTTTTTCAGTTGGGAATAGTTAGGCCACACGCTGGGGTAGTTAAGTTACAGGAACAACCGTAAACCCTGCCTCAAAATTAGGGAAATTATATATTTTTTAATGTTTTAAGAAGGCATATGTGGTTCTCTATGTATGGACTCGTGTGTATACGTGGAAAAGTCTGGGCAGAGTTGTGTATGGTTTTTGAGAAACTTTTTTTTGAGAAATATGTCCAAGTCTGAAAGGAAGGGTTGCCCAAGGCCAATGTATAAGTCATCAAGTATATGATGGTGATAAATGATGCTATAACAAATGCCCCCTAATATATGAGGTTAGAAGGGGTACATGATGGCCGAAATGTATTATGTCATAGAAAGAACCTTGCGAGGACTAGATATGACTTCACCAGATTTCAGCCTGCCAAAAAACCAGTGAGAGAGATCAGAAAGATAGGTCATGTCTGAGGCTGGCATACCCATGCTTAGTGAAAGAAAAGCATGTCTACATGTCCGCATGTCCAATATGTATACAAGTATAGTTGAAATGTAAAGTACATAGTGAATCATCTGATCACTGCTTGGAAGTATAAGTCAAATCGGGTCCAAGTATCACATATAGAAGACTGATCAATGATGCTGCAACAGATATCTGATCACACAAGTCACAACTGAATCTCCAAGTACCAATCATAAGTGGTGGAACAAATGGTACAACATGCAAATCGGGAGCCAACATATAGGATGATGTTGTGATGAAACTGCAACATATAAGGGTGGATGGTGTCACTGGCAGAAAACTAAAGGAAATGTCAAAGTGAACCAAAGTATGTTGATGCAAATCCAAAGTCTTCACCGATGACCGTGGCACAATTTTACACAATGGGAATAAACGAGCTGAAGTCGACCATGTGAGAAATCGTTTGATTATCGACCATTGATGTATGTTGTTAACAAACGTGAGACAACCCACCAATAATGATAATGAGTGTCAAGGTGCCCCAGTACAATCTAGCAAGTGTGAATGAATGAGTTGAAGTCAAACACTTGAAAGAATCTACGAATCAAGAGGCAATGATGTATCTGCACTGTTGATAGCAAAGAGTTGCCATTGATGACTGCAAACCCTAAGGTGCTGACAAAAGGACTCTAGAACTTATTCTCAGAGAAATGAGTCGGATTCGATGGGAAACGATCTGCTGGAAAGAAGGAATTAAGGCATCCCACATCAGTGCAACACAAGTGTAACCCACAGGCCAATATTTGGAAGGAATCAGACGAAGAAAAGTGAAGTAACCAACCCGAAGTACGTTTCCGGCATGCACAAAATGAAGCTAGCGCATGGCAGAAACCCTCTGAACCAACCAATAATGAAAGATGACAAAGAAGCGATATATCTACTGATTGGGTCAAATAGAAATCAAGGTACTACACGAATCCCAGGTGTGAACATGTAAGCTGAAGTCGAACACAAGGGAAGCCACTCAGTCAAAGACCCATGATGTTGATCAAATGCTGAGCACAAGGTCACCTATCAATGATGTAAATAGGGCCAGGGAGCGGCTCTAGGTTTACTCTCAGAGCAATATGTCGTAGTCAATAAGAGACAAACCCGCCAACAAGAAGTCAGTGGAGACCTTCTCAAACCAGCACAAGCAAAGGACCAAATATCTGAATAATGTGATAGAGCAATATAATGACAAAACCGGGAAGGCTGACTAAAAAATGAGTCAAGAGACACTGCAGAAAGGTCGACTCAAGTTAAATTCCCTTCAAAAAAGCACAACTCATGTTGACTATGGCAGCAAATGATGACTTTGTATGAGTTTGTCATGCAGGAGGCATAAACAAACCCTCCATATGATTGGAAAAGATAACCAACCAGGGGAGAACTGACTCATGAAACAAGGTTATGGCTTCGCCTATGTAAAAAACTAAACCATCCCAAATGGAGAAAAGTCTTAGTTTTTTTGTGCTTTTTTCAAGACACAACTGACACTGTAGCTGCCATCAAGTATGGAAGTAAGATCCCGTTCCCACTTTTTTTCAAAATATTTAATTTTTTGTCTTTTTCATATTCAAAGCCTGAAAAAGAGTAAAAAAATGTTATAGTACAATGGATATAACGAGTATCGTGAAACAGATGCACTAGTTCCTAGGATAGGAACAATCCTATGCTCAATGCAAGGTGGCAAAAACTAGTAAGTGACACTCAAAGGAATGTTCCATCCATGGGTAAAGGTGTCAAGTTGCAGAAGCTAAGTGATTGCATGGCTAACTTGTACAGAAAGACATGGTCAAAAGATGGCTTAAACATGAGTCCAAATGAAGCCGGCTAAAGGCCGAGATAAACAAGTAGTCAATATGTAATGCAGTAATACAACTCGAAAACATAAGGGAGCCTCTAGGGTAAATGGCCATAATAATGATAACGAAGAAGAATAATTATGAAGCTTCAACACATAAGTCATGACAGGACTAAAGAGGACTCCCAAGCATACATAAATTGCAGCATGGGCAAAAAATTCTAGCGAGGAACTAAATAGGAAGCCCATGTAAAGGATGGCTCTACCACCAAGTCATGATTAAAAAATCGGCGAGTGAAATGGGTAAGTACTCATGACATGATGGGATCGACTCTATGGCAAGTGATCAAAATGGAGGCTAGTATGCAACAATGCAACGTAAAGTGAATTCCCTAACCTATATGGCAGTTTGGAATCAAATACCTGCCATGATAGGTCAGCAATCATGGATCCGAAGGAAAACTAGGAAAATATCGAATTCAACAAAATGTACTTGAAAAATACCTTTCCCAACGCTTACAGGCCAAACTGTTATACAGCCTTAGTCAAATTCAAAAAATAAGCACAAACGAAATTTGTGAAATTTTTTCAAATTCTGGGCATAAATACACAATTTGACTCACATTTTGATCATTTTCACATTGCAGAAGTGGAGAAAGAGCTCTAGGGCAAAAATTCCTCTTCTCAAATACAGAGCAATCGGTTACCAAATCATGCCAAATCAGTCAAGTAAGCCTTAAAATCATCCTATTCATCAATTTCGTTCCTATTTGAAGCAAATTTTTTTATTTTTGACTGTAGAAAAGATATTTTTATTGAAACCCTCTGCACATATGCGGGTTCATGTGGAGGAACCAGCCCTAATCATAAAACCTCACTCTCCCTCAAAATTTCGCATTTGTTGGCCTAACTTCATGTCTTGCTGAGTATAAATCACTCTTGAAAGCTCATTTTACTATGTCATTATGTCAGTCAAAGTCACCATGAAGTCTGGTCACTCAAGGTCTCATTAGGTCTCTAGGTTTCATTCTTCAAGGTCCAAATAAAACACCATTTCATTTGCATAAGGTCGGAAAAGTATGAGAGTGATCCCAAATTTCTCTTTACCATGTAAATATGATCTCCAAGATGGTTTCCAAAGTTGTAATTTGATTTCAAAGTGTGAGTTTCATTCCAAGATGTAATATTTATTTAAAAAACAAAGATGTAATTTTTATTTTTTCTATGTAATTTTATGTCATTAAATATGTAATAAGTACTTGGTTCCCAGGGCTTCCAACTCATAGTTCCACATGCCAACACATCAAATTTCAAAGTGCAAGAGTTTTTAGTCCATCAATTGATCAAATGTCAAGGGGAGTTGTATTTTCCCAAGGGTGCCTAAATCATCATTTTCCACAAGCACTAAACCCTATTTTCCTCTCCCAATGAGCTAGGGTTTGCTATGGAATCAAATACATTTGAGCAGAGGAGGCATAATATAGGTCATATTAGTAAGTATGAGGTCATTTCAGCAAATAAACATCATATTTCCATCATTTTTCAAAATGTCATTCCAAGAGTCAAATCATTTGCCACTCATAGGGCTAGTTTTGCTTCAAAGTATGTTTCTGACCAAACATAGATGAATTTGATAAAAGTGAGAGAGTTTTTGTCCATCATAAGTAAAAAAATAAAACCTCCAATTTTTACATAGGTAACATGGTTTGGGAGAAATTTCAAACATACAGGTGCTATAAGAGGTTTTCTTCACTTCTGGAGTGACCTTGGGAAAATCAAGTTTTCTCCTAGCTGGAGTGTCCAAATCACTTGCTTGAAAAGTCAAATGACAACTAGCCTGGAAGATATTTCCAACGCGCTATCATGAGGTCAATTTGGAGTTGAGGAAGGCCTCCAAAGGTTGCCTGCACTAGAACACTGCATTTTTGCACTCTCATTCTACACTTTTTGACCAGTCTTGGGAGAATCAATTTTTAACATGTCAAATCAAGTCCATTTTGCAAAATAAAGGCATATTTGGAAAGTAGACAGAATAATATTTCCAACGAGCTATCCTGGGCCCAATTTGGACAACGGGAAGGCCTCCAAAATTGGTCTGCAAAAAAAGCGTTGCGCAAATTCTTCTATGAGGGCGCAAATGTGTAGAGGATGGCACAAATGTGTAGGCAAGGGCGAAAATGCATTTTCCATGGCGCAAATGACCAAAAAACTCTACAAAGTGTCCAAGTGATGAGAAATTTCTTTCAAAGCTCCACCAACTCGGTCATTGACCTCCAACAAACCAGTAAGATGCTCATGCCATGAAAAATGATTTTCTCAGGTTTATGTTTTGAAGTCTTGCAAGTTGAAGTTCTAAATTGGTGTTTAAATTGAGGAAAAACCATAGTATCCCATTACACTTGTGAAAACTCTCTAAATTCACTCCCTTACCCTTTGCATCATTCCCATGTTAATATTTTGTGTATTTGGGGAAGCATCAGTTGTGCTCTATCTTCTAAATTTTGTGGAGGGACTAGAGTACACTTGATCTACAAGACCTAGAAATTGATTTGGTAAATTTCATCTGGTTTAGGAGATATTAAATTAATTAATTATTTTAATGTATTTTCTAAGTTAAAACTTAGGAACTTAAATAATTAAAGTGAATTTAATTAAACATGTGATGAAATTTTCTTAAGTCACACGGATCAAGCTTTCTTTTAATCTTAGCCATTGATTCAATATTTGATCATGACCGTTGATTTGTTAACGAGAAAAATATAAAGGAAAGGCTTGGGATCATTTGTAAAGACACACAGAGGCAGAGCACTGAAGCTAAGCTGGGATTAAAGAATACTCAGAAGTGTTTTAGTTACACAAAGGGGAATTTAGGCCAAGGGGATGATTTGATCCTAGGGTCTAGACTACACAAAAGGCATAGATTAGGTCAAGGACAACGCAGAAGAGAAGGGAAGCTGCAATAGCAAGGATAGTGCAATCCCTCTAAGGACAATGTGATTTTCAGTAGGAAACCCTCAAAGGGTTACGTAGATACCCTAAGGGGCAGCATAGAGATTGCGTCACCCAGTCTGGGGTAACGCAGTCCCTTCCGGAGCAGTGTTGAGGGTTAGAGGGGCTTCAAAGGTTGACGCAAAAGCTTTCAGGGGAAGCGCTGGGGTTTCTAGGCTCTAATCTTGGCTGAGTTCTGTAAATCTCATTTGAGGGTGTGGATCAGTCATTATTTTGGCCCTAGATCATCTAATGAGTTGTAGATCAAGTATTTCTCTGTCGGGTTTTCCAGATCTGGAACCCAGGCTTGTATTCAGAATTTTCTTAATAATAAAACCCTCCAGCAGCGAGAAACTTGTTTTCCCACATTGGGTTTTTCCGGGGACTATTTGGCCAGAAATAACTGTCACTTGGTCTATGTGTACTTGAATTTGTTCTAGATCTGGATTGGTGGAGATCTGTTATGTGTTTTGCTTCCATTTTAACTTGAATTTATTCAGTTAATAATTTGTCTAAGTAGGAGAAGCATAAGCAGATTAACAATAAATAATTTTTGCATAAAGTGTAAACATTCAAAAATTTCCACATGGTATCAGAGCAATTGCAGATCTAGGAGGGTCACCAATAAGAATTTGAAGGTTTTAGCTGTAGGAAGCAGCTGGAAAAGCAGCATAAACACAAATTTGAAGGGACATCGCAGTTTTTAGAGGTAGATTCATGCAGAGGGAAGGGTGACGCTGTCTAATGCTATCTCCTAGCAAGCCCACACAATTACTGCGCAGAGGCAGCTCAGAAACAACATTGGATTGGTCTGAAGCCAGCCAGTGTGATTTAGATCTAAATCTGTCAAATCCAGAAAAGACTGCAGAAATTCAGAAGGTACTGGTGGGGTTAAATTTATGAAGTTTTCAGATTTTTTGCTTTAGCACAAGTGACAAAGAGCGAGAGGAGATCCGCTTCTCAGAGAGTTTCTAGCCAAAGGAAACTTGCAGTTTGATCAGAGGATCAAAGAACAAGCTGAATCATAGTTGATTTGGTAGATTTCCAAGGAGGGAAATCAACTTTCAGAGGGAGCAGAAGGTTCATGTTTCACCAAGGGCCTCAGATCCATTTCTCTAGCAAAGAGAAAAGGAAGTTTCGACACATTCTGAGCAGATGGCTCCTCATGGACTGCGTGATCAGGATAGGCTGGATGGCCTCTCAAACTTTTTCAGTTTGGAAGGCAGGGATCCTGATAGTCATTGAGGCATACAATTTTAGAGACCACGTAGAGCAAACTCTAGCCACACTGACAGATCTGGATCTCCTTCAGAAGCATAAGGAGGCTGTTGGGCATGCCAAGCAGCTGATTATGGATGGAATGAAGGACCATATTGTACCACACGTCGCTGAGAAAAAAAAATCTAACGAGATGTGGAAGGTCTTGACCTCCCTGTATGAGGGAAAATCTGTCCAAAGAAAGATGTTGTTGGAGACTCAAATAAGATCATTCATGATGGCCAAGGGAGAAGACATGGAGAATTTCCTCTTCAGACTGCATTCGATCAGAGATCAGTTCACTGCAACTGGTGATAAGGTGGAAGACAATGTAATGGTCAGGACTGTCCTCAATGCAGTCACAGATGAGTGGGAAACCTTTGTCCAAAGTATCTGGGGCAGAGCGGACCTCCCAGATTGGGACAACTTGTGGTCAATTCTGCATCAAGAAGAACTACACAGATTCACCAATAAGCAGTATAGCTCTAGATCGAGCAAAGTGAAGAAGGAAGATGAGGAAGATGCAACCTTGGCATCGAAGAAGCAACCAAAGAAGAAGAAGGATCCCTCAAATATCAAGTGCTTCCAGTGTAGTGAAATGGGACATTTTGCCAGCAATTGTCCTGAGAAGAAAAAGGACAAGGCAACATCTTCTTCCAAAGCAGTTCTGGCAGATGATGGGTCAGGATATGATGTAGCCATGAGTGCTCATGAACCATGGAGGTGGGGTGACATGGATATGTAGAGGAGCTACATAGAAGTAAGCGGGATCCTTGAGCAACTCATCTCTTGGATCACATACGAGCTATGACAGCCTTAAGACAGTAGCGGGAGAAGTGGAGCAATGGGTGCATAGATCACAGATGAAGCAGGAAGAGGCAGATATAAAGACTGGAAGGAGCAGCGCAGGGCAAGGCAATAGTAGCGTAGAAGCAGTAGCAGCGCAGAGATTGACGTGAGTTTAGCAGCGTAGAGGTTGAAGTGAGTTTAGCAGCGCAGAGCAGAGCTGCTTACGCAGTGCAGAAGACTTCAAAGGGACAACGTAGTGCAGCAACAACGTGATAGATTTCAGCACAAGGGGCTGATGTGACTTTAGTAGTGCAGAGGGAGTCTGATTACGCAGGCAGAGCTGTAGTTGTGCATCGTTCTTTAGATGCTAGCATATGTTTGTAGCCTATGGAGCTTCAGTGATGAGGATGCAGCCCATATGACTTGTTTGTCAAAGATTAGGTAGGAGATTCAGTTGTTTATCTCAACAACTGAAGTTTCACACGGATCAAGCCTTCTTTTAATCTTATCCATTGATTCAAGATCTGATCATGGTCGTTGATTTGTCAACGAGAAAAGTATAAAGGAAGGGCTTGGGGTCATTTGTAAAGACACACAGAGGCAGAGCACTGAAGCTAAGCTGAGATTTTAGGGTAGGGTTTGCTAAGAATACTCATAAGTGTTTCAGCTGCAGAGAGGGGAATTTAGGCCAAGGGGATGATCTGAACTCGGGGTCTAGAATACACAAGAGGCAGAGATCAGCTCAAGGACAACGCATAAGATAAGGGAAGCTGGAGCAGCAAGGACAGCGTAGTCCCTCCAAGGACAACGTGATTTTCAATAGGAAACCCTGAGAGGGTTACGCAGAGACCCTAAGGGGCAGTGTAGAGACTGCCTCACCCAGTCTGGGGTAATGCAGTCTCTTCCGGAGCAGCGCTGAGGGTTAGAGGGGCTTCAGAGGCTGATGCAGAGGCTTTCAGGGGCAACGCTGGGGTTTCTAGGCCCTAATCTTGGCTGAGTTTTGTAAATCCTGTTTGAGGGTGTGGATCAGTCATTATTTTGGCCCTAGATCAGCCAGTGAGCTATAGATCTAGTATTTCTCTATCGGGTTTTCCAGACCTGGAACCCAGACTTGTTGTATTCAGAAAATTCTTAATAATAAAACCCTCCAACAACTAGAGACTGATTTTCCCGCATTGGGTTTGTCCGGGGACTATTTGTCCAGAAATAACTGTGTCACTTTGTCTATGTGTGCATGAACTTGTTCTAGATCTGGATTGGTGGAGATCTGTTATGTGTTTTGCTTCGATTTTAACTTGAATTTATTCAGTTAATAACTTGTCTAAGTAGGAGGAGCATAACTAGATTAACAGTAAATAATTTCTGCATAAAGTGTAAAGATTCAGAAATTTCCACATCCCACACTTATAAAAACCCATTCCCAAACCCCTCATTTTCTAAATTAAATTTTCCTACAACTTTCTCCCAAAACCCTAAGCCCTAGGTATTACATCTACCTAGGCTCCCAATCCCTAAATCCTTATCCTAAATCTATCATATTACTACTCCCTATCCCCTCCTAATTTCACACATCCCTAACAAATATCTCCCTCATTTTCCTTTTCCCATTTCCTTTTCATAATCCCTAGGGTTTTAACAAAAACACCATGGAAACAGAGGAAGAAAATACATCATTTAGTGAAGGAGAGGAAACAGAGGTGAGGAGGCCACAGGCATGTGTTTGCTCCACACATAGTGGAAGGGGCCATGCCTTCTACATTAACAAAGCAGGTGGATAAATGCAAAGAAAAAATGACAGAGGTAGAAATTCAGGCAGAGGTTAGACATGAGGAGGACCTCCATGAGACTAAGCATGATTTTGAGCTTGTTGACCTAGGTGAGGAGGATGATGATGAAAACATCAGTATAGACATCAATGACCACTTGGAAAAGTTGTTAAAGAAGGCTAAAAAGGACTGTTAGCCCCCCCTATAAATTTTTGACAAAGCAAAGTAGGGGGCTAAATTGTTTTTGAGCCTTCAAGGAATGCATCTCCCCTGAAGACACATCATCCTTGAAGTCTCCTATGCCTTTGCCTTTGATAAATTTCCCTCTGCAAAACTCTCCATGTTGCCCCTTTCTTCCCCTTCGCAAAGTCCCCTTTCCATCCCAAGTTTCCCCCCAAATTCCCCTTCGAATCCTACCCTCACCCTTTGTTGCGCCATTTTCCCCTTCTACCCTTTATCGTTACCCTCCTTAGGCCTTGGAATGCACTAATAAAGGGTTAAAAACCCACTTTCCGACCATATTAAGGCCTAAGCCCCTTTTCCCGCAAGCCCCTGCACCCTCCCCTTCCACATGACCCAGCGTTGTGACCGAAGCGCCAATCCCGAAGGCGCTTGTCCCATATGTTTATCGGGCGTTTTCTCAACCGTTGATCCATATAGATCGGACGACAATCGTTAAACCCCGCAGCACTCGTGATTCACCCGTTCAAACCACCAATCGCGTCATCGCTGTCCATTCACTGCCAGATCAACGGTTCGGAGTGCGTCTGCCACTGTGGTCCCCGCCCGCCTTCATTATTCCAAAACCATATGGTTTCATCGCACCGCTTATGGAGGTCGGGCGGTATTTTCCTTTCGGCCAGCGATTCCATACAATGGTCGATGCGTGGCTCCTGTACGGTTTCAAAACCGCTTGCCCATCACGCGTTAACATTCGGCATGGGATGCGCAGCGATATTCATGTCAACCGTCAGATTTGCCCTTGCTCATCCAATGGTCATCGCTCGACGAAGCTGCGCAGGGTTTAACCCATAGTCTTAGTACCCCCGGTCCCTGTTCGTCGTCCTCCGCCGTGTTTCCCACCGTCGATCTCCTTTGAGATCTGACGGTCCAGATTGGTTTTCTCCCCACTGTTGACTATTCTGCTGTCGACCGGTCCCGCCACGTCACCTCCACGTGCCTCACCGTACATTCGCCCTTCTTGTCTTATATTTTCATTCAAAGGGTCGAAGTTCAAAGGTTTTCATTCATTTTTCCTCCCGTGTCACCTTCCGACTGTAATCTTTACCATTTTCACCACACTACAGGTCTTCCACGATAGTTTCGCCATCTAACCAGTCTGCATTGTCAGTCTAGCCACCCCCCGTTGCGTCCACCACCTCCATTGTTTTCTTAACAAGTTGTGTGTTTTTGCAGGGTTTCCAGAAAGGCGGAAAACCACCATGATTCATAAGAATCATTGTAAGCGGCGCATTGAGCAGACAGAATTAAATATGGAGGCTGATACTACAGAGAAATGTCAAGAAAGGTGGCAGCAGTATAAATTCCATCAAAGGACAGAGTTTGAAACTTCGCAAGCCCTATCCGGCGCCATTAAAGCCCAGATCTTGTAGATCGAGACATTTATGGAGCAGTGGAGAGGGAACCCTCTAATGATCAAGGATTTCAGCGTTCAGTATTGAAGGATTGAACCTTAATACAACAATTTAGAGGCAAAGAAACAGATCAATGAAACTAAGGATCATGCAGAAGGTACAACACGCAGAGATTCATGAAATCAGGGTTCAAATCAGCAGAATGTTTCTTCCAGAACAAGGACACAGTACACATTATTGTTTCAGTTTATATTGTGTCCAAGCAAGGTTTTCCCCCCCTTACAACAATCCTATACTATTAGAAGCATTTGTTTCACAAGCATGGCAGTCCATTCAGTGATTTTGTTTATACACCAAAGTACTGCACAGTACTGCAGTCAGAGTACATCCAGGGTCATATCAGAGTAATTGGAAGCCTAAAGGAGATCATTCGTGCACCCAAAAAATGCCAGAGGTTAATGTTCTGAGTTTAAAACAGAATGGGCTTCGGCCCCCTTCCTCTTCTGAGTGTTAATGCTGCATTTAGTTTTCTACCTACCTCCTCTACTTCTCTTCAACTATAAAACTCATGAGAAAAACATTGTAAAGGTTGTTGATCAATTATCAGAAGATTGCAAGTAGTTTCTGTTGAGACATAGTCTTTGTGTAAAGTAGTAAGATAGGTGGAGGGAAATGTTTTCAGACTGAGTATTCAGCTATTGGCAATGTTGTACTTGACTGATATTGTTATTTAATATGACAAGCACATTTTTTTGGATCCTGATCTGAAGCAGCGGTGATGTTTTCATATCTCTATGTTTAATTCATTTCATTTCGTTTCTACTGGCTTGCATCAGAATATTGGCATAGGATTTACCCTTGTTAGGTACCCTATGTTTCTGCTCTCCTTGCCATTAATGTTTCTCTTCTGAATGTATTATCTAAGAAATGATTTCAGTCAGTTTAACCAGTGTAGTGGATGTTATTGCCTACTCTCTGATGTCTGAATTAAATGAATTCAGTTCTTAGATGTTTCTTGTTATAGATTCGATTGGAAGATTTGGGAACACTGGGGATTAGAGTTAACCCTGTCCACTAGGATCCTTGTACGACCAGCTGGTCTTTAATTTTGTGCTCTGAATCTGTGTCGTCTCCTCCCCTTCTACCTCTCCATATCACACAATCATCTTGAAGATCCTATGTTTCAGATGACTAGCCCAATTGAAAGCCTGCCTATTGAGTAGCAAGCAAATCCTTTCCTGACTCCATTACCCAATGGTTCTGAATACTTCCTGGAACATTTCACCTCTGCCTTATCCCTCTTTGCTCATCCTGGTCTTACATTGAACCCTTCTGTCCTGATAACCAGCAACCAAACAACCAAACAAAACAAACAAACCTTGTGCCTATAACTAGCCTAATATCTTAAACCTCGAGCCTCAAAGACATATACATTTGATATAACATAGAGAGATCCCTCTCTGGACCCAGGAGGGCTAGATCCTGAGGCCTGAAAGTGGTTCTGATGTTGTCTCATCTTTTGGTATTTCCAACCTTGCCAAAACATGGGAACCCCAACATAATGGCGACTCCGCTGGGGAAGCATTCTGAGTATTCCTCATCTTACTACATCATAAGAACCTCAGAAAACCTTCAATCTCTACTTAGGTTGGTAGTTAAGCACCCCTATTCACACATCAACCTCTATACCATTTGTTGTGTTTTCCCATACTCTTGGACAGAGTCTTGAAAGGGCCAGGTAGCCTCCAGATCTCACACTCTTTCAAGAGGTGACATATCTGGTAAATGCCCTCCCAGTCAATCTCTGGTTTGAGTTTGCTATGTTTGGAAGATATCACTGAAAGGGGACATCTCATAAGCACTGTGGTGGACAGTGTACCCTCCGAAACATCCTAAACCTTTCCACCTGGCGACTCCATATTCCCTAAACGTTTTAAAGACTCCACTGGTGATCAGTAGGCCTGCTAATTAGCTTGGTTCACATTAGACTCCACTGGGAGACCAGCCTCCATAACAACATCAATCATAGTTAGAAGTAACAAGTAGGGTTAAGCTTCTTGGTCAGAAAACAACATTCTGGCTTCAAGGACCGTTCACACAAGAGCTCACCCTAATCCAAACCCACCTGAAATAGTTGACAACCCTGAGAGCATCCTCAAAGGATCTCATACACATAAACAACCAACTATTTCCAGCCACATCCATAGAGCTAACTCCAGACCAGAAGATCTTACGGCTCTATCACACTTTCACCTTGACCTAGACCTACCTAATAGATTACCAAGAACTAGGTCATTCAGTACTTTAGACCAGCCATACCTTGAGCTTCCTTACTCACCACAGCAAAGTGGTAGACACCTTGGGAGTAGACAGACCCCTCCCTCTACACCTCCTGATATACATTTCATACAGAACTTGGGGCTCAGTCACCCTAGGTCTGCTCATTAGTCTTCTACTGGTCATAATATCCCTGTCATCCATATACCAGCTGCCCAAGTTAATCCTTTACCTCATCAAAACATCATCATGGCAGCCTGGTATGCACCTCTGGTTTTACCTCAACCTCTGGTACCCTTACCAAATGATTATCAGTCAAAAATCCCACACTTCACTGCAAAAGAGTCCATCACAGCCCAACAACATTTAGATGAGATGGAAGATTCTTTTGACTACATGGAAATAGATGATGATACAGTCAAAATGAGAATCTTCGCCCAGAGCTTAGGGGTGATGTGAAGAAATGGTTTAAAGGCCTACCTCTGGGTAGCATCAATGATCTTCCAGCTTTATATCAGACTTTCATAAACAAATGGGAAGCTAGGGCAAACCCTCGCCAGCTCCTGGCAGAATACATGACCCTCAAAAGAAATGTAGGAGAGAGTGTCCACGATTACACAACAAGGTTTAATAGCATTTACAATGCCCTCCCTCCACATATGAAACCTCCACAAGGCATGGCCCTAGCAAAATATCCTGAAGGCTTTGATGCTGACATGGCCTATGAACTTAGGGATAAGGAATACAACACATTGGAGGATATGCAGAAAGGAGCAGTGAATATAGAAGCCAACCTGATTGAGAAAAGAGCAAGACTGAAATATGAGAGAAGGGTAACATACAGAGATGACAATGTAGCTTCCACATCTGACCAAAATTATGATAAGTTGTCAAAAAACGTGGAAAGGTTACAACAAATGATGGAAAAGATGGTTGTCACAGTCAGTAACCAAAATAGAAACCAGAACCAGAACCAAAACTTTAGAAGGAACAATAACACTCCCAACAGACAAAGAGAATCAGATCAACAAGTTGTTCCCCCATTCCAAGAGAACTTTCTTGATGAAGATGAGGGAATCATAGAAGAGTCTGTAGGGAACACAATAAACATGTTTGAAACGGAAGATTCAATCCATAACTGTTACTCAGAAGAGGATTAGCCCTCACTCTCTAGTTGGGAGGAGGAATGGTTAGAATCTGAGGATTACAGATTAGGATTTGAGAATGCCATGATGCAGGTCAGAGAGCAATATGAACTTAGAAGCAAGAAGAGCCAAGAAACTGCCAAACCAAAAGCTTCTGAGGTCACCATCAAGAAAAGGCCTGAGAAAACTTCTAAAGCAACCGCTGAAACCAAAAAATCAGCAGCTGAGAGTTCTGGAAAGAATAGAGAAAGAGACAACCAAAACACTGATACACAAGGTAAACCAACTAGTAGCACTAGCACTACAGTTAGTGCTCTTGATAAAACTGTCACAAACACTGTACATAACGAGAATCAGCCCACTGATTCTACCACTAAGGCAGTGGCAAATAGAACAGAGTTGAGCATTTCCAAGAGTCAGTCCACTTTCAATTTGGAGAGTGAAATTGCAAAAATTAAAATCTCTGTCCCACTTTCTGAGTTGGCCACTAAGGATGTATATAAAGGCCAGGTTTTGAAGGCTTTGAACCTTAGTGAGAATGGTGACTCCGTGAATCTGAACGCCGATCAGCCTGCCCTTCTATTTGGTCCTAAGATAGAGGGGAAGTTTCAGGAAGGGGCAGTCCCACCTTTTTATATCAGTCTCAACATTCATGATAAGATCCTTCACAATGCAATGCATGATTCTGGTGCATCACACAACCTAATGCCCAAGGTAGTTATGGAAAGACTAGGTCTAGAGATAACCAGACCCTACAAAGACTTATACTCATTTGACTCTAGCAGAGTAAAATGCTTGGGCCTGATTAAAGATCTTTGTGTGAGTTTGACCCAGATCCCAGCGAAATGTATGGTCATGGATGTGGTGGTGGCAAATGTCCCACCCAAGTATGGCATGTTATTATCAAGATCTTGGGGAGCCAAGCTACAGGGTACAATGCAGATGGATGGCTCATATGCCACTATTCCTATCTTCGGCCAACCTAGAAAACTGTATAGGGAGGCACAAATGAAGCTCTTAGTCAGTAGCCCTGAAAAACCAAAAAATTCACCTGTTTATTCTGTACATACAGGCCTTGACTCCTTCATTTTTTGTAACGATGAATCCTTAGAAGGGTCAGAGTCCCAAAACAGAGATAAAAATGAAGAGGTAGAAGCTACTGACTTTAACATAATGGCTTCTCTGGATTTAGAGGACAACGAAGAAGAAAACCGCAACGAAACCTGTAGGATATGCGATGGAGACCCAACCCCGAGTGAGCAAGAAACAGAACGTAAATAGCCATCTGGCCAGATCCCTAAAACTTATACATTTCACGAGGAACAAAGCGATCCACAGCCCAGTATAGACCCTATAGAGCAATATAATGGTGAACCCAGCTGTAAGGGAGAAAACAATGATAATCACGAGAATAACCCCTTATGGGAAATGAGCTTTGATGGAACCTGTACTAAAAGGACGGCAGGGGCAGGGGTATGGTTACACAATACAGAAAATGACTATGCTGAGAGCCACGCCTGTAGTCTGCACTTCAAATGCACAAATAATGTCACTGAATACGAGGCTCTAATCTTGGGTCTAAATCTGTTGAAGAAAATAGGAGCCCGTAGGATAGCCATAAAGGGAGACTCAGAGTTAGTTATTAAACAGGTGAACGGAGAATACACAGCCAAGCACCCTAGGCTGAGGGCGTATAGGAACGACGCCAAAGACATATTGAAAATTTTTTTTGAATATAAATTAGTGTTCGTCCCTAGGGGTCAGAATGTCATTGCAAATGGATTATCTTGCCTATCCAGTTCCTACCCCAAGACTCCCAGTGACCAACAGATCATCATTCAGACCAAATTCGGACCTGAAGTGCTAGACAACGAAAAATATTGGCAAGTTTTTGAAGGTGATAAACAGATTGAAGATTTTCTGGTAGGCAGAAACGAGTTTGAATTTTATGATTTAGACTCCAAATCTGACAGTAGTTGCCTAAGTGAAGAATCCTCAGATGAGGAAGAGACACCCTGTAATATAGAAATAAACTCTTTAGATGAACAAACTGGAAATTCAGACGGAAAATGTGAAAACGCAGATGGTGAAGAAATGGAGGTACTGCAGGCCAAAGATAAGAATATACCCAGAGGCCTGGCACCCTTAGAGGACCTCTTTGACTTGATGATGTGGCAAAAAATCCCACTATAGAACATGCTGACTCTGATGTGGAAGAATGCAACATAGGCACTGAAGATAAGCCCAAAATGATTAAACTGGCTAAGTCTTTACTTGCGGACATGAAGAAAAAATACATTGACCTTTTCAAGGAATTCATTGATGTGTTTGCATGGAGCTATGAGGACTTAAAGGCCTATGACACAAATATCATCTAGCACAAAATACCCTTAAAAGAAAATCAGAAGCCCTTCAGGAAAAGACTTCGCAGGATCAATCCAAAACAAATGCCGGCAGTAGAAAAAGAAATTAAGATGTATGAAGCAGGTATAATTGTGTCGGTGAGGTTCTCTGATTGGGTATCAAACTTAGTGGCTGTGAGGAAGAAAACAGGAGAAATCAGATTGTGTATAGACTTTAGGAATATTAATAGAGCCTCACTCAAGGACAATTACCCTTTGCCCAAAATGGAACATATCCTTCAGAAGGTAGTAGGCTCTAAAAAGATCTCCCTGTTAGATGGTTTCTCCGGTTATAACCAAGTCTTAGTGATCCCAGAAGACCAACTCAAAACAACTTTCACCACTCCATGGGGTACCTTAATGTATGTGAAGATGCCTTTTGGATTGATGAACGCTGGAGCCACCTTCCAAAGAGCGATGGACATAGCATTTTCAGATGAGATAGGGCACTTCATTGTTATCTACTTAGATGACATAACAATGTTTTCCAAGACTGAAGAAGATCACCTGAAACATATGAGGAAAGTATTTGAAAAGTGTAGAAGGTTTGGTCTGTCTTTGAATCCCAAAAAGACTTTTTTTGGGCTACAAGAAGGCAAGCTTCTTGGCCACATTATATCTGAGAAGGGAATCAGGATAGACCCACAGCGATTTGAGGGAATACTATAGATCACACACCCCAGAAACATCAAGGAGTTAAAGTCTTTCATTGGGAAGATTAACTTCCTTAGGAGGTTTATTCCAAATCTGGCTGAACACCTTAGGAACATGACTAACATGCTGAAGAAAGGTGTAGGAGTTAAATGGAATGTAGGAGCTAAACAATATTTTGAATCGGTGAAACTTGCACTTACCCAAGCTCCCGTCCTAATTAGCCCAGATTTCTCCAAAGATTTCTTGATTTTTTCATTTGCCTCTGAGCACACAGTGGCTGCAGTCTTGCTGCAGAAAAACACAGAGGGAATGGAACAGCCAATTTCCTTCTTTAGCAAAGCACTCAGAGATGCACCCTTGAAATACAACATAATGGAGAAACAGGCCTATGCTCTGATTAAGGCCTTGAAAGACTTCAGGGTGTACATACTGCATTCCCACACTATAGCTTATGTGCCCAACATCATAGTCAAATATATACTGTCCCAAGACCCAGATGGGAAAAGGGGAAAATGGATAGCTGTGATCTTAGAATACGACCTTGAGATAAAACCCATCAAGCTGATTAAAGGTCAGGGCTTAGCTAAATTAATGGCTGAATCAAACTTACAAGCCCTAGACATTAACATAATAAATACCTTGGATGACCAACAAGAATTGCATGATTCCACTGTTGAGGAAGAATTTTAGAGCTCTCCTTGGTATTCTGACATTTTATATGTGCTTACACACCTCAATGCCCCTCTCGAGCTATCAAATACCAAGGCCAGATTCTTAAAGCTAAAAGCTAGAAATTACTGCATTTTGAATGAAAACTTATATTGGAAGAATCCTAATGGCCCATTGCTTAAATGTTTGCCTGAAAGTGAGGCAGAGAGGGTTAAACAAGAATTCCATGCTGGAGAATGTGGAGGCCACCTGAGTTGGAAATCCACTGCAAACAAAATACTCAGAGCTGGCTACTATTGGCCCACACTCTTCAATGATGTCCATAAAATGATAGTTTCCTGCCACAAATGCCAGATCTTTGAAGGCAGAAGAAAAATCCTCCCTTTACCCCTACAACCCATCACTGTTGAAGGTCCCTTTCTGCAATGGGGCCTAGATTTCATAGGGGAGATTCACCCAGCTTCTTCCGCTCAACACAAATGGATCCTAATAGCCACAGACTATTTCACTAAGTGGATAGAGGCCATACCCACTAGGAATTCCATAGATTCAATCATCATTAGTTTCCTAGAAGGTCACATCCTCTCTCGGTTTGGCTGCCCAAGGAAAATAATCACTGATAATGCTACTTCTTTCGGATCCAAAAATATGATTGATTTTTGTCACAGGTATCAAATAGCACTTGGTCATTCAGCTGCCTATTACCCTCAAGGTAATGGATTAGCTGAATCATCAAACAAGAGCCTGGTGATCATCATCAAAAAGCTGTTGGAAGAGAACAAAAAGTCATGGCATAACAAGCTAGTACATGCTTTGTGGGCTGATAGGCTTACAACAAAGAAGTCCATTGGCATGTCACCATTTCAGCTTGTCTATGGGACAGAAGCAGTGTTTCCTACCAGCCTTGGGATACCAGTGATCAAGCTGGTCCAGGAGATCCAAATAAAAGAAGATAGTATGGTGAGGAGAATAAACCAAACAATCCATCTTCAGCAAACAAGGGAAGAGGTCTACAACAGAGAAGTGAAAGCTCAGGAGAATATAAAGAAATTGTTTGAAAAAAGAACCAAAGCTGTCGATTTCAAGGTTGGAGATAAGGTTCTGAAGTGGGATTCGAGAAGAGAGATAAAGGAAAGCACAATAAATTTGACAATTTGTGGCAAGGTCCATACCTCATCCAGGCCACTGTGGGTCCCAATGCTTTCTTCTTACAAGAAATAGATGGCACTGAGCTGTTTGGGGGTCCTGTCAATGGCAGGATGCTCAAACATTACTTCTGCTAATTTACAGTTTCCAGTTTCCATTTCCATTGTACATACCATTGCAGTTTTTATTTTCAAAGAAAAAAAAAAAATGTTTCAAAAAACAGAGGAAAGGGAGAGGTTCAAACATGCTTAAAACATGAATCTCTGATGTGCAAAGGATTGGCTCAAATATGATCAAAACCTGAGCCAAAGAAAGTAAAGACAACTGGTCCTAACATGCTCAAAATCTGGACCAGCAAAGAAGAAAGAAGAATCAACTCTAACATGCCCAAAACCAGAGTTGAGATGAAGAAAGGAAGTGACTCTAACACGCTCAAATCTTGAGTCACAAAGGGAAAGAAGGATCTTTCAAGCCTCAGATTTCAAGCCTTCACAGTTTTTTTTTCCAGTTTTCCTGCAAATCTTATCCAGGCGCCACTGTCTTTATGCCTTGGATCCACAGCAAGTCAGACAGTCTAATCCTGGCGTGACTATTTTTCAATTTCTATCGTAGAATATAGAGAAGAAATCTGCTGGACAGTTTAATCCCAGCAGATATTAGATTAGGTAGAGAAAAGTATGAGACCAACAGTCTAATTTGGTCTCATGGAGCAATAAGGGTAGATTTAGAATAGGTTGATTTTCTGTTATAAAAAATAAATGATGTAAAGGGTCTGCTAGCTCAAATGCATCCTAAGAAGAAAAATGCTAGGATTGCAGTGTGGATAGGTAGTTTGCTGGAGAAAGTTTTTCTGCTGTTGTAATGTTTTTATATTGTGTTAGCTGATCAAAGAAAAAAGGGATGTGCCAAGCAGCAGGCAACTGGCCTACTCCAAAGATCTATTCTCTAAATTCTTGACTCCTTCAAGAAGAAGCCATCCCCATGTGGAGCCACTGTTAGCCCCCCCTATAAATTTTTGACAAAGCAAAGTAGGGGGCTAAATTGTTTTTGAGCTTTCAAGGAATGCATCTCCCCTGAAGACACATCATCCTTGAAGTCTCCTATGCCTTTGCCTTTGATAAATTTCCCTCTGCAGAACTCTCCATGTTGCCCCTTTCTTCCCCTTCGCAAAGTCCCCTTTCCATCCCAAGTTTCCCCCCAAATTCCCCTTCGAATCCTACCCTCACCCTTTGTTGCGCCATTTTCCCCTTCTACCCTTTATCGTTACCCTCCTTCGGCCTTGGAATGCACTAATAAAGGGTTAAAAACCCACTTTCCGACCATATTAAGGCCTAAGCCCCTTTTCCTGCAAGCCCCCGCACCCTCCTCTTCCACGTGACCCAGCGCTGTGACCGAAGCGCCAACCCCGAAGGCGCTTGTCCCATATGTTTATCGGGCATTTTCTCAATCGTTGATCCATATAGATCGGACGACAATCGTTAAACCCCTCAGCGCTCGTGATTCACCCGTTCAAGCCACCAATCGGGTCATCGTCTTCCATTCACTGCCAGATCAACGGTTCGGAGTGTGTCCGCCACTGTGGTCCCCACCCGCCTTCACTGTTCCAAAACCATATGGTTTCCATCACACCGCTTATGGAGGTCGGGCGGTATTTTCCTTTCGGCTAGCGATTTCATACAATGGTCGACGCGTGGCTCTTGTACGGTTTCAAAACCACTTGCCCATTGCGCGTTAACGTTCGGCATGGGATGCACAGCGATATTCAAGTCAACCGTCAGATCTGCCCTTGCTCATCCAACGGTCATCGCTCGGCGAAGCTGCGCGGGGTTTAACCCATAGTCTCCGTACCCCCGGTCCCTATTCGTTGTCCTCCGCCGTGTTTCCCACTGTCGATCTCCTTTGAGATCTGACGGTCCAGATTGGTTTTCTCCCCACTGTTGACTATTCCGTTGTCGACCGGTCCCGCCACGTCACCTCCACGTGCCTCACCGTACATTCACCCTTCCCATCTTATATTTTCATTCAAAGGGTCGAAGTTCAAAGGTTTTCATTCATTTTTCCTCCCGCGTCACCTTTCGACTGTAATCTTTACCGTTTTCACCACACTACAGGTCTTCCACGATAGTTTCGCCATCTAACCAGTCTGCATTATCAGTCTAGCCAACCCCCGTTGCGTCCACCACCTCCATTGTTTTCTTAACAAGTTGCGTGTTTTTGCAGGGTTTCCAGAAAGCTGGAAAACCGCCATGATTCATAAGAATCATTGTAAGCAGCGCATTGAGCAGACAAAATTAAATCTGGAGGCTGATACTACAGGAAAATGTCAAGAAAGGTGGCGGCAATATAAATTCCATCAAAGGACAGAGTTTGAAACTTCGTAAGCCCTATCCGGCGCCATTAAAGCCTAGATCTTGTAGATCGAGACATTTATGGAGCAGTGGAGAGGGAACCCTCTAATGATCAAGGATTTCAGCGTTCAGTATTGAAGGATTGAACCTTAATACAACAGTTTAGAGGCAAAGCAACAGATCAATGAAACTAAGGATCATGCAGAAGGTACAGCACGCAGAGATTCATGAAATCAGGGTTCAAATCAGTAGAATGTTTCTTCCAGAACAAGGACACAATACACATTATTATTTCAGTTTATATTTTGTCCAAGCAAGGTTTTCCCCCCCTTACAGCAATCCTATGCTATCAGAAGAATTTGTTTCACAAGCATGGCAGTCCATTCAGTCATTTTGTTCATACACCAAAGTACTGCACAGTATCGCAGTCAGAGTACATCCAGGGTCATATCAGAGTAATTGGAAGCCTGAAGGAGATCATTCGTGCACCCAAAAAATGCCAGAGGTTAATGTTCTGAGTTTAAAACAGAATGGGCTTCGGCCCCCTTCCTCTTCTGAGTGTTAATGCTGCATTTAGTTTTCTACCTACCTCCTCTACTTCTCTTCAGCTATAAAACTCATAAGAAAAACATTGTAAATGTTGTTGATCAGTTATCAGAAGATTGCAAGTAGTATCTATTGAGACACAGTCTCTGTGTAAAGTAGTAAGATAGGTGGAGGGAAATGTTTTCAAACTGAGTATTCAACTATTGGCAATGTTGTACTTGACTGGTATTGTTATTTAATATGACAAGCACATTTCTTTGGATCCTGATCTGAAGCAGCGGTGATGTTTTCCTATCTCTGTGTTTAATTCATTTCATTTCGTTTCTACTGGCTTGCATCAGAATATTGGCATAGAATTTACCCTTGTTAGGTACCCTATGTTTCTGCTCTCCTTGCCATTAATGTTTCTCTTCTGAATGTATTATCTAAGAAATGATTTCAGTCAGTTTAACCAGTGTAGTGGATGTTATTGCCTGCTCTCTGATGTGTGAATTAAATGAATTCAGTTCTTAGATGTTTCTTGTTATAGATTCGGTTGGAAGATTTGGGAACACTGGGGATTAGAGTTAACCCTGTCCACTAGGATCCTTGTACGACCAGCTGGTCTTTAATTTTGTGCTCTAAATCTGTGTCGTCTCCTCCCCTTCTACCTCTCCATATCACACAATCATCTTGAAGATCTGATGTTTCAGATGACTAGCCCAATTGAAAGCCTGCCTATTGAGTAGCAAGCAAATCCTTTCCTGACTCCATTACCCAATGGTTCTGAATACTTCCTGGAACATTTCACCTCTGCCTTATCCCTCTTTGCTCATCCTGGTCTTACATTGAACCCTTCTGTCTTGATAACCAACAACCAAACAACCAAACAAAACAAACAAACCCTGTGCCTATAACTAGCCTAATATCTTAAACCTCGAGCCTCAAAGACATATACCTTTGATATAACATAGAGAGATCCCTCTCTGGACCCAGGAGGGCTAGATCCTGAGGCCTGAAAGTGGTTCTGATGTTGTCTCATATTTTGGTATTTCCAACCTTGCCAAAACATGGGAACCCCAACAAGGACAACCAAATTCAAAGGAGAATGGCCAAGCACTATGCAAAGAGAGAAAGAAATACAAGGGCAAAGCTAAAAACATCAAATGAAAAAATTGAAGCCCTAACCCACCATAAAGAGAAGAAGAAGTTAGATATACTTGCAGAGGCTTCACTCTAAGCCTAGCCACCTCACCAACACTCTTTCCACCAATTTTGATGCATTTTGAATCATTTTTGTAAATTTTGAGTTTCTCTAAATAAGCACATATCAGAAAATTGGTCATTTGAGCAGCACCCTAGGCGCTACACAAATAATTGGGGCACTTTTTGAGGGAAAGGAAGGCACCATTGGATTCCTAATAACCAATGTGTCTCAGAAAACCATGTTTCCAGCCTTGGTTTGCAGTTTTAATGGGTGAAAAGCGCAAAAAACCATCAAGAAATCACCTTTTTGCCCATTTTTTGACCTAGGCGCTGTGCAAATACCAGTCTTGGGAGAATGACTTTTTGAGGGGGAAATGATCTTCATTTTTAGAACTTGAGGCATATTCAGAAAGTGGACAGGCAAGGCTTTCCAACAAGCCATCTTGAGCCTGATTTGGACACCGGGAAAGCCTCCAAAAGTGGCCTTGAACATAGAGGGCGCAAATGACACTGAGATCGCGCAAATGCACAGTGGATGGCACAAATGCCAAATTTGCTGATTTTTTCCAAGTTACTCTAAAATTTTTCACTTTTCTTCAGCAAATCATGTTTCTACTCATGTAATTTTGTTTGATATTAGTTACATAAGGTAAATTATTGGGTAAAAGTCATCATTGAGTCATAATGAATCAGTTGAATGTAATGAGGAGTGAGTCACTTGGACCATCCTACACTTAAGTTTGCAGTTTAGTATTTTGTGGATCTTTTCCTCACCTCACTGATTTGACCCCTGAGGATGAGTGAAGCTTGTTTTGATATCTATTTAATCCATCACTTGACTCTTAGCAAGGGTTGGAATTAGTTTGTATGCTTTCTAGTTAATCAAGTTACTATTGTACTCAGTTTGGCAAACTAATAAAGAGGAGTTGCAACTATTTTATGTGATACTTGTGGTATTGATGTCTACCATTGTCTTTTCTTCAGTTTCATATGTTAGAATGTATTGTATTCATGTTCACTTGATCTCTATGGTATGATCTTTTTCAAGTTTGATAATCAGAATACATGCTTGCACATGCTTTTTTTTTGGGAATTGATCATAGTTTGTCCATTTTTATCTGTCTAAGAAGAATACATCTCCCATGCTCTTCCTACCTTTCTTTCAGTCTCAACACGATTCCATCACAATCCTCTTCAAGTGATAAGCCTTGTGCCTACCTTGCCCCATTGATCCCTGCAACCCTATCTCATTTGCCTTGACCTAGCTTTCCTTGACCTAATTTCTTCATCTAGTGATTCCCCAACCAAATCAAATTCAAAAAACCCCCTGCACTCAATATCTAGCCTAAAAAGCCTAATTGCTCCAACCTTCCTGGTTGTGACCCTTTTGGAGAGAGCCCTCTCCGACTTGATAGGGCTAGCTATCAAGTCAAAAGCTTGGTCTGTGGTTACCTTTGTTGTGATTCCTTATTCAACCTTAGGAATCTGGCGGAGTGATAACAAAACAAGTGTTGGAACTAGTGTTAAATCAAAGCGATGGCATATAGACTCTAAAATAACATAAATTCGAAATTAATCAAGTTTGGAATGTTACAACAAATACAATTGTATCATTACTCAACTACTCGGATTCGCTGTAGCAAAACCATATGCCTCTGTCACATAGCCTCTACTTATTGCTCTCCCCCTGTACATGCAAAGCTCTGGCTTTTACAAAGTCCAGCAATGAAAATATGCATAACAAATTAACCACAAAATCTCTTGAAATAATTCCAAATGGATCTTGCATTCGATCATAGCGTGGATGGAGGAACTAATTCTATGTTTGGCACAAACAAATTCATCAAATCATGGTCCTCCATGTGGTTGTGGCCATTTTGAAGCCTCAAAAATCGCTGCTTCAAACATTGGGGGAAAACCACTCGGTCGGGACCTTAGGACAACTCCTTTTCCGTTTGGTGTGGTGGCTCCGACTGGATTTATAGGACTAGTTTCCTAATAACTAATGGGTTGGTGATGGGATGATTGTATGAGTGGATAATGAAACTAAATGACTGAAATAATCTATCAAATTTAATCTATAACTTATAAATAATTTTAAAAAACTAACCCGAGTGTCAAATATGAATACAATTTTTAAGATTGTTTCAATCAAACCAATAACCATGAAAATGTATTATAATTTAATTGAAATATGCAGTATCAAATAATGATAACTCTATTTAAGAAATTAAACAGAGTTAAAATAACACATTGCATTCATCATTTTATATATCATTTGCACATACTGTGAGATAATTATTTCTATACACTCAGAAATGATATGTATAAAGAAATATTTGTAAAACAAGTATATATAAATGATAGCAAATTCAAAGAGAATATCTCATAACATAAGAAAAATAACAGTAAATTGATAGAAATACCAGATTCATCTTGATACTTTTCCTGATGCAATTCAATATTCAGATCCAGTGCTTCAATGTAAAACAAACTCCAAGGTACAGAAATGCAATTCTTAGAGATAATTTGCCATAAACCATAGGATGTGATCCTTTATAAAAATAAAGTAGTCGATGGAGTAAAAAAATGTAACATCCAAGCCAAAATATTACAAATTCAGGACCCATTCTCAAATGCACGGAAGAGGTTTAAATAGGAAATTGATGAAACAAAATAACTAAAACTATTGCTACAATCTATCATCGGAAATCTAGAAATAGACTTGCGATATTAAAATGAAACAGATTCATTGATTTTCTGTTGCATTCAATGTGCCGAGGTGGCAAATTTTGAGCATATCTTTGACCTCTGTTGGATGACTTAGCCTCGAATGTAACTGACTAGTATACGTGGCATCAGAAAACTCTGGAATGATGCAACTAATGGCATTGGAAAGGCATTTAATTGCCATTTGCTGACTGTGTAGCTTGATTAGATATGTCCACATGATATCCCATGAAATTCCTTGAAGTTTGCTGATTTGCTGATTTTTATTGAATAATTCTTGCTTCCACTTAGAATCAGTCTCTTTTACCTTTGGTAATTTACCTGGGATACAATCTGAAATTAAATTGGTGGCATATAAGCTATCATTAACCAATTGTGTTATATTATTCATCATAGTTCTGGCTCTTGATGTGGCTCTTTCTCCTTTTATCAATTGCTTTTCCCATTCAGCAAACAAAATTTCGTTGTGTCTTTCCTCAATCCTGGGAAGGTTTGCATTCCTTCCTTGCTCTGAGTCTTGCCATGAAAGAAATTAAGAAATTTTCTCATTTGCATCATCAAATTCGAGCCTGAGGCTGACTCCTTCATCTATTAAAGATGATGTTATTTCACACAAGGGCTCGGCTTGTGCCATCTTTTGACAGAGTTCATTTAGCTGCTGAGACAATAGTTTACTTATTTCAAGAGCTTTAGTTTTAAATTGATCCAATTTAGGATAATCCCTAAATTTGTCCAATCTTGCTTGGAATATTTTTTCTTGCTTGAACCTTAGCAGTTTTCTCATTTTGCAATAGGGTTTGTAACCTTGCCACCTCTTGACTTAACTGCTGTTGCTTGTTCAAAGTTTGTTGATCAATCTTTTTTTTTTCAATGCCAAGTTGCTCTTCCAATTGTTTAGATCTAAGCTCTTCATCTTGCAACTGCAAAATCTTTTGCTGATTTCCTGTTTCTTGTTCCTCTGGCATAGCTATCTGTAGGTCCTTTTGTTTCATCATTTGGGTGACTTTAGAAGCTTTGTCTATAGTGGCTGCACTATAGGCACCTGCATATTGTGACAATTTGGTGAGATCCTCTGAAGGATTCACCTCAGTATTTTTCCAGACAATGTTCATAAATTCAACTTGTGAGGTTGAAACTGATTCCTGATCTGTTCTCCTTCTCTTCCTCTGCTTCCTGACAACAACCCTATGCTTAGGACTATAAAAGATATCTAGAGGAGGAATTTCTTCGTGGTCTTTTCTCTTTCAAGTTGATTATCTGGCTTATTACCAATACTTTCTTTTTCCGTCTGAACATTAGCCTTACTGCCTGTGTTTTCTTTCTCAGTCTGCACATTGGTCTGAATGCCTGTGTTTTCCTTTTCTGTCTAAACTGTAGTTCCTTTCTCAATATGTACATCAATTTTACCGCCAATATTCTCCTTTTGCACATCAAGTTTGCCACTTGTGATTACTTTTTCAGCCTGTACATTACCCTTGCTGGTAGATGCTTCTTTTCCTGCTTTGTTAGATGCATCTTCTTTTTCCTTCTGCTCTGTTTCTATATTTTCATATTCTTGCGAAGGAATTCTTAACTGGTCAAGAGGAGCTTTTAGTAGTCTCTGGCTCTGAAACAACATGAATTTATTCATATCTTCAGTCTGAAACTTGGATTTAGCCAAGTTATAGACTTGGGAAAATTTATCAACAGAAACAAATAAATCATCAAACTCATCGGGTTCATGCTTAAACCGAGCAATTGAAACTGAAGTTGTGAAATCAAATGCTACCTTTTTCGAGTCATACTGTCTTTCTGGGACTGTTGAGAGCTTAAGATCCCTTATTTTAATGACTTCCTTCTCAGCATGTCTGAAGTCATTAAGAGTATAATTCCCACAGTGAAAGGGAAAAGTGGGCCACATCAATTTCTTATTATTCTTCAGACACCTTGACATACCTTCTACTGTTAACTAGTAAGAAATTTTCTGTGCTAACAATTTGTCAGGAACATACAGAGGTAAAATATGGGGCTCCACAATGCTCCCAAAAACTCTGACATAGGTAAATTTCTCTTCTCCAAACCAATCACCAATCTGGGATATATCAGTCTTTTCCTTTTTAGAGAGCAGGGGAGGAAATTGGTTAAAAATGGTTTGATAGACAGGAATCAGAAAACCGTGACAAATTCTATATACATGATTTTAAAAATGGACCTTCCACAAGAGCTTATGGTAAATATGTATAGGAACATGATCTTGGGGGGTCCATTTCCAACCTAAAATGGGGAATTCTGAATTGAAACATATGGCATCTAAAATGTAGGCACAAAAGTAAAAAGGGGTCGTATTTCTTGTATCTTTATCCTTTCTATAGTCTAGGATTCTATTGGCTATCTTATCTGAAAGGATAACTGACCAATCCATTATTTCAGAATTCACAGCAGAATGGATTAAGGGTACCATTTGGATTGAAAATCTTGCAGAATTATCGTTTACGAAAAGCCTACACATCATCGCGGCAACATAACAATATGGGGGCAAAAGAGACTCTACGGAGTACATACCTGATGATTCAATTTTATGTTTCTCTGGAGCTCTTCTCCATTCTCTGGAAGATGGTACATTGCCTTTATGTCCTCTGCTTTGAAAGACCCAAATATTGTTCCCGCAGCTGAAACAAATGTCCTGTTTTTGGAGCTCTTCTCCATTCTCTGGAAGATGGTACATTGCCTTTATGTCCTCTGCTTTGAAAGACCCAAATATTGTTCCCGCAGCTAAAACAAATGTCCTGTTTTGGATGGTGACATTGTCTATCACCCACCGAATTACATCATAGTAGGGGAAAATGTTTCCTGAGCTGCAATTCTATGAAGGAATGAATTTACAAGCGCTTTTAGAGGAGTCTCAGAATCAGAATCTGAGTCTTCTTCATCAAGAACTGTTGTCTTCACCTCAGTGACTTTAGGGTTTTCTTTTTCAATCAAGTTATATATAGCTTCCCAAGAGATTTTTCCAAGACCCTGGCATGATGTGTCTGTAACCAACTTAATTTTTGCTGGTTTTTCTTTTGGTACCATGGTAATAGCAGGGAACTTTGCAGTGGCAACAACCTTTGCTTCCTTAGATCTCTTAGACATTTTGCCTTCTGGGAACGTTTCACTTGCTCGGCGAATGAGAGGATTAGGTATTCCGTGGTTCTGCAAATGAGAAAAACTTTCAGACGCGGTAAAAATGCAGTAAGGAGAACGACTATATGAAAAGATTTATTCAATGATTTCAATTTATTAACTCCGTGTTTAAACCTAAATGCCCTTTACGAGAGTCACACTCATGCATTCAAAAGAGAATCAATCACCATCATTTATTTGATTTTCTATTTAATAATAATCGTACAATCGGAGATCGGCGATCTTGAAATGAGAATATAACACTTTTCTTTTGAATTTTGCAATTGCGATGAATAAATAACATATGCGCAGTATAAAATAACGATAAAATAGAGACTAAGTATCCATCGCATAGGGAGTTTTCAAAAGCGATAACAAATAACATTTCATGATCTTCGCTAATTTGAGATTGCGATGATGGTATATCGCATTGGCTCTTTCCAAAGGAAATAAGTTGCAAATGATATTTGCCGATTTGCGATTTGCGATTACTATGGGGTCCATCGCATCAGAGTTTATAAAACAAGTCCATGTAACATTGCTTCTCCGAAATGCGATTTGCGATGCATCGCATCGGATCGGAGTTTTATAAAACAAATGTGGAAACTTAAGATACCTCTGATTTGCGATTGCGATTACTTTATCACATCGGATTTTGTTTAATATGAATACTTTTATGTATTATGTTGATGTGATAAAAGACTTTATATTTCATTGGATCGGAAATTTTCAATGTTGCATTTGTTTATATGCATTTGTGATTTGCGATATGCGATATATGTTTTTCTAATCAATGAACTTTTTATAATTTTATTCAAAATGATCGGATTTCCTCTAAGTTTTTTATTCCTATTTAAGAAAGAAAGGGGACCTATTTCTAAATGAAATTTATTCTAAAATTTTGAAATGGGGAGGGTTGTTGTACCGTACAACAGGCTGAAAATAGACAAATCCGAATTTTGACCCGTTTCTGTACTTAAGACTGCATTGGAAAATTCCCCTGACCATAACTCCTTCACAAAGACGAATTTTCCTAAACGGTTTTTGAGTTACATGAATAAGGGTATTTTGAACAAAACCCGTGTGTCGGAATTTCACGATTCTTATCTATTTGATCACAAACTTTAGATTTCACCTACAACAATTCCGTACTCAACTGTGCAGTAACTAGTTAAAATTGACTCGTGGAGACTTCCGGCAATAGAACGCTTCGACAGAACATAGTGAAACAATCATTAGTAAATCATGACTAAATCATCTATAATCATGAAAAATCTAATAAAACTAATGATAATAAACCACGAGGCATAGGATGTGATTTGGTGATAAATGATGGAATTATGACGTGAAATCAGTGTAAGGGTGTCGAAATTTAGGTTATGAATAATGGTACTATGCGATGGAAAAATGGGCATATATGAGGCACAACACCTACCTTGCCCCTTTATTCCCCTGCAATTTTTTCTCTTGTAACCCTACTTGAGTTTTCGAAGCCTAGCTCTAAAGGTCCATTTTCATCCAGCACAAAAATCCAAATCAACCAAAACCTAATCTGCATATCTAGCCTAAAATATCCATGATCTAGTCAATTTAGCTTTGAATTTCATTGAGAGAGCCCTCTCAGCCTAGTAGGGCTAGCTACTAGGTCAAAGCGGTCTGTGGTTACCTTTTCTGGTCTCCTTTTTAGCCTTCGGAGATCCGGTGGAGTGCTAACACAATCTATGGATTCCCAAAGTAGCTATCCAACAACATATTAGGACATTTTTAAAATCGTAAATTTCTAACATTTTTGATAGATGATGTTAAAGATAAACAAATACATGTCTGAAGGGCTTATCATTTCGAACAATTTTCATCTATGTTGTTAAACATAAAATATCTTGACTTTAAACAACCCCAAAATTGTAATTATTGTCAACCATAACCTTAAAGATAAAATTTGGTAGCGCATAAAAACCTTAATGAAAAGTTGTAAATCTAAAGTTTTTCAATCTTAAGTGTTCAACATACTTGAACAATGAAATTATGGATAAATTATAAGACTTAACAATTTAAAAAAATGAACAAGTAAATGAAAAAATTATCATTGAACAGAAACAAGTAAGAGTAATTTTAATTTTAAAGGATAAAAACTTATCTTTTTTCAAATCTTAGTATAAGACAAATTTAAATATAATTTCAACCAAAACCTAAAAATCAAGCATCAAAACAAAGTGTTATGTTTCAATGACGCATATAATTATTAAAACTTTTAAAAGTATCTTATACCAAATGGTAACAATACATAATATCATGGTAATATCACTGCATAATCTAAAAATTCAACATTAGTTTCTATTTTCTATTTTTCTTATAATTAAAATATCAACATTGGTACATTGAATATAACATAAATTATTTTTGTAATTCATTGTTACATTGTCGATATTCTAAAGAAATGAATTCTTCATAATTAAAACATATAATCCAACAAACATAGAAATGTCTCATAACTTCATGAAAAATGAGATGGAAGTCAAAATTTTTATTTCAAGTTACCATGCAAACATCACATAAAAGTGTCTTAGATAGTTATTCAAAATCAGCCATAGGTTCTCGCACACCATCATAATCTACATCTTCAGATGAATGGCTCGATGCAGATGAAGATGATCCATATTCTTCTTTTTCATCAACTAGTGCTCCATCTGAGTCAACATGCATGCCCACCATTTCAGAGTTCAAAAGTCTTGTAGATCTACGTCTACATTCTGCAGAGTCCCATTTCAACAGTAATTGTTCTGGTAGCAATTTCTTCAAAATATTTATGGTCTACAACCGAAGAGTTCCTCTCTTTGTCAAATTGAAGTCATACACAAGTATGTCAACATCCTCCAATTTTAAGACATCTGTGCGGTGACGATTTATATTTGTGCCCTTTCTTTTTCTCTTTCTGCCAATTCTTTTTTCCACTACCATCTTTGGCTTGTACACACCATTGAAAGGGTGGGTACTTGTGGCATA
Source organism: Pinus albicaulis (assembly GCA_034641835.2). Classification (NCBI taxonomy): domain Eukaryota; kingdom Viridiplantae; phylum Streptophyta; class Pinopsida; order Pinales; family Pinaceae; genus Pinus; species Pinus albicaulis. Next base: position 1,261,299,347 of record CM076583.1, read on the forward strand.
CCAATGTAAATCAACAACCGTAATCTCTTCATTTTCATTAATGGCCTTTACAACCTTGGCAATCTAGAATGGATAGCCAAGTGGATCTTCATCTGCTAACACTACTATCATGCAACCCTCCTTAAGATCCTGCACAGAACCCCTGTAAAGGTCTTCCATGGCTTCACGTTGTGCACGTGATCTTCTAGAACCAATATAGATTTCTCTTTCCTCTACCTATGGGAAATTAATAATAGCTTGAGGCTGTTGTTGTTCAACATTGTGTGTTTCTTGATGTTCATGTTCATTTGGCATATTTTGTGGCCAAAAAAAAGGAGTCTTCAAAAGCGTATCCTAATTTACTGATCTTGAAATCATATCACTTTGATTACTGAAAAAAGACTCCCACCAAATTGAATCAGCAACATCGAAGTATTCATATGTATCTCTAATACATCTTTTAATTTCTTCTAGACATTCAAAATAATTTATCTCTCTCTTCTGCCTTTGCGAATATGGAGTTCGGAAACTGACTGTAATAACAATATCTTTGATGAAAACATTGGACGCTCTGGAATGAACTTCAAAAATTCTAAACCTGATGATGGTCCCCATTCTTCAATAGTTGAATACTTCTTGCCCCATATAAGTGTTATCCCATCAATTTTTTTGATACGAAATTGATGCTGGAAGCTAATGTCGTTAAGTTTTTCAATGCATTTCTCCTCACCATGTGATCCAAAAATAAACCTTCGCATGTCAATAGTTTCTTCCAACACATGAAAAACAGGCTCTGGAATGTACGATTTCTTAATACATTCAATTAATGATGGCAGGCTCCCAACACCTTTCCTCCTCAATGTTAATGAAAAACGACTGAACATTTGATCAATATGATCATGAGTATGCCCAACAAGAAGGAAACCAACCTTTATCTTTTTAAAAATCCCCAATTCAACGAGCATGTTTAGATACCCAAAAGGAACTTGATTTTTGTTCTCACGACTTGTGTTGTCTAATTGTAAATACAAAACTTCAGGAAGAATCCCAGACCAATGAGTAACCACATCATGGATTATAGTTATGGTCAGATTTGCATCATTGTGAATATTTGGAGTTGTGAAGAAAAATCTTGGAAACATCTTCTCATTAAATACCATACAACCAACCAAGTGAAACTGAATGAAATTTTCCTCCTGTAATTTTTTTGGCGTGCGGACAAAATGTGGAAGAAGTGTTTTATTTTGGTCCATACCATCAATTATCAATCCCAGATATTTATTTGGATGATCATAACACTTCTTTCGATGTTTATACAACTTTTGTCTTTCACTTGTTTGCTGATTGTGATGGTCTTGAAGTTCTTTGACAACGGAATCTGTACATAAAATAAAAGAAAAATATGAATAAATATATTTTCATAGTTGATAAGTATCAAATTTTAAAAAACAATGTTTTGAACACATACCTCTTTCTGCCCCTTGAAATTTATCTATTTTTGCTTTAAGAGAAGCACATGTGCTGCAAATCCCCATCCTTGTCTTCTTAGGAATATGAACATTGTTGAATTCAGTTTTCCATATCCTTGTAAAATAAGAATATGTAATAAAATTACCAATTCCTTCAACAGCTTCTGCATAATCTTTGTATAACATGAATATTTCTCGTCTCGAGAAATTATCTCGAATATGTATTGTGTCTTTATTTGGCATACACTCTCCATGATTTGAAAAGAAGTCTTTCATCCATGTCTTAGCAGTATTTGCAAACGGCCCCACCTCCCGTTTATAACGTGCTTCTGAATAATATGTGGGATCCCTTTCCAATCTATCCCGGATTCTTGACAAATGACAATTACCAATTGAATACAACATTTTGAACGCCTTTCTACAAAGCAATACATTCCCAATATGATAATCATAACCTGCTAGTGTAGATTGCATGCAACCCACTAAATATGAATTTTGCATGCTTTTATTTATTGACATATATGTTTTCCTTTTCTCCAAAGCAAAGTTGAAATCCATATTTTTCAAGCAATCCCTTCGACAACATTCACTTGAAATCAAATGAATGACAGAACTTCTTGTCGTGAGATATTTTGTCCTCGCCCTTGTATAACTGGAATGCTTTGGATTGATATGAAAAGGTCTACTCCTACTCCTAGTTGCAATATTTGCTTGCAATGGCTTCATCATTCCATCATCCTTTGTAAAAGTAGTTTTATCACCATTAGGAGGAATATTATCCCCACTATCATCATCCTCAACATAGTTAAGAAATTCATCAACATCATTGCCTGGAAAATTTTCTTTACCATCATTAGTTGAAGAAAACATTTCACAAGAATCATCGGCACTTTTGTAACCCTTACTCAAAAGAAATTCTTCACCATCTTGATCCATGCTTTCAAATTCTTCCTTGGGAGGATTCAATTATTCATCACCATGAGTGTCTTTGAAATGGTCACTTGGAGAAAATGCAATATTCAGATCTGTGCCTCTAAAATTATCATTTGCAAGAAACTCTTCATCCTCCCCTTCCTCAGTGGTGCTCTCATAATCCTTGGGATTAGGCATAAGTGGAAGCTTTGAATTTGTATTCACTAGAATTTCTTCATCCCGCCCCTCCCCTTCCTCACTGAAGCTCTCATAATCCTTAGGATTAGGAATAAGTGAATGCCTTGAATCTATATTTATTGAAAATTCTTCATCCCCCCCTTCATCAGTGGTTAAATTATAATCGTTATGATTAGGATGAAGTGAAAATTTTAGCTTTGGAAATTCATCCCCATCTTCATCAGTGGTGCTGGCATAATCCTTAGGATTAGGACAAAGTGGATATTTTGACGTTTCAAATTCTTCATTCCCCTCTTCCTCAGTGGTGCTGACATAATCCTTAGGATTAGGACGAAGTGCATATTTTGACTTTGCAAATTCTTCATTCCCCTCTTCATCTGTGGTGCTGACATAATCCTTAGGATTAAGACGAAGTGGAAATTTTGACTCTGGAATTTTTTCGTCCCCCTCTTCATCAGTGGTGCTTGCATAATCCTTAGGATTTGGACGGAGTGGATATTTTGACGCTGTAAATTTTTCATTTCCCTCTTCATCAGTGGTGCTGGCATAATCCTTAAGATTGGGATGAAGTGGATGTTTTGACTCTGAAACATTATCATTCCCCTCTTCATCAGTGGTGCTCGCATAATCCTTACGATTAGGACGAATTTGATATTTTGACTCTGGAAATTTTACATCCCCCTTTTCATCAGTGGTGCTGGCATACTCCTCAGGATTAGGACAGAGTGGATATTTTGACTCTACAAATTATTCATTCCCTTCTTCATTTGTTGTTCTCACATAATCCTTAGGATTAAGCTGAAGTGGATATTCTTCGTCTCCCTCTTCATCAATGGTGTCCTCATAATCCTTGGGATTAGGACGAAGTGAAACTTTTGACTCTGGAAATTATTCATCATGCCCTTCATCACTGTTGCTTTCATAATCCTTAGGATTAAGAGTAAGTGGTATAACTGGCGCTCGATTTACAGAAATTTCATTTTTCTGCACCTCATCAATTTTGTTCTCATCATCTTTAGGATAACGACCAAGTCGATTTTTTTACTCTCTATTCATGGTGAACGAACTCCCGTTATATTCATCACTCTGAATAGAGTTGTTGCGTGACGAAGATGTTGATGTTCTAGAAAGAAAAACTTCGCTATCAGAAGAAACCATGGCTTTCAACAAGAATAGGTTGAATGATAAAAATTCCTCTCCCACTTACAATATATAGCTTAAAGACTGAAAATTTCCCTCCAAATTTTCCCTCCAAAAAAATTCGCGAAAAAATTTCCCTCCAAAAAATTTCCCGAAAAACTTTCCCTCCAAAATTTTCATTTCATATATTTGGTACAAATATTAATCAAAAAATGTATTTAACATTTTTTTTAATAAACTGCTTATGTTGAAATATTTTACCGATATTTATATTCAAAATATCCACAAAATATTTCTATCATGGATGCCTTCCAAACTAAAATAATGTTTTTATTTGAATGATTTAACATTGACTAGATGTAAGTATTAACTATAATATTACTATAATACCTACATGCAAATATTAACTATTTTAACTATAATGACCACATGTAAATATTTTAAATTTTAAATTTTAAACTTACGTTATATTTATCTAAAATATATTTCAAAATTTATTAATACACTGTTGGTCTTCAAATATTTCACCATACTTTCTATTCAAAATATCCACAAAATATTCCTTTCATGCATGTCTTCGAAACTAAAATAATTTTTTTATTTGAATGGTTTAAGATTGACTACATGTAAATATTTACAAAAATAACAACATGTAAATATTAACTATTTAAACTATAATTAACTACATGTACATATTTTAGATTTTAAAATTTAATTCCATGATTTTAAACATTGATTACATGTAAATATTAACTATGATAACTAAATGCAAATATTAACTATTTTATTTATAATATTAAATATAATTAACTACATGTAAGTATTTCATATTTTAATTTTTAATCTGAGATTATATTTGAATTATTCAACATTCAGTACATGTAAATATTAAATAAAATATTAACTATGATAACTACATGCAAATAATAAGTATTTTAATTATAGTATGAACTATAATAAACTAAATGTAAATATTTTAAATTTGAAATTTTAATCCCACATTCGTTAAACAGTAAACCAATCAGACAATATTCGCTATTTAAAAGGAATGATTGTTTCTATTCATCACATCACATCAAGTTTTCTGGTATTTGTTAGAGCAAATTTCTGGAGGTGTTGTGTTGGCATTGGTAACTTCGTGGAGGCATTGCATTGGCATTGGAAGCGTTGTGTCGCTATTGGTAATTTTGTGGAGGTGTTGCATTGGCATTGGTAACTTCGTGAAGGCATTGCATTGGCATTGGAGGCATTGTGTTGTTATTCGTAATTTTGTGGAGGCGTTGTGTTGGCATTGGTGACAGCAGCTTTTTGCATTTCAAAGGTTAGTTTTCCTTCTATTCTGTCAATTTAAAGACGATTTTGGGGAAAATCTGTTTTTCTATAGTTTTTTTGTGTCCAAAAACTACTTTTTAAAGGTTTTTAGGTTCAAAAACCTTGATTTTTTAATATTTTTTTAGTGAAGAAAATGCAAAAAAAACTAAATTTTTTAGGGTTTTAAGAACAAAAATTTAGATTTTTTTTTCTTTTTTAAGACTTATAGGTTCATTTAGACAGAAAAATCCATAAAATGACCATGCACATAAAAAAAAAAGTAATATTATAACATTTTTTATTTGTTTTTTTTTTTATCATAAATATATCAGTGATTTCATTATTTAAATTTTTTTTTTTTTATTTGAGAATTTTTTTATTTTATATTCTATTTTATTTTATTTTTTTAATTTTAAATCTTCGTTTTATTCTTTTTAATTTTAAATCTTTAATTTTTTTTTCTTTATATATATATATATATATATATATATATATATATATATATATATATATTATAATTGTATTGTGATATAGTTTTTTTTTTTTTTAATTTATTATATTGTTATATTAAAACAAATGTTTTTATTTTATTTTATTTATTATATTGTTTTTTTTTTAATTATATGATGTTTAGAAACCAAACATAATTGTGATTTAATAATTTTTTTTTAATTTGTTATATTTTGATATTTTTAACATTTTCTTTTAATTAATAGATAATGTTTTAATAATTATATTATAAAAAAAAAAAAATTAAAAATCGAAATTAAAAAAAAATTAAAAAACAAAATAAAAATTAAAAAAAATTAAAAAAAAAAAATTTTAAAGTAAATAAAAATTTAAAAAAATAAAAAAATAAAAAATAAAAAAAACAAACGTGCCAAGGCCCGTTCTATGGGCGCCGGGGGCCGGCCGAGTGGCACCACGGGGGCGGCCCAGCCCGCCTCACGGCCCCGCCTGGGCCGAGGGCCGATTCGCCCGCCCGATGGGCGCCAAAGGCCGGCCAGGCAGCGTCACAGGGGCGGCCCAGCCCGCCTCATGGTCCCGCCTGGGCCGAGGGCCGATTCGCCCGCCCGATGGGCATGGGGGGCCAGCCGAGCAGCGCCACGGGGGCGGCCCAACCAACCTCTCGGCCCAGGTGGGGCCGTGAGGCTGGCTGGGCCGCCCACGTGGCGCCGCCCGGCCGGCCCCCAGTGCCCAATGGGCGGGCCTTGCTATTCATTTTTATTTTTTCTTTAAATTTTTATTTTTTATTTTTTTTTAACAAAACTTTTTTTTATTTTGGTTTTTTTATTTTTATTTTTTTATTTTCTTTTTAAAATTTATTTATTTATTTATTTATTTTTAATAATTTATTTTAACAAAACATTTTTTAATTTTGATTTTTTTAAATTTTATTTTGTTCTTTAATTTTTTTTTGAAATAATTTGTTTTAATAAAACAATTAAAAGTTCATAAAAACATTGTTATGTATAAAAATAAAAATAAAAATTGTTATATAATATAATAAAAACATTGTTAAATAATAATTGTTAAAAATTTCAAAATATAACCCAATATATATATATATATATATATATATATATATATATATATATATAAAGTCATTAAACAACAATTACGATTTGTTTTTAAACATTATATAATTAAAAAAAAAAATACAATATAATAAATTAAAAGAAAAACATTTGTTTTAATATAACAATATAATAAATTAATTAAAAAAAACTATATAACAATACAATTAAAAAAATAAAAAAATATATAATATTATAACATTTGTTATAAATAGTTAGTAACTTTTTTGTTTTTTTTTTAAATATTAAACAAAAACTGAAGTTTGAAAATACTAGTTTATTTTTTTTTAATTATTTTATACAATTTAAACACATTTTTAAATTTTTTATAAAATGTATTCAAAACATATTATATAGATATATATACATATGATTTATAATATTTTGTTTTTAAATGAAAATTTTTATAGTTAATTTTACTGCTTTAATTTCAAACTATTTAGTTTTAGAAATAAATTTTGTTTATTAAATTTATTTTATCCGCAATATTTTTCCATTAACATATATATATATATATATATATATATATATATCAGTAAAATGGCATCAAAAAATATTTATGTGAATGTTTCTGCACCTAGGGCAGCAGCTCCCAAATCTACAGTTGTAGCTCGACGCACTATGGATACAACTCCCAAATCTAAAGTTGCAGCTGGACGCACTATGGACACTGTTGGACGCAATAAGGATATTGTTGCACACACTAATAAAAGTCAAGAAAGTGGGGCACCAGGTTCATTAAAGCTTATTTCTGATTGGAAGAACGCCGAGGAAATAGATAAAACCGATTTCTCATGGTATCTTGAAGACAGTGAAATGGAGGCCGATATACACATCTATCTGATTTGTGGTATGATTGACTTAAATGAGCCATATGATGTGATGGGTAGAGTACGAGACATATGTATGGTCCCGAATACAAACACTATTTATGTTCTTGCAAGGAAGGCTCAGAAACGTGAGAAGGTTAGATATCGTCTATCAATCGTCAAGTATGACATAGATGAAATATCTTCAAAATTTTCTGAAGAAATATCAAGAAACATTGCAAATAACATTGTAAGTATGCTTATTTTTATTTCCTCTATGCATTATTGTAAGGATGATTCAATTTTTTATAAATTATTGATCATTGACATGTTTTATTTTGTTTCATAGGATTTTGTTCTGGGTCTTTCAAACATGTTTGATGGTATTTATATGTTGGTGCCAAATGTTATGGATGTGATCAAAACTTTCCACAAAGACAAAGTAGAGGAAAGGAGATTGAAGCAAAGAGCAATAGCTCGTGACACTGCAACAGTACAAAGAGGGGATCAACCAAGAGTCACTAAGGTGGGTCAATCTAGTAAACTTAAACATGTTTCTTTTGAAGGTGTCGAACATGAAACAAAAAATTATGATAGAATTAGTGAGGAGGAGATGAGAACTATTGTGCAAAAGGAGAAAACAGATCAGACACCAAAAAGAAAAATTGCCAAAGATCTCTCTCTTGTACCTCATGAAGGAGAGCTTGTTTATAAAAAAATTGATATGTTATCCAATAAGACTAGGAAATCAAATATTGGTGAACCTGTAAAGGTCGTGAGCAGCAGTGAAGAACAAATTGAAAGCTCTCACGGAAGCAGAGAAATCATAACACCAGGTGCTGAGTTAGAGGATGGCATTATTAAAACAAAAAAAAATGTTATTCGACAAGAGTTGAGGAAGAATAAATTAATTCTTGGTGGCCAAACATTTGAGCTTAATGTTAACCAATTTTATGGCCCAGATGAGGGACAATCTCACTATCAAATTAGAAAGGCCCATCACCTACATGTACATAATCTGAAAACATTGTTCAGGTTCAACCATATGCGCATGTGGTGGATTATGTGGTTCTTGTCGATCCATGTCAGGTTCCCAACAAACAAGCATTTGACAAGACAAAATGTTTTGATTATAAATATTATGTAATTGGAGGAACCATTCAATAGAGGCTAAGAGACAATTGATTGCAGAATATCCCAATAACTATCTTTTTCAAACAGTGAAATGCATCATTTACGCTAGCTTAACAGAAATGGAATCAAAGTTATTGGCATGGGATCATAATGCAGATAATGAGTACAGAATGAAAATGAATTTCATCCAAAGGGTTAGATTTATTCATAATGAATTCATAGAAAAATGTCGTGGGGATAAGACACAAGTTAGTGTAGCATTTCGAAAGGAATGTTTAATGGAAACAGGTTATCAAATTGATGAAAAAAAAGCAAAAGATGGAAAATTGAATACAAATCTCTTCAGAGGCACAGATAACATTTTTCAGTTGGCATTTAGAACTGGGGAGGTATGGGATTTGATCGATGAGATTTTTGATTGATGGGAGAATATTTCCATAAAAAATCAGAAAGTTAGAAAGAGTAAACCCATAATATGTACCAACAGTAAGGGGGGTCCTGAAATGAAGCAGCTTCCAGAGGATATGACTATTACACCTTGGAGAACAATGCAAGGTGTGAAGGATGATAAATTAGTCAAATCAGTATTAGCCCGTGTGAAGTTCGGTGAATTATCAATGGAAGAAATGTGTGCAGAATTTCAGAAGTAAGTTTCTTGAATTATTTCTTTCATTATAATTTTATTTTAAATAAAACATAATGATGTTGGTAGAATTTGTTATACATGTCAATATATTAACGCTTTTAACTTGATTTATTCAGTCAAAATTTTTTTATGAAAATACAAGAACACATGGTTAAAATGTTGAATGAAGACAGTTGGGATGATGTTGTACGCAACTACCCAGAAGCAAGTTCTACATCAATACTAAAAGAGTTTTATATTGCATTCAATAAGGTATGTTGATTTATAAATTTATTTTATTCATATTTTAACTATTTTTATTTTATTACTTATACATATCTATATATATATTTTTATGTCATTAAAGATGTCGAAGAAGGATGGAAATGGAGTACCAGATACTTTCAAAAGCTTTATTGGAAAAATTAAGATGGAGAACATGAGAAGGAAGCGTCTTATGAATGTTGAACTAGATCCTACTCTTAATCATTACATTTGGAATGGGCTCGACAGTGTCTAATATCAAATAATACAAGGTGACTGTGAAGACATTGCATCACTAATACCTAAAAGGGAATATGGCCTAGTTATTGCAGATATTCCTCATGGTTTCAATTTCCCAGACACTGAATATGATAGAGAACCATATACTTATCAAGCTTTTAGTAAAGTGGTTACGGGTTTTCAAGAAGTGACAACATCACCACTTTGGCGATTTGTGACATTTCATTCAGACACACAGTTTCCAATGTTATTAACAAGCTTCAAGGGTAAAGCAAACTCAAGGATGCAACTTACATGATAAGATTTTGAAATTGTATGTTTGATTCCTCCTAAATTTTTTTATTCATGTAAAATTTAATTGAAGTTTTACTATGTTATGTTACAGGCAAAAGTCAAATATTGTTTCTTCCGAAGATCAGCCTATTATAAATGATTGTGAGTTCATCCATGTTGAATTTTGGACAAAAGATGATAGCTATAAGCATATTATTATGAATCGAGTAGATGGGAAGAGTCATAGTCAAGTATTGGTTTATGATGCAGTGGTAAGAAAACTAACATATGAGGATAAAGATGCAAAAAGAGATATAGTTAACATTTATCAAAAACCACAAGCATTGATTAACTATCTTATAGATCTATGTTCAAATGAAGGAGAATGGGTTTTGGATTTATTCTCAGGTTCAGGTAAGTTTTATTATACAAATTTAAATTTAAATATTTTCTTTTTTACTTTTTATGTCTCCATATTAATTTTCTTACTTATTTTTTTTGTGCTTGATGATTAGGTACAACATTAGCATGTTGGCTACTAAAAGGAAGAAATTGCATTGCCATTGAGAAAGACCCAGTTCAATGAAAATTTATTCAACAAAGAATTAACGCTCTTAAATTCCTTCCAGATGCGAAGCAAGAAGTTGGTTTGAGGAAAGGAGATTTTAATGAATCACGTGTGGCAAAAAAAGAAAAGGAACCTCAACCACCATTATATGGAATGATTGGAAAGGGACACTTTGGAAGATTTGCTGACATGAAAGATCCATTAGAAGACGGCAATGATCAAAATGAAGAAGAAAATGTTGCGGAAGAAGCCATCAATGCTGTTCTAGATGATGTTGAAGATGTATTAGTTGATATTGTTGATGATGTTTAAGTTATGCTTGAAAACAAAGCTTATTTTTTAGAACTATTAATCAGCTTTACTTGTAATGTTTAGACTTTGATATTTTATGAGAACAACCCCTTTTTTTTGCAAAAAACATGTGATTGCTATTATTTTTTGACATAAAATTCAATAAAAATGTTGTTTTCTTAAGTTTTTTGTTAAGATTCTCCCAAAAAATTAGTTTATTTAACATGTTTTTTCCAACAAAAACTCTGTAAAAGTGTATTTTTTGCATTGTATTTATATTGAAAAATTGTATTTTTTTGTCATATGGTTCAAAATATTGGTTTTTTAGCGATAATTTTTTAATGTGCATTGAAAAATTATTTAACAATACATAAACATGTAGAAAATATAAACTTTAGAATATTGACCTTTTTTCCATCTTTTATGTATGTGAAAAAGTGAAGATATCATTACAAGTTTTTATTTTAAAAAAAAATATTTTTTTTATTTTTAAAACACAAGTACATAAATGCACTTAAAAATAAACATCTCACAGAAGAAGAAGACATTAGAAAATCTATAGTGTCAAAATCAATCCTATAAAAAAACGTTGGTGATGATACACCACCACTATTCAAAATCGACATAAAAAACATCACTTACAAAAAAAAAAAAAAAAATGAAAAAAACTTAAAGTGCCAAAAACATGCTCAAAATTTTTTTTCTTGATTCTGCATCGCCACTTTTTCAAAATCAGGTGTTTTTCTTGATACTTCAAAAAGTAGGTAACAATGAGGTT
>CM076583.1:1261911014-1262067341 GCA_034641835.2 Pinus albicaulis
TACAATTACCTCACTGGTTCAAACATGATCTCGTGCTTGACTCTTTTAAGAAGAGCTTCCCAGAGCATACATGCTACAATTGGATTTTTCCTACCGCAAGATTGCTACTTGTTTGTTTTAACTGTCTTGGAATGTTAATTACAAGCTATTCCAGGACATTAGCCTAAGCTATGTTGGTGGAAAAGAACCCTAGAAAATGTAAAATATCTAGATTGATTTTAATTAAAGCGTTGTTTTTAGTTTGGATGTTTTTTAAGACAAAAGGTATGGAAGTGAAACTTTAATGATGTTTTAATGACCCGACTCAAAAATTCACTAAATGCATCTATATGAAAGTGCAACTCTTTTCTTTTCAATGAAACCCATTTAAAGGAAAGATTTGAGAGATTTAGATAACTTTCAAAGCGCCAATTCTTTCTCTTATAAAAAAAAAAATCTTTGAAAGAAGATAATTTCTTTGAGAACTCAATTTCATACAATGATAAATTACTAATTCAAAATAAAATTCTTCATTAATTAGATCAAAAACTACAAATCATTAAACAAACTCTTTCCAAAAATAATACTGTTATCGAAAAATCCTAAAACATAAAATTCAAAACCAAAAGAAAACACTAATGTTGAATTCTATCTAGAAAGTTTTGAGAATGTTTTACTTAGTTTGTGATCGAACCAAGAAGAATTTATGCTTATCTCAGTAAAAATAAAAACATCCAATAATGGTTAAAAGTGAAATTCAGGCCTTGGTAAACTTAAGACTCTTCTAAATTTTCAAATGAAAATAAAACTCAATTTTCATCAAAGCAAGGATTGCAACAAGTTCAAAGGATCAACAAGAAAACAAAAACATACCAGTAAGCTAAGGTATATGATGGTTTCTAATATAGAGGAGAAATAAAGTAGGAAAACACTTACTTATAATTAAATCATATGAAAAACCACTCAGACACAAAAATTGCTGAAAGAAATTCACACATAAGACTTTGACAGTCAAGACAAGTTGGGGCAAATACAGAGAATCTGTAATCTGGCTCTTAAAAAGAGAATTCTTAATTTTTTCAAAAATTTTCTACAAGTTCGTAGGTTTCAATGGAGAAAAATGCAGTACTACACTGTTTCGAACTAAAAACTGTGAAGGCTATCGCACTGTCTTTAAACAAAAACTACGGAGGCCTGGAAAAACACAAAAAAATAAAAATTCAGATTTAATTTTCAGGGATTCTGGTAAGTTATCTACCCAACCTAGTTTTAGACTAATCAAAATCGAAAAATCAAACTGAAAAATAAAAAGAGAAACTAAGTTCTATTCCCCAGTGGAGTCGCCATTTTGTTATATGGATAAATACTTATTGCGGACAAGAACGATCTCCCTAGTATCCTAAGGATATCTAGAAACAAATAATCAAATGCAAACCATTTTATCTAGATCATTTGTGATTCAGAATTATTAATAACAAAGTACGAGGACATGCCCCTACTTGAAGTCCAACACTTACCGAAATCTTCTATCTAGTCGCTCCAAAAGAGGTCACTTCAGCATGTGAAACCTGCAATCAAATACAGATAAAGGGATTAAAAGCACTTGCAAGATATAATAATTGAGAAAACACTAGTCTATATCAGTGATAAAGGAATATTAGAATTGAAATACTCAAATAGATACATGAACAATTTAATGAGAAAATGGAATCCATTTGTATTAACTTGTATAATAAGAAGTAACCTTACAACCTTTTGCCTTGATGTTATATAGGTTCTTTCGGGGTCTTGAACAATCGTCCTCTCTCAGATTGACAAGCCTTCTTCTCTCTGAACTAACATGAAGTTATGGATAGGAGTGTGTGATCATTCTCATATAAAAAATGGCTAGTATAGAGAGTATGCTCTCTTAGGAAATTCTTCAGCAACTAATATGTATGTCTACCCTTGAGACTGAAATATGAGCTCAGTTTATAGGGAAATGGAGGTAGTTTCAATTCCATGAAGAGGGGGATGGATTCCTCTCATGAAGGGATTTGAGCTCCATATACCAAGGGATAAACTCCATGAGTGAATGGATAGAGCTCATGAGTATAGGATAAAGCTCGAACTAAACGCGCTTCTAGAAGCTTGCAGTTGGGATGAAGTTTAGGAGCCTGAAAAAACACTGGCTTCCACAGATCATATCTCCAAAAATGTTCCACACCTTGATCTGAAATTTTTACAGGAGCTTCCTCGAGATTTCAGCTTCGCCACATAAAAATTTAAGCTTTGAAACCTTCGTAAATTTTTTTTTATAGCGCAAATTCCACGATGACCTATTTCAGGTAGTAAAATCCTTACATGAGTTGTTTATGAGGATCACAATCTATATAAATGCTTAGGTTGAGAGGGTATTCAACAAGTGAACCTGGGAGGGATTTTAAGAGCTTAAAAATTATTAATTATTTACTTTTCAATGACCCATGCCACAACCCCATGGGGTTTTAGCCCACTAACTGGGGTGACAAACTTCAAACATGAATATCTCTCAAACCGTGAAGAATTACATGGCGTGCCATATATCAACAGAAACATCTCGACAAGTAGAAACCATAAAAAATATTCTTGACCCATAATATGGTAATTTTGTAGGCCAAAATTACCATGCAATATCGGGGTAGCCCCTAGTGCTGCTTGGGTTGACATCAATGACAACCACTGATCAACAATCTCCCCCTTTGGAATTGATGGAAACACAAGTACTCCCCTTGCGATCATGACACCTCTTCCTACAAAATTCTATCCCCCTTTGACATCAATGGCAAAGGGTAACTCCCCCTGACACACAACCATCCTGTGGACCTGTACACACTTCCACTCCCCCTTTATATTCTGAATAAGAAAAATCTAATGAGAACTTGGGAGAATCCCAAGCTTCTGGTGAAGATATTCAAATGCTTCACGAGTACTCTTACGATCATCAACACTTCCTGCCCAATCTACATCTGTAAAGGCTTGAATAATGAGATTGTTACCCTTGGGATACCACAAGCCATATTTTGTTGTTCCCTTTAGACATCGAAGAATTCTTTTGACGGCAATAATATTTGATTGTTTTGGTGCTTCTTGGAATCTTGCTACTTGTCCAACTGCTTGCATAACATATGGACGAGAGGCTGTTACCTATAAGAGACCACCAATCATAGATCTGTACAACCTTTGATCCACATCCTTAGATGAGTCGTCTATGCTCAATTTGCAACATGTTACCATCAGAGTAATGATGGGTTTCAACCTTCCATTTTGAATTTATTGAGCATTTCCTTGATGTACTTGGCTTGACATATAAATATTCCTTTTGTCTTGTTGAGTATTTGAAGCCCTAAGAAGTATGCCAGCTCACCAAGTAAAGACATCTCAAACTCACTTTGCATTTTTGTAGCAAAGTTCTTACTTAGTCGATCATAATTGCTACCAAATATTATATTGTCCTCTTTAGCTATTAGATGTACTTTAGTTGCTTCATCTAGAACATATATGTCGTTTGGAGCTCGACTTGCTGTAGCCACAATTTCACCATACCTGCCTTTCCCGATTTCACATTTTGTGGAGTTGAATAGTATCGTGTGTCCTTGATCACACATTTGTCCAACAATGAGCAGATTGTGATTCATGTTTTCAAACAATAGAACATTCTTGGCTAGAGCATCTTTTCTTCCGAGAGTGACAGTACCTAATCCTATAACATTTGAAGATCCATCAATTCCAAAGGACAGTGTTCCATCCTTATTCTCTTTCAGAGATACAAATTTCTTTCTATCTCCAGTCATATGCTTTGAGCAACCGTTATCAACATACCACACATCTTTGTTGTTTTGAGCCTTAAGAGCGAGAGCACAATTATCAGTCTTCTTATTCTTCCATGTTTGTTCGTTCTGTGGCTTCGAAGGTTCTTTTGGAGAATTTTCAAGTCTGCAGTCTCTGGCTATGTGTCCAAATTTTTGACATTTGTAACATTCAATATTATTTATTAAATGTTCAAATCTATTGATGTTTCGTTGAGCCCTAGGAGGTTCATATTTGACATATCTCCTGAAATTGTATTGGTTCTTAGGGTACGTGCGGCATTCTAAAACTTATTATCAGTGTTTGTACAATGATAGTAGTAAACAAAAGGAACACAAATGCAAATAGTTTTAAGGTGGAAACCCTCTCCAGGACAAAAACCACCTGAATGATTTTCTAATAATTATTTAATATTCAACCTAAATTGAAAATAAAGCTCCAACTTCCTAGAATCTAAAAAAGCATTATTCTCCAGCTCCCACTAGATGGACGCTCCAATGCCCGTGATTTTTCAATAGTCAACTGAACAGATGCCCCAACACCCAATGAGATAAAACTCACCCTAGCACCACCCTAACACCCTAAATTTTTCACAGGCTTGAACCTGTTGGTGACTTCATGCACCAGCCTAGGACCACCCTACCACCTTATAGAAGAATAAAATAAAAATGGACTCCCGTACCAGGGAAAATAGTCCACTTTACAATGATATAGAATGATGTAGAAGAAGAAGACACACTATACCATAACCCCAACTATGACACAACCACCTAATGATGACCCTAGACCTCCCAACACTGCCTTTTCAACTCTTGGCAGATAGACACTTGTATAATTTTTATAATGATGCATTTACAATGAATTAGTACAATGATACCTTTATAAAGATTGTATGCAGTGCTGCCCACTTGAAGACTTCATGTGGTAAACTTCTTGTTGTTGTTCTGCACCTTGACTGATGCTCTTGTCGTGCTACCCTCTGCTACACCTTGCTTTGCTTGGCTGCCCTAGAAGGTCTGGTCCTTTGCAGCTCTTGACAACACATGATCTAGATTTTTCTTGCCTTCTAGGAGCTTGATATTGAATCTGGTGTATCTATGTTATTTCATATCCCCAATATGTGATTTTTGGTCCAGTAGTATTCCTATGAGTCTTCTTTCCAATTCCACAGGTCTGACCCAATTTGGATTCTTCAAGAGAGAGTTATGCCCAATCTCTCACAATGACTTAACTAAGGACTGGTTCAATAGAGCGAACTTGTACGATGTGCCACATGTCATTGTTTGTTCATTCGAGTCTGAAATTGATATAGATAAAATTGCAGTTCGTGCACTATCCGCCACTTCTTACATAATTCTAATCCAATACTCAGAGAGGGAGTTATGACGATTTTCCTACGATCACTTCTTTGAGATGAAGTTCAGGAGCCTGCAAAAACATTGAATTCCACTGATCATATCTCCGAAAATATTGTGCACCTTGATTTGAAATTTTTACCGGAGCTTCCTCGAGATTTCAGCTTCGCCGCATAAAAATTTCAGCTTTTGAACGTAGAAACCATAAAAAATATTCTTGACCCAGAATATAGTAATTTGGTAGGTCAAAATTACCATGCAATATCGGGGTAGCCCCTGGTGCTGCTTGGGTTGACATCAATGACAACCATTGATCAACATAACAAGCCAATAAGGGAGAAAAGCTTGAGCAAGGAGTGATAATATATGGCCAAGGCGCTCCATCCTTTTGTCATATCCCATGAAACTTCATAAAGTATGGAATGTGACCCTTACATTGATGATGCAAAAGGAATTAAGATATATTAGACCAATAATGAAAAATACCAAGACAGATCTCGAAGGGTAGAATTACAGTGATCAGGACAGAAGGGTTCAAGTTTCGAAATGGAAGCTCAAGAAAGAAAACATCATGTTGTAGGACAAGCGAATCCCATTTTAGCTTAAATTTAATCCCCGCTTAAACTCAAAGTTGTTAGGTACTCCATTTGATCTGAAGAAATAAATTCTCCATGAAAGTGTGAGCAGGGTGACAGTTAAAGGGATGGAAATTCGAGATACGAATTATTAGAGAAGGGACGTCGGCTATCAATGCAAACATCCAAATTTGGAGGCAACATAGATTGTGGCAAGCATTATAAATGGACCTTGCAAGCAGTGAGAATGATATTGGTTCATGCTAGAGGTTGTGTAGTTCACACCATGACATATCCAATTAGCAATGGTAGCAGGAATGTTTCAGAGGAACAAATGTAGGCGATTAATTCAGACCTCTTGGCTCTTGTTTCCAAGGTCAGTGATCAAATAGTCACATAGGCTGGTTCTCATTTTGTTTTGGTACCTTTTCAATTGGAAGATTTATGTGGGGATGTTCAATTCCTTTAGCTCTTGGCAGAAAATACAACCACCATGTTGGAAAATTTGACTACCAAAGTGGACAATATAGAAGTTGAAACCGCCACAGTGGGTGTCCTCAAAGAAGTCTTTGGACTCTTTGACACCCCCTCTTATGGCGAACATGTAGTCCTGCAAGATGGTGAAAATATTGGAATGTCAACGATGCTCCCCCTTCAAATGAAATTCGAAAAACGAAGAATCACTTGGAAGCCCCGGAGCAAAGGATGCAGGTAACAGGTAGTTAATTTACACTTTTCTATCACAATTTAGAATGTTTTGTAACAATGTAGTATTATGTGGTATCTTCTAGAAATTTTAAAAGTCAAATGTTGTTAAAATTATAATAAAGGCAAGGCAGGGGGTAGGTTGTTTTATGAACAAAGTTGGAACACTACTGAAGAAGAACATATTTTTATTATAGGGAGCTGCCCTGTTTTCAAGTTAAATTAATATAGACATACTTGATTCTTTAAAAAAAATATTAAAGTATAAGATAAAATAAATTTAAAATAATTAGTGTAGGATAAAGTAAAGTAGGAAGATTATATTCTTCTAATGATAATTTTCGTATATAATTGGATAATTTTCATATATAATTGGTATGATGACAATTTAAAAAAAAAAAACATGTAGAAAATTATATTAATGAAAGTGGGATCTAGCCCAAACTGACACGTTTCTTTTAAATACTGAATTTTCCAAAATTCCACGAAAGTTTGGGATAGAACACAGAAACAACCCAAACCTTAAACCAAGCTGACCTCCTACTGAGAGAATGATTTCATTCCAATTGAAGACTTTCCAAAAACACACCTAAAATTTAAATATATTTGTAGTCCATTATTTTCTTAACTTTTTTTGCTTTGATTGACTTTTCATATTTCGTGGAGAATTAATTTTTATTTATTTTTACTTGGGTCCAACCCAAATTTTCTGTTGTTTCTGAAGACTCGCTCATTTTAAAGGAATTTTGTTGTCAAAATCCTTCTTTTTCACTTGTGAAGGGAGAGTTTTTTTCGCTTGATCCGCCCACGATAGATCTTTATGTTTATATCCAATTGGATACGTGTCCCTTGAAGTTGTTTTGGATTTACCCTTGTTCTCTGACATGATTGTCTTTGTCCCGAGAAAGACCTTTAGAGA
Organism: Pinus albicaulis; assembly: GCA_034641835.2. NCBI lineage: Eukaryota > Viridiplantae > Streptophyta > Pinopsida > Pinales > Pinaceae > Pinus > Pinus albicaulis. The sequence goes on from CM076583.1 coordinate 1,261,918,376, forward strand.
GTCAAGGGGATTTATTTTTATACCTATTGCATTGGGAACCAAATCTTTGTTTGGCATTGAATAGTTCTTGGAAGTAGTTATTGGCTCCTAAGGAAAGTCAATCTTGGACTACCAAGTTTTTTTACCCTTTTTCACTTTAGCTTCATCACTGCGAATGGGAGGGGGAGCCTCCTTCGAAACTAAATAGTGGCCAAAATTAGCTTCTGCCCACCATTTTTATTTTCGAGAATGCATTGACTTGGATTTCCCAACTTCAGGGAAATTTTTGAAGGTGTGTCCTGTCTCATAACACACTCTACAACGAAGAGCACTATTTTCATAATCTAATGATTGAACCCACGAGAAATCAGCGCTAATGAGGTTTATTTAGGCCAAGAATCCAAAAATGAAGTCCATTTCCACGCATATGTGGGTTTGAGATAATACCTACTGTCATCATTATAAAAATTGAATATACCTAAAGCATTTTCATTTGAAGTCAAGTTTACAATATTTTACCTTAACTGGGGCAGTCGATATTAATGTTATAAGAGGATCGAAGGAGGGGAACCGGGGTTGCATAGAGAGCCTTGCACTACCATAGAACTGGGGGCCAAAATCTGAAATTTGTGCACGGTCTCCAACTTTATTAAAATTTTTAATGAAAAGAAATCTTGCCAAAGGGTAGATGTTCAGTTCAGCAGAGATGAGGGGTTTCCAATGCTCAAAAATCTAGGAAAGGAGGTAAACAAGTTTAGGCCACGGTCCATTAAATTTGTAGATTAGACTAGACTCAGAGAAAAACTTTGCTTCACACAAAGCCTGCTCACCTAAGGAAACCTCCACTGAGGGTGCTTCAATGATAGGAATCACCTTGACTCTAGAGGGAGAGCCACAAGAAACAACACCTCTTTCAATGTCACAGAAGGCCTAGTGAGGGCCCTCCTCGCTTGCAGGGGAAGTGACACCCTTGTCATTGAAAAGTAAATAGGGAAATGGAGATCTAGAAAACGAGAAGGTAGGGGAACAACCCACATGTAGTAGAAACTTAACCATCCTTGCTTGACATGGGGATGGAACGATGCGTTGTAACTAATCCCAACGACGATGAAGCTCAATTAGTGACAATTTTCGTAACAATGGTTGTCATCGAGGGTCCCCAATGTGAGATACAAGAGCGAGAAACATCCTTAATGATGAGAGAGCATTATGTTGAGTTTGTAATCTTAACTAATTGGGATACCGATTTGACATCCAAAGGATCCATTACAATTGGTACAATAGCCGTAATATTTGAATTAGAGAGGGACAAGCTATCAACTGCAAAGAAAAAAAAGCTAGGATCTTCGCAGAAACGAAATCTGAAGGAGAGGCTCGCATCATAGAAGAGTAAACACTAGGGATGAGGCAGTCAAATAGGGTTGAACCCTAGCCGCCACTTCTAAGCTACACGTAGAAGCCATCCACCTTTTTTGGTATGATGGAAAATTTACTATGATTAAGGATTGGTGTTTTTAGAGGATGGAACATATTTTAGGAGTTGTCTAAGGAGGCAGAGGAATTGCTCACACGATCAAAAGTGGCTGGAATCTGGGCATTTTTTTTTTTAAGAAATCTTGCAGTAGAAGTGCTTGAATCATGTTTTTGATTGTGGAAATGGTCCAAACACCATCAAAACCCTCATTGGCACCCAAAATATTGAATTCTGATAGCTATAATCCAGATTTACAAAAATTCCTGTCGGATTTTATTAAAATCTTGCCGGAATTTCCATAATTTTCAGGGAAAAAAAGCAGGCTAGTTAGACTACGGCCATATTTTATACTTATTTTATAATAATATTAAATTATTGAATTATTATTAAAAATTAAATTAAATTATTAAGTAACTATAGAAAATTAAAATAAATTAAAAGTGAAATAAAATAAATAAACAATTATTGTGTAAGTTGAAGTAATAATGGTACAAATAGAAATATCTCTTTTATAAGAAAATTAAATTAAAAAAAAAACTAGCATAGATCCATCTTACTTCTTGATCTACTAAGTTACTAGAGGAATCAAATCTCTCTAGGTGTAAAAATTTGATTAATTTCGTCTCTTTGTAAATATAGAGTTAAGATGGAGCTATACTGTTTCTTAATAATATTATTTATATTTTTATAAATTTCACATCTCTATAGATAGAAATATTCTTATTTTAAATTTTTTTAATACATATAGTTACATATATATACAACATTTCTCTTTGATATGTTTTATAATTTGTTCATATGATCTGCATAACGTTGATTATATATATATGCCCTAAGGTTTAGCTCATTTGGTCAAGTTCCCAATGTTAAAGCATTAACGTTATGGAGAGGTAATGGGTTCAATTCTCTGAGCACTCTTTGGTTTAGGCTCCATGGGTGAGTCGAAAAGAAGTGATCTTTTCGAGTAGATTTTCCTGGTACAAATAGTATGTGTACGTAGCGCTCATCGATCTCCAAGGTATGTGAACCACACACACATATAAGTATCCAATTTTTTAGGTTTATCGATTAAATTTAAATATGAATTACTATACAATGGTTATGACTATGAGACATTATATAGAAATGAGAAATATACTCTTAAATATCATGGTTATGAATATAATTCATTATTATTTATATGAACCTTAATATATAGTTTTTTTTGGAGTGGAGAGGATATATATATATATATATAAACCAAAAAGTGGGAAAACCTATCATGACTCAGTTGTTAAACTAGTAGTGGGGACAATCATCACTAGTCATTATTCATGAATGACTCATCACTATTATTCAAAGAAAACCACACCACCTAGAATCACCCATTGGTGGTTCGTAAGGGAGTAGACTTTCCCTCCTGCCAGATGCCTCAAGATCTTGGGCAATTATCTTATCTCCTTACGTTTGAGGAAGATGAACTCTTAATGAAGTAAAAGTAGTTTTAGGGCACACTCCAAGCCCATATATATATATATATATATATATATATATATATATATATATATATATATATATATATTAAATTCATTAAATTTTTATATGTGTATCAATTATTTGTTCTAAAATATACAGGGGAGGCAGGAATGAGAGGGGTATTATATAGCCCGATGGAGAAATAGAGATGAAATTTGCATGGGGATTAGGAACCGAATCAAACAATAAAGAAAAAGCCTTAGTCCTTTGGCAAGGATTGAGCATAGAGAAATCGAGGGGAATTCATCAATTATGTGTGATAGGGGACTCATTGATCATAATCCAAAAGTGTCACAATATCACCGAAATCTCAAAAGAAAATATGCCATGAATATATCATCAAATTCGGGTGTTAATCAATAAATTTAATCAATAAATTTAATGCTATTGAATTCTACCATGTAATGAGAGAAAATAATCAAACATTAGATGAAAAAGCCAATAAGGGAGAAAACTTTGAGAAACGAGTGATAATATATGGCCAATTCGATCCATCCTTTTCTCATATCCCATGAAACTTCATAAAGTATGGAATGCACCCCTTACGTTAATGAAGCAAAAGGAATTAAGGTATGTTAGACCAATAATGAAAAATGCGAAGCCAAATATGCGAAAAAATATTGAAGGGCGAAACTACAATGAGTAGGACAAAAGGATCCTAGTTTCCAGATGGAAGCTTAGGAAAGAAAACGTCATGTTGTAAGACAGGTGGATCCCTTTTCAGCCTTATTTTAATCCCCGCTAAAAATTAAGGTTGGTAGGTACTCCATTTGATTTGAAGAAATTATTTCTCCATGCAAGTGTGAGAAGGGTGGTGGTTAGAGGTATGGAAATTCAAGATATGAATGTTCAAAGAAGGGATGTCGACTATTAATGTGTAGTGTCCAAATTTGGAGGCGACATAGATTGTGGCAAGCATTATAAATTTATCTTGCAAGCAATGAGAATTATGTTGGTTCATGTTAGAGGTTCTGCATTCTGCACCATGGAAACTCCAAATAGAAATGGTAGAAGGAATGTTCTAGAGGAACAAATGCAGTTGATTAAGTTAGACATCTCGACTCTTATTGCCAAGGTCAGTGATTAAATAACCTTAGAGGCTCATTCTAATTTTGTTTCGGTCTCTCATCAATTGAATGATTTGTGTCAGGATGTTGAACGCCTTCTGGTCTTGGCAGAAAATATAGCCACCAAGTTAGAAAATATGACTACCAAAGTGGACAATATAGAAACCTCATTCGAAACCGCTATAGTGGGTTTCCTCAAAGGAGTTTTTTGACTCTCTGATGCCCCCTCTCATGGTGAATAGGTAGTCTTGTAGGGTTAAGATCTTGGAACATCAACGATGCTCTGCCTTCAAGTGGAAGTTGAAAATGAAGAACCAGCTGGAAGCCCTAAAGCAGAGGATGCATGCAACAGGTAGTTAATTTGCAGTTTTTTATCACAATTTTGAATGTTTTATAACTATGTAGTATTTTGTGGTGTCTTCTGGATATTTTATAAGTCAAATATTGTTATAATTATAGTAAGGACAAGGCAGGGTAGAGGTAGGTTGTTTTCTGAAAAAAGTTGGAACACTGTTGAAGAAGAACATTTTTTTATTGTAAATGAGTTGGCATGTTTTCCAGTTAAATTAATATAAGCCTACTCGTTTCTTTAAAAAAAATGTATCTATTCTAAAATATCATGGTTACTATATGAATAATTAATATTTATTTTTATATTATTGTGATATGCATATTATAATTTTTTCCTTCTCATTACCATATCACATCATCTTCAAACATAACAATTTCCAGTGGACATAAATCCTAGACTATGAGAACACGACCTTTAGATGTCGTGTGTGCTTTCAAAAGGTACACCTTTAGAACATTTGCCCATTGGTCAAGAAGATCCAAAAAAATAAAAAGAAGTAGCCAAATAGACCAAAAGGATGGCAGTTTACTGACTCTCCTCATTCAGAAGATGAGGAGGAGGGAAACCAAGAGGTATAGCCTAAGAAAATTCAAGGAAAAAATGGAGGGTGAAGTTGTAGTTCAAGATGTTTAAGTCACTCCTCCCTCGATGGGTCCAGATTTAGGAAACCAACAACCCCCGATAAGTCAAGGAGGCACTAAACGAGCACACGTTTTAGAGTCCTCAGATTCAGATAAAGATTCTCCTCATCCAGATGGGGGGTGGGGGGGCAAGAATTTACATTGGTTCTGATTGATACAAACCCCGAGGGATAGAAAAAGGTGCATCAAATTAATGAAAAATAAAAAAATCAGCACAAATGCTCATCCATAAACATGTTTTCTATTTCTTTTTGTTTTATATTGGCATATTGATCAGGTCATCATGTTCTAAGTTGTAAAAATGCTCAAAATTGGAATTGCTCAAAATTGGTTGGAACTTGAGCAACTGGATAGGCCTCGTCGATACGATCCCGACACCGTGAATGACACTAAAATCCGACACTGTATGTAAAAGTTATGCAAGTTTGAAGTTTTCAGTAAACTGCAAAAATTCAGTTTGACCAAGTTTTACTTCAATTTTTGAAAAATTTAAAAAAGAATATTCCAAGGAATATTTTTGGAATATTCCCTAGAATATTCTATTTGGGCCAATTATTTTATTACAAGTGGCATCTTCGGGTTCGATGGCAGTTTGACTCGGATTTTTGTGGACCAATTATGGGCTGCCACATGGCAGGCTCAGAGGGCGCCACGTGGCCCCCTGTTAGATGAAATATTGGCTATGTAAAATTTTGTATGGTCTGCAAGTTTTGAACCTCCGAACTCCTATGAGAAAACTGTGAGCTTTACCATAGCGCCACCGCTTTGGTTCTTAAACTATTATGTTCTAAAGTCATATTTAAAGTTTAAATTAAAAATTGGCGGAGGATTTAAGGGCTAGCCCCTTCCGATATGACCTCGATGCAAAGACCAGGGGTCTAAAATATTACCCATGGGCGGTTAACTTGGCAGCATGACCGCGACATTTGACTTGGTTGGTAATGATTTCCAAAACAAGGGTTATTAAAACGGTTTGTAAGTCGGAGTTTGAAAACATGGTTTGTTAACCATAAAGGCCGACGGTTAATGCGGCCATGTGGCTAGAAAACACAAAAATTTAATTCGACTGTTAGTGGTTCCGCTATTTTTGGGAGTGTTCCACCATTTCAGGCAGATTTTCCAAGTTTGGAGGGAATAACTCCAGTCTCTCCATATTTGGTGGACTTTGTTTAGGAGATATTGGGCAAACACTGTTTTGGTCATAAATTTTGATAGGCTCAACCTTTTGGAGCGATTTTTTTTTTTGATTTTGGGTATTTTTAGCATTCTAGAGCCAATGGTGTAGGTTTTAGAGGCAACAGAGCTCATCTTTAGGTACTTTTTCAGCAGAGAATCTTGAAGAGCCATTAGGGCCTAGGGAGTGTTGGAGCTGTATTGGGCTATAGTTAACCATTGGAGGTGAAACAAAAGCCTATATTTACTTTTTTCTATGTTCTGAACTCATTTCCACAACTTATTTTTCCTGTTTAGGCTTTCTGATCACTGTATAACCAATTTGAGCATTTAATAGAGCAAGGACATTCCCATTTGGGGGCCTTGGACCCGACAGATGTAGCCCAGGAGGGGTGAACTGCCTCATCAGCTGCTATGTTATATTATGTGACTTTATATTGTTGTGTTTTTCAAGTTTTATATGTTAAACAATAAAAAGAAATAACACTGCTTCACACATAAGACTCAGAAATTTACCAAAAGCACTTTGTTTCAATTGCAAGACATGAATGATAGTTTGCACATATACTTTTATGGAAATGAATACTTTGAACAACAAATACAAGTAATTTCATTTTCAGATTATGAGTGTTAACTTCTTCAAGTTCTAAAGACAGAGTTTGTAAAGGGCCAGGTAGCCTCGAGATCTCATCCTTTTAACAAAGGTGACATATCTAGTAAATGCCCCTACAGTCAATCTCTCTAATAGAACTTAGAAGTTCTCACATTTTCAGATCAGTTGGTATCAGAGTTATGGTTTTGAGCTAGAGTTTTTACTCAGCATTTTTTGTGTGCAAAGATTAAGTCATTTGTTTGCAAGTTTTGATGCTTACTAGGTTAAAACTCAAGAGAGGTGAAGGAAAATTGGTTAGTGTACAAACTAATCCACAACCAAGAAGGGTCAGAGAACCAACACCAAGAGCCCTAGAAGCAGCTACAAGCATGTCTTCAAGAGAAGGTGAAACTCCTGAAGAGATGGATCCCAAGGAAGAAGAAAGGGTATTTCGGAAAGCTTTCTTGGATACGACTGAAATGGTAAGGATCCTCTATCAAGAAAGAAATGATAGGATTGCTGGAGAAGGGTATAAAAACCAAAAAGAAGGAGAGGATTCCTTAGGAGGAAAGAAGGGTAATGATCAGTCAAAGAAAGGGAATGGAGGAAATGGTGATCCACCATCTCCATCGTCATCCTCTTCCGCCTCGTCATCTTCCTCGACTTCGGTAAATCAGTCACATAAGTCGAAAACCACTGGTAAAAATCCTTTTTAAAATCTTGATGTCAAATTTGAATTGCCCATGTTTAATGGTGAAGTCAATGCAGAGAAACTAGACAATTGGATCAAACAATTGGGAGTTTATTTAAGGATTCAAAACCTTCATGACGACGACACCAAGATTCAGCTAGCCTAATTAAGGATGGAAGGAGCAGCATTGGTATGGTGGGAAGCCAAGACCAAAGAGGAAATTCGAAAACATGGTAAGCTTACTTTATCATGGGTTGAATTTATTTCCGCAATTAAGAAGCAATTTTATCCTCTTGCTCATCTACAAAAGGCTATAATGAATTGGCAAAACTTTAGACTGCTTAAAGGACAAAGTGTTCAAGAATACACTCAAGAGTTTAGGAGAAGAGCATTGTTGTTAGGAGTAGAATTACAAAGTAATATACTTTGCTGAAGTATATAGGTGGTTTGCATAATTAACTTATACATACTATCCTTATGTTTAATCCTACTAGTCTAGACGAAGTTTGTGTACAAGCTACGCATTTAGAGGCTAGACGGAAAAACACTTTTGATGCACTGAATGAGATTAGTGATTTTAAAGGCAAAGGAAGAAAAAGGATTGCAAACTCTAAAAAGGAAAAAGGGAAATTCTTTTGCAAGAACTGTTCAAAAACAAGCCACGATGAAGATCACTATTGGAAGCTTCATCCGGAGCTAAAACTAGAGAAATATAAAAACAAAGACAAAACCAAAGAAAAGGGAAAATTTGTTGCAACTTTTGAACAGGACTTAGGGTCTAAATCAGGTGATGAGACAAAAAGTATTGCCATGGTATTAATTTTTAAAGAACATAAACGGGAAAGAGGTTGTACAAGAAACAAATCCCATTTCTAGCACATTAAACTGTCACAAAGAAACTCAAAATGAAAAGAGGAGGATAGAGCTATTTCATGTGAGGATAATCTCAAACCACACAAAAATAGACACACTTTTTGATAATGGGTTTCAAGCTAATCTCATCTCAGAAGACTTGGTAAAACAGCTGAAACTTGAGACAATTCCACATCCAAAGCCTTATCCACCTGGATGGATATGCAAGGATGCAAACTTACAAGTCTCAAAGAAGTGTCTCTTGCACTTCACCATAACAACTCATTATGTTGATTGGGTTGAACTGGATGTAGTACCACTTGACATTACATGTGTTGTGTTGGGTAGTCCATATTTATATCACAGAAAGGCCATCTTACATCGCCATGAGAACAAGTATCACTTGTTCAAGGATGGAAAATAGTACATTGTGAGAGCACATAAGAAGAAGCTAGAATCTTCTTTAGTCCATGCAGGGTAATTGAAAAGGCTAGTTAATGCAAGTCAAAATCTGACTTTGTTGATGGTTAAACAACAAGATTTTGTACATTTTCCTTTTCATGATATTGCTGATATAATTGATGGTATGTTTCAGTCTAATAACAGTTTGTCTTTGAAAGAAAAGACATTATGTTGCACAAGGTACCTTTGGTGATGATCGGTGCAGAGAACGAAGTGTCGGTGCAAAGCGGTGCAAGAATCCATGAGATGGAAAGGCATGCAAGCAAAGAGGGCACACAGTTCAGCAAGGGTCATTGCTGGTTTCAGAATGACAAATTGGTATGGCGAGAAAACTTGGTCGGGATTCGGCACAAGTGCATGGCTCGCACAACAAAAATTAGCCATGTGAATAGTTGGCAAGGTGAATCTTATTTCAGTCTTCTTTGAAGTTTGACCATTGTAGAAACAATATGCTTTCTGCAAATTATAGTTGTTGTTCTGCAAATTTCAAGAATTTGCGTCATGACTCAGTCAATTTTAGCCACGATCGATCAGTGGATTCAAGGAACAATTTATCGTTTTATGAGAAGCTTAATTTGATGAATTCAGGAAGATTTCAATGGTTCAAAGTTGGAAGAGTGGAGAATCAGTCTCCTTATCTTCAGTTTATGTAATCAGAGAGCTTTTGGGGTCCATAAGCTTCCCATTTGGGAGGTGTGATTAGGTGATCATGTTCTAAGTTGTAAAAATGCTCAAAATTGGTTGGAACCTGAGCGACCGGATAGGCCTTGTTGATACGATCCCGGGGCCGTGCACAACACTCAAATCCGACAATGTATGTGAAATTTTTGCAGGTTTGAAGTTTTCAGTAAACTGCAAAAATTTAGTTTGACCATGTTTGACTTCAATTTTTGAAAAAAAAAAAATTTCCAAGGAATATTCCATTTGGGGCAATTATTTTATGACAAGTGGCATCTTCGAGTTCGATGGCAGTTTGACTCGGATTTTTGTGGACCAATTATGGGCTGCCACGTGGCAGGCCCGGAGGGCACCACGTGCCCCCCTAGTAGATGAAATATTGGCTATGTAAAATTTTGTATGGTCTGCAAGTTTTGAACCTCCGACCTCCCGCGAGCAAACCATGCACTTTACCATTGCGCCACCGCTTTGGTTCTTAAACTATTATGTTCTAAAGTCATATTTAAAGTTTAAATTAAAAACTGGCAGAGGATTTAAGGGCTAGCCCCTTCCGATATGACCTCGACGCAAAGACCAGGGGTCTAAAATATTACCCGCGAGTGGTTAACTTGGCAGCATGACTGCGACATATGACTTGGTTGGTAACGGTTTCTGAAACAAGGGTTATTAAAACGGTTTGTAAGTCGAAGTTTGAAAACATGGTTTGTTAACCATAAAGGCCGATGGTTAATGCGGCCATGTGGCCAGCAAACACAAACATTTAATTCGACTGTTAGTGGTTCCGCTATTTTTGGGTGCGTTCCACCATTTCAGGTGGATTTTCCAAGTTTGGAGCACCTAACTCCAATGTCTCCATATTTGGTGGAGTTTATTTAGGAGATATTGGGCAAATATTGTTTTGGTCATAACTTTTGATAGGCTCAACCTTTTGGAGCGATTTTTTTTTTTGATTTCGGGTATTTTGAGCATTCCAGAGCCAATGGTGTAGGTTTCAGAGGCAACAGAGCTCATATTCAGGTAATTTTTCAGCATATAATCTTGAAGAGCCATCAGGGCCTAGGGAGTATTGAAGTTGTATTGGGCTATAGTTAACCATTGGAGGTGAAAAAATGCCAGTATTTACTTTTTTCTATGTTATAAACTCATTTCCACAGCTTATATTTCCTTTTTAGGCTTTCTGATCACTGTATAACCAATTTGAGCATCTAATAGAGCAAGAACATTCCCATTTGGGGGCCTTGGACCCGGCAGATGTAGCTCAGGAGGGGTGAACTGCTACATCAGCTGCTGTGTTATATTATGTGAATTTATCTTGCTGTGTTTTTTAGATTTGATATGTTAAACAATAAAAAGAAATAACACTCCTTCGCACATAAGACTTAGAAATTTACCAAAAGCACTTTGTTTCAATTGCAAGACATGAATGACAGTTTGCACATATAATTTTATGGAAATGAATACTTTTAACAACAAATACAAGTAATTTCATTTTCAGATTATGAGTGTTAACTTCTTCAAGTTCTAAAGACAGAGTCTGTAAAGGGCCAGGTAACCTCTGGATCTCATCCTTTTAACAAATGTGACATATCCAGTAAATTTCCCTACAGTCAATCTCTGGAATAGATCTAAGAATTTTCACATTTAAGTTAATGAAAATGGATACCTTGCACACATTTTCAAGTACTTCCATTTTCAGATCACATATGATTGGCTTTCTAGCAAATTTCAACCACATATGATCATATTTATGTTCTAGTTGTAAAGTTGTGTCATTTTTGTAACTCATATTGCATACACACTATGTGTGTCTACAAAGTGTAATTTTTATTTCTATTAATAAAAATTTCAGGGTTTTTCTAGTGAAAAAAAAGAAAAAAAAAAAGAGAAAAAAAGAGAATGTTTGTAATTTTATTAATATAAACAAAATTGCAATATGATAAATTGAATTGAAGCATTTTATTATTTGTATTATTTTTTACTTTTTATTACATTTTTAATCAACATTTAAATGTTTACACTCATTTTGTATTTAGTTGTAAAGTGTTTATTGGAGCAATGATAATAAAATATAGATTAGGAGGTAAAATGAGACAAAATAAATTTGAGAGAGGATGAATCAAAGATGAGTAAAAAAGATGAGAGTTAATTAGAGTAAAAACTGGAGAATATAATGAGCCAAGAAAAGGTAAAAAGGATGAGAAATGGAGGATGAAGAACTACATGCAACTAATAGATAGTGTATGGTTGAGTTTAGAGCCACCAACCCACCTTCCCCTCTAGTATTTATACTCATTTCCTTGTTCTTCAAACTTTCTTATGTGCGTGTCTCTATTATTTTAACTATATATATCCTTTCATTTATAATTCTTCTATTTAATCCTAACTTTTAATGTTTGGTTCTTATTCTTTATGATTATTTAAATATTTATTTGTAAATTTTAATAGAGGAATATTTATTAATTTTTTATTCAAAAATCCTAATTCGACCTTTGACCCATTATATTTCATCTTACCATTACATTTGGAACTTATATATAGTTAAGAGCATACAACTTGAATGGGCCTAATGGTTAAGAGCATGTGTTTCCTCCTAAGAGGTTCAAAACTAGAGGGGGGTAGAGTATGTATCCCTTTGTATACTTAGCAATCAAATTGTTCCGCAGAGGTGGGTCCTTTGTCCTACAAACAAGGGGGTCTCATACACCAATTTGGTGTCTAGCTTGGCATGATCTTAAAATTGGATAATATATAATAATATATTTTAATTAAATTTCTCTATGATTTGACCTTTATCTTATATTTTTATAACAACTACTTTGTGTCCTGTCTACTTAAAGCTCCTTCACTATTTTCATCATCATCAAGCTTTCTAGTCCCTGATGATGAATGAAGTGTCCACTCCGTTGGACAAGCTAAACCTCTCTACACAATTTTCTTCCTATTTTTTTCTATAATATGAGCAACTATGTGCTCATAAAAACAATAATAAGTCCAAAATATTCAAAATAATTAAAATCATAAAAGTTGGATTTATTCGTAATTTTCTAGAATAAGTTAGTTCCTCAAAGTTGAGAGTTTGTTTAGGTCTAGTTGGTTAAGAGATTCTCTCCAACTAGTTAAGTTCATAGAATAATGCGCGGTTGAGATACTCACTCAACAAAAATAATTGTATCCAAAATAAACACACTATCCTAAAACATTCTCTTAATATATTTATATATTGTAATATTATCATTATTTGAGTGGATGAAAAGAATACATCACATTATCATGTTTATTTTTTAAATCCTTTATTGTGGTATCAGCGCACAAAGATCCTAGATGTATGAAGGAGCGTGTGGAGAGAAAGATTCTAGATGTATGTGAAGGAGGGTGTAGAGAGAATGGATCGAGAATTTGAGCAAAGTTCCTCTTTCTATTCGTCACTCATATATTTTGTGAATATTAGATTGCTTTTTGTTTTACTGTGTTTGGGGAGATTTTAACTAGCTTTCTCGACTACACCTTCACATTAAATAAATATATATATATATCAATGGGAACCAAACATGTATTGGTGCGTTGGTATATCTATCAGTGGACTGAGGTGGGACTGAGGGGATCGATCCATTTGGTGTAGAGATGTTGCATCCATAACCATCCTTCAAACGTTGGATAAATCAGAATTCTGCCAGTTGTGGATCGAATACGCCTGAAAAGCTTATGTTTTTCTTCCCAAACAAGAACCTCAAAGGCTCTCTCTTGTGGACTCCCAAAGATTTTGTTGGAGAATAACATTAAAGTGGAGGTCGTCGATGCACAGTCATATGAGCCAGAGGACATAGCCAAGGATAAACTCGTGCTCATATTGATATTTGAGAATGATTTGATAATGTGCAGCTTGAAAACTTCTCACGTAGACTCACGCTTGAGCATTTCCAGCAGAAATTCATTCCAGGCATTTATTGCCCCAGGGAAGCACCAATGTAAGCACCAATGTAAGCAATCATTTTGCACCTTTGCATTCTTATCCTCAAATGGGTAATGATACCGATAAGGACCTGGATGACCATGAGGTCTCAACAATGAAGTCCAGGTCATATCAATAAGTCTAAATTTCAGTCCCCTAGCAATACCCTCTTTTACCGCTTTCTCAAATTCTTCCAACTGAATCTTGTATATTTCTGCGTCTTTGACAATACTGAACATGGTAACCCTCATATCAGACTTTCTCACAACAATCCCCTTTCGGGCATGAGGGCTATGAAAACGAACTAAGAGGAGTACCCATGGACTAATCCTTTTTTTTTCCAGAAAGAAAAAAACGCTGTTTTCTACCATCTCAGTGTTGTATTAATTGTTTCGTGTGTTCAAATTATGGTCTATTCTGCGTGTTTTTCGCAAATTTTAATATATATATATATATATGCTACAAGCCCATATCGTATGTACAGTGACGGGATTGTTATATCGCACCGGAAACATGGGATTCCATCGCTTCTCCTCTGACCACATCTGCCCCTTTGCTTGAATTTCTCTTTTGGGAAGCACCGGAAACATGGGAGTCCATCGCTTCTCCCGTGACCACATCTGCCCCTTTGCTTGAATTTCTCTAATCTCCCAGGACCGAGCAACAACAGCTGCATCGACTACATTTTTCGTATGGGAAACGTAACAAGCAAAAAATTAGTTAGCACTGCCGTACAAAGACCACCCATATCCTTTTCAAGACCAACGATAAGAGTTCTTTGAGTAGAGAACTAGTGAATACGTTGAAATTTTTTATGTTGCCCACGAATTCACTGAAATTTCATTTTTTAATTCACGTATTTAAAAAGGGGTTTCATATCTTTTTTTAATAGGTGAATAAAGCTTGAAACGTTCATATCACTCTTTAAAGTGATATCATAAAGGTTATTTCACTTTTTTAAAGTGACTTTATTTCAATGGAGCTTTAAAAAGGATAATCATTAAAGATTTGCAATTCGAGGTATCAAGGATGAAGTTGATAGCTTGTGTATTTTAATATTTAATAAAAATATATGTTTTTTGTGGTGTTGAAGTGTCTTAGATCTTTTCGAAATTTCAATAAAGAGATCTTACATTTTGCTCGTATGTGATGGTGATTTTTTGTTTGGAGTCTTATGATATTTTGTGTCTAGTTTTGACAATATAGTTACAATTTATCGTCATACAACAATACACTCAAGGAGTTTAAGCATCCATAATAAAGTATCTACAAATAAGGACAAACAAGAAAAACAAATGTGTTCAACTACTCACAATTAAGAAGTTGCAACGAACAAAATCAAGCAATCATCAGTATTCCAAGACAAGTCTACATCAACAATCAACTACATCAACAACGTTTACATTAATTCAATGTCAATTTTTTAATAATGCATTTGAAAGCATTTTTTGTAAAAGTCAAATAAAATTGAAATTGAACTGTATTGTAACTTGCAAATTTTAATTTGTAAGTTAACTTATTAAGTTGCATTGCAGTTGTACTAAGTGCATTCTCGGTTGAGCCCGACACCCACGTTAGTCATTAAGCAAAATTTATAGGAGGTTGAGTTCTTGCAAAGTCTAAATAATTTGAACTTGGCATTAAATCATTGTAAAAATTCTCTTGGATGCATTTTTGGTGGTATTCAACACCCTCATTCTATTAAAGAAAAATCAAGCGAGCATGAGTTCCAACATTCATTTTTTAACAAAAGTTCAGGCGAGCGTGAAATTCAAGCAACAATCAAGAAAACAAGTTTAACCAAGCGAGTTCGAAAAATCAAAAAAATGTTAAAAGCAAGCAAGCGTAAGTTCAAGCGAGTCAATTCACATAGAGAAAAACACTTAGTTGTTACAGGTTCTTAACAATCTGATCCTATTCATTGCTGAACACATGTGAAAATCAACATAACGACCCTTGCTGACATTAAAATATATATGCTACCAGCCCATCTCGTATGTACAGTGATGCCATTGTTATATCGCACGACAGACCCATGAATGTATCCACCATCTAAATGTTCGTATGTTCAGATTTGTTTGTGTGTGTTTTTGCAAATGTTGTTAAAATTTTGCATGGAAATTAACATTAAAAAATGGAAACATTAATGTTAAACTGAAATTGTAAGTTGCTTTTGGTTGAAGCTTAAGATGTTCCATGCCGATGTCCAAAGTGTTGGTGAGGCAAAGGATTCAATCACACATATAACACGAATATTTCACACACGAACAATGAGCTGCTGCTCTTCTATTAATCACAAAACTCTGAATCATAAAAATCTCTTGATCTCTCTTGAAAACAATGAACCCGTGAAGGGTATTTAACCTAATTGACATGCACACACTGTCACTCATAACTGAACTTAATCAGCTCGTTTAACTCATTATATAACTCGCTCACCAAATCTAACTGTAACTCAACTCAACTAACTCCACTTAACTATTTTTCTAACTTCTGCATGAGGAAGTAATTATATATTTTAACACTCCCCCTTAATTACGACCTCTAAACTAAAACATAACTTATGACAACTCAAACATGCCTGCTGGTCTATGTCTCAGCTAGGCTTACCACACCTAAGTTTCTTTTGTGAAACTCAAACAAATCTACTGCTAATGGCTTTGTAAAGATATCAGCCAATTGATCACTCGTTCTACAAGGCTTTAAGTGAACTTCTCCATTGCTCACAAGTTCTCGAATAAAATGATATCTAGTATCAATATGCTTGCTCTTTTGATGAAACACACTATTCTTGGATAGTGCTATTGCTGATGTGTTGTCACAGTATATTGCTGTTGATCCTTGCTGTTTCTGCTTGAGTCCATCCAATACTCTTCTTAACCATACTGCTTGACATGCTGCTGAAGTCGCTGCTACATATTCTGCTTCTGCTGATGATAATGTCACAATAGGCTGCTCTTTAGATTCCCATGCTATAACACTTGAACCGAGATGGAACACATAACCGGATGTGCTCTTCCGATCATCCAAACTTCCTGCAAAATCACTATCTGTATATCCAATCAATTCTTTCTTTTATGTACTTGCATACATTATGCCATAATCTCTGGTTCCTGCTATGTATCTCAGAATTCTTTTTCCAACACTCCAATGTGTGTCTTTTGGAGTTTCCATGAATCTGGAAATCAGACTCACTCCCTGCATAATATCTGGTCGTGTAGCTGTGAGATACATGAGGCTGCCAACCAATCTTTTGAATAGAGTTGGATTGACATCTGCCCCTTCATCATCCTTACTCAACTTTGTACCTGTTGCAACTGGTGTAGGTATAGGTTTGGAATTATCCATCCTGAATCTTTTCAGCAAATCTGTTGCATACTTATTTTGACAAATAAAAATGCATTTTTCAGATTGCTCAACTTCAATGCCAAGAAAATATTTCATGAGACCTAGATCTGTCATCTCAAATTCTTTCATCATGGCTGCTTTAAATTCGTTTATTTCAAGATCACCTATAAAAATCATATCATCAACATACAAGCAAACTATCAAAATCTGTCCATGCTCATTTACCTTTGTGTATAAGGTAGGCTCAATGCTGCTTCTGCAAAATCCATTCTTGATCATATAACTGTCGATTCTGCTATACCATGCTCTAGGTGCTTGCTTTAGTCCATAGAGCGCTTTCTTCAATCTATAAACTTTGTCCTCTTTTCCTTCAACTTCATAACCTGGAGGCTGCTGCACATAGATTTATTCTTCTAGAATTCCATTCAAGAAGGCTGATTTGACATCCATATGATACACTTTCCACTTGTTCTGAGCTGTTGTCGCTAGAACTGCTCTTACAGTATCCAATCTAGCTACCGGAGAAAAAGTTTCTCCAAAGTCTATTCCTGGTTGCTGCGAGAATCCTTTAGCTACAAGTCTTGCTTTAAATATGTCAATCTCACCTTTCTCATTCACTTTAGTCTTGTACACCCACTTCACACCAATGAGATTTTTATCGTTTGGTAAATCAACCAAATCCCATGTATCATTATTTTCAATGGAATTCATCTCTTCATCCATGGCTTGCACCCAATTGTCATCTCTGATTGCTTCTTCAAACGAAGAAGGTTGGAATGCCAACAATGCAAAATTGGAACTAACATCCAAATCATCATAAATATCTTTCAGACTTCTCATCTTTTTCTTACCTGATTCGCTGCTTGGAGAATTCTGATCTGTGGATCTGCTTGAAGATCCATGCTGCTCTGAAAATCTGGGAGTCCTTGCTGGTGTGACTCTGTTTGGTGTCTGCTATTTTGGTTCTTGTTGCTCCTTTTCTTCTACAAGATCATCCTCCATCAATGGTGTTTGAGCATCGTTTAGTGTGTCTACAGTCCCATTCCATGACTCTTGTTCTTTGAACACAACATCTCTGCTAATGATTGTCTTCTTTGTGACAGGGTTATATAGTTTGTAAGCTTTTGATTGCTCACTATAACCAGTAAATATACATTTTTCACTTTGATCATCTAATTTGCCTCTTATTTGCTTAGGCACATGTGCATAGGCTACACATCCAAAAACTCTGAAATGAGATACACTGCAAGACATACCTGACCATGCTGCTTCTGGAACTCTGTTCATCACACTCTTTGTAGGAGATCTGTTTATCACATAAACAGCACATGCAACTGCTTCTGCCCAATACTCATTAGACAAGTGTCTTCCTTTCAACATGCTCCTTGTCATGTTCATGATTGTTCGATTCTTCCTCTCTGCTACACCATTCTGCTGTGGTGTGTATCTGGTCGTAAACTGTCTTCTGATTCCATGTTGTTTGCAATACTCATGGAATGCCTTCGAATCATATTCGCCACCACGATCAGATCTCAATACCTTGATCTGTCGATCACTTTGGTTCTCCACCAAAGCTTTGAACTCTTTGAACTTTGCAAAAGTTTCAGACTTCTGCTTCAAAAAATAAACCCAAGTCTTCCTACTATAATCATCAATGAAGGTGAGGAAGTAACAGCTTCCACCAATCGACTGTGTCCTCATAGGTCCACACAAGTCGGTATGTACCAATTCAAGTGGTTTCTTTGCTCTGTAAGAAACTCCTGTCGGAAAACTTTCACGGTGTTGCTTGCCTAAGATGCAACACTCACACGTGCTAGCAGGTTCTTTGATGGGAGGTAGACCTCTCACCATCTGTTTCTGCTGCAATAATTTTAAACTGGAAAAATGCAAGTGTCCAAACCGAAAGTGCCATAACCAGTATGCATCAGAACATGCAGTTGTAAAAGAACTAACCTGATCATTGTAATTCATGATGAGAGGAAAGAGTCTGTTCCTCGTCATCTGCACCTTTGCAATCAACTGCTTGCTTGGGGATTTGTCGTAAATAACACATTGTTGCCCTTGAAAGATAACTTTGTATCCTTTCAGCATCAGTTGACCAACACTAATCAAATTGTGTTTGAGCCCAGGGACATAGTATACCTCTGATATGGTCTTTGGCTCCCCCTGCTTGGTCACAATGTTGACCACTCCTTTGCCATCTACAGCCACAGTCTTGTCAGTCCCCAACTTGACCTCTGTCTGCACTGTGACATCCAAATTAGCAACCAAAGCCTTGTTTCCTGTCATGTGGTTACTGCAACCACTGTCTAAGAGCCAGACCTTATCAGATGGTGCATGCATGGTGTTGCATGCAAGAAACATAGAGTCAGTGTTTTCTGTACTGACATTAGCTCTCTGATTGCCTTGATCGGCAATCTTCTTCCTACAATCACGAGCATAATGACCAAATCTATTGCAGTAAAAACACTTTACCTTTCATTTGTTAGACCTTTGATTATTATGAAAGCTTATGTTGCTGCTGCTTCCACGTTGATGCTCATGATCATCTCGGCCATCTCTGTGACCGCCATAGTTGTTGCCTCATCCTCTGCCTCTCGATCGACCTCTTCCTTGACCTCTTGAAATATAGACTTGACTTTGGAAGGCAGTTTCCAAAGTGGAATCCTTATTTCCAAAGTTTGTCGAATGTTCGCAGCTCCTTTTGGGAGAGGATGCGGTCCTTCCTTGCAGATCTCCGCAAGTTCTGCACTAAAAACGTGCGGACCGCGGGTAAATTTTTTTTTTTTTTTTTTGTGTAAAAAAAACTTTGCGGCCTTTTTCTGTTGGCCTTCTCACTGGCTTTGCACGCCCACGAATCTCTGATCCTTCCTCAGCTCTGATACCAATCTGTTGGTGAGGCAGAGGATTCAATCACACATATAACACGAATATTTCACACACGAACAATGAGCTGCTGCTCTTCTATTAATCAAAAAACTCTGAATCATAAAACTCTCTTGATCTCTCTTGAAAAAAATGAACCCGTGAAGGGTATTTAACCTAATTGACATGCACACACTGTCACTCATAACTGAACTTAATCAGCTCGTTTAACTCACTGTATAACTCGCTCACCAATTCTAACTGTAACTCAACTCAACTAACTCCACTTAACTATTTGTCTAACTTCTGCATGAGGAAGTAATTATATATTTTAACACAAAGTTCGACCAGTGAGAATTGGCCTCAGATATCTTCTGCCATTATGTAAAGAAGCACACCAATTTATGTTGGAATGTCATGCAGAGCCTTTTCTAATGTTAAAGAAGACTTCAACGTGTACATTTGAACCACTCTCATGCTGTTGTAGTGATTTTTGATAACAATACCACATTCCTCGCATATTTGCTTCTGTGGGGAGCATGCATTTGCCATTTTACGAAATGACGTGTCATTTTGCAGCGTTAGATTGAATGCATCATTAATAATCAACGTTTAAGCATCAATAAGTTCAAGAAGTTCATCTCCTCCTCTGTCCCTCCTCGTGGATGCAAGCATTCTTCTTTATGGGAAGCATAAGAAACAAGGGATTCCATTGCTTCTCCTGTGACCACATCTGCCCCTTTGCTTGAATTTCTCTAATCTCCTAGGGCCGAGAAACAACAACTGCATCAACTGCATTATTCTTACGGGAAACGAAACAAGCAAACAATTGGTTCACGATGCGATACAAAGGCGTACAAAGGCCACCCATCTCCTTTTCAAGACCAATGATAACTGTTCTTTGAGTGCAGAAATAGTGAATACGTTGAAATTTTTTATGCTGCCCACAAATTTTTCCTTAAAGCGCAGATCATTCACCTTCTAAAGTGAACACGAAATTTCACTTTTTAATTCACTTATTTAAAAAGGGGCTTCATATTTTTTTTAATAGGTGGATAAAGCTTGAAACTTTCATATCACTCTTTAAAGTGGTATCATACAGGTTATTTCACTTTTTTAAAGTGACTTTATTTTAAAAGATTTGTAATTTGAAGTATTAAGGAGAATGATTTATAAAGGTTATTTCACTTTTTAAATTAACTTTATTTTAATGGAGCTTTAAAAAGGATGATCATTAAAGATTTGTAATTTGAATTATTAAGGATGAAGTTGATAGCTTGTGTACTTCAATATTTAATAAAAATACATGTTTTTTGTGGTGTTGAAGTGTCCTAGATCTTCTCAAAATTTGAATAAGGGGATTTTACATTTTTTTGGTATGTGATGGCGATTTTCTGTTTGCAGTCTTATGGTATTTTGTGTCTAGTTTTGACACTATAGTTACAATTTATCGTCATACAACAATACACTCAAGGAGATTAAGCATCCATAATCAAGTATCTACACGTAAGGACAAACAAGAAAAACAAATGTGTTCAACTACTCACAATTAAGAAGTTGCAACGAACAAAGTCAAACAATCATCGGTATTCCAAGACAAGTGTACATCAACAATCAACTACATCAACAACATTTACATCAATTCAACATCAATTTTTGAACAATGCATTTGAAACCATTTTTTTGTAAAAGTCAAATAAAATTGAAATTGAACTGTATTGTAACTTGCAAATCATAATTTGTAAGTTAACTTATTAAGTTGCATTGCAGTTGTACTAGGTGCATTATCATTTGAGCCTGACACCCACGTTAGTCATTAAGAAAAATTTATAGGAGGTTGAGCTCTTGCAAAGTCTAAATCATTTGAACTTGTCAGTATATCATTGTAAAAATTCTCTTGGGTGCATTTTCGGTGGTATTCGACACCCTCATCCTATTGAAAAAAATCAAGCGAGCATGAGTTCCAGCATTCAATTTTTAACAAAAGTTCAGGCGAGTGTGAAATTCAAGCAACAATCAAGAAAACAAGTTTAACCAAGCGGGTTCGAAAAATCAAGCAATTGTTAAAAGAAAGCAAGCGTGAGTTCAAGCGAGTGAGTTCACATGGAGAAAAACACTTAGTTGTTACAAGTTCTTAACAATTTGATCCTATTCACTGCTGAACACATGGTGAAAATCAACAAAGTGACTCTTGTTGACATTAAAATGCATCTACATCAGGCACATGAGACAATTGATTTTCTTCAACTGGAATCACAACTGCAACGAGATGAGCTATTGCGGAAGGGACGTGTTTCAAAGCCTTTCAACAATACAAATTCAGAAAGTGATGATTCCAAGCCACTCATCCATACAACTTCAAGTGTATAAGTTGTACATGATCAAGTTCAGTCTTATTTTGCCAAGCCAATCATCAAATCATGGGAGGAAAATCAATGTAAAAAAAATCAACGTGGCTTAGGATATGACAAAGATGACAACAACTTGCATATCCCAGATTATTCAAAGCCAATTAAGTTCATCAGTGCAGGGTTTCTTGATCAAATAACATCATAAAGCCATGAGAAAATTGAAGAAAATCCAAAATGCAAACATTGTGAAAGAACATGTCATATAGAAGATCAATGTTTTGATCTCCATGTTTGTCGCCATTGTGGCAAGAAGAATCAATAATCAGAGAAATGTTGCAAACAAAACCAACTAGCTAGATTGAAGATCAATTATGCATGGATTGATCCTTGGGAGCGGTCATCTACAATCAAATGATTATATAAGTTTTACCATAAACTTCAATCTCGCCTATTGCAACCAAGAATCAAATGAAGATGGTACTCTCATGTGGGGGAGTACAAAAATGGTGCAAATTTCCTACATCTGAAGTCAGGGGAGGGGGGGAGTTAAAAAAAAATGCAGATGGTTATTGTCTCTCCTTTCAGCCGACAAAGGGGGGAAATGATAATGGAATTGAAGGTGGTTTTCAGATTGAAAGTTTCGACATCATCATCAAAGCAGCCAGTGGGCAATTTCATCATCATCAAAGCAACGAGTGGGTTGATCCAGATTTATGCAGGAACACAATAAAATACAGAAATAAACATAAATAGAGAGATGCAGCAAAAAATATACTTCATTTCATTAATATCAAATAACTTAAATAAGCTTACAGACATAATGGAAATAAATTGGCTCGGGCGATGGTAGCTTATCTCTGAGAAGAGATGTGGTGGCTACCTGCCTCTGAAATATGTTACAATAAGGCTCAAGGGAATTTTTATTATTGAACAACATGGGAAAACCCTAAACAACCAAAAACCTAACCCCAAGAGATGGAATTCCAATAGTTTGTGGGACACATTGGGGTTAGTTGGGAAGCCAACTTCCCGGGGTTGTAACTTGGTCATATTATCTCTGTTTGGCGCATACGACATATCGTCAGAAATATATCTTTGAGTACTACAGGATTTTTCACATGCCCATGCCAATTCCTACATCTATGGGCCTACTGCAGACCTAAAAAAACGTCGTTAGGGGGTCAATACTGCTCCGGAAGTTTAAGACTCGAAAAAATTGCTAAAAATAGTAAATGCTGCCATAAGCAAGGAAACTGATGAAACCGATTGGAGATCTAGGTGGAATAGGTGGGTGGCTACCAATATACACTTGGATCATTCCTCCCCCCCTTAGGAAGAAATGGCCCCCATTGCATGCGAAGCCTCCATGAGGTGAGGAAATTTCTGTTGATCTGGTCCCCTGGTGAACCACTTGCGCTGGTGAAGGATTTGACCTGCTTTGAAAACTTGATATGACTATATTCTATGTTGGCTGGTGTTCTTGAATTGTGTGTCCATTATTTGATCAATTGTTGCATGTTCCATGCAATCTGGATTTAAATCTGTTGGTGTGAGTTGTTTTGCAATGTCGGATGTGTCTCCACATTGAACACTAAGTGCATACCAAGGAATGATGGAATACTTGTCTCAAAGACATTGTCCCCTAGTAACAACCTTGGTGATGGTATATGGCCCATATGAAGCTTGCGGTGGGGCCCAAAGAGGAGCTCCTTCTGGAAATGTAAGCAAACTTTGTCGCCCACCTAGAACTTATGTGGCACCCGATGTTGATCATGTCATTGCTTGTTCTTATTATTGTCTCTGTCCAATATGCCCTGGACTTGTTGGCGAATGTGATGAATGCACTCAATGAAGTTGTTTACCTTGTCAGCTTCAGAGTGGACATGGGTCAAATTTGCCTAAGTAGCTGCAAATGGTATGGCCACGTCAATGGGGACATAGTGGTTGGAATACCAATCCCACATGAAAGGGGATGTGGCCAGTTGAGTTGTGGAGAGTTCGGTTATAGTTGTGCTGGACATAGGGGAGGCTTTCATCCCATTTGCATGGATGCTTCAAGTTGTACATGCACATAATGTGTACGATAATCCTATTGACGACCTCTATTTGGCCATTAGTTTGGTGTCCAGTGTCGAACAAAGACTTGACCAGAATGTACTGAGGAACCTGTTGTCTCGATCTGAGATAATGGACTATGGGATCCCAAAGTGCACCCATGCTCACTCAAAGAAGAGTTTAGCAGTGGCTTCTGCTGTGATATTCTTCTTGCAGGCTGCCATAATGGCCATGTTATACAATCTATCTATGACCACAAAATGCAGTCGTTGCAATGCTTGGTAGAAGGAAGGCCCAATATGTAATCCGTGGAGATGGATTCCCACAACCGACTAGGGGTAGGCAATAGGGTATATAGCCCTTACTTCTTGATGGTTAGTTTATAAATGGCACAGATAAGGCAGGATCTGATTCACTTCTTGACATCATGTCGAAGGTTCGGCCAATAGAAATACTTTTGCAATACTGCCACTATTTTCTTGACCCCAAAATGTCCAACGACCTCACAGGAGTGCACTTCCAAAATCATCTTGGCACACTCGCTTGAAGGAACACAGAGGTTTCCAAGGTGGCGTAATTTTGCACCCTAGAGGTGAAAATATGGAACTTTCTTACCCTCCTGGAGCGTTTGGTATGTGATTCCAAATTCTGGATAAATTTTGTAGAGATGCGGCCAACCCGAAGTATCGTTCCCACAAGAGTCGAGCATAGTGGTTAACACCACGATAGTCAGTCAGATGAGGCAGTTTGAAACATTATTGGTGTTTCCCTTCTTGTACTTGAAGTTCAAATGGAACTGTTGCAGGTATGTGGACCATTTATGATGACGATCATTCTGAAACTTCCCTTGTGTCTGTATGAATTGTAGGGGTCGGTGATCTATGTGGATGACCGTTTCCTTCCCCAAAATATAATGCTTCCATTGTTGGCAGGCCTCCACAATGAGATACATCTCTTTGTCATAAGTGGGATACTTTCGAATTATGTCTGAAAGTGTCTCACTATGATATGCCACTGGATGCCCCTGCTGAGTAAGTACTATCCCAATAGCATAATCAGAGGCATATGTCTCGATCTCAAATGGTTGCTGCAAGTCTGGTAAGGTGAGCACCGATGCAGAGCAGAGGTGATGCTTCAACTCTGTGAACGCCTTCTTTTGAGATTCAGACCAAAAGAATTTTTCTTTCGCTCCTTCCTTGATGACTTGACTCAAAAGCCAAGTGATGTGAAAGAACCCCAACACGAACTTGCCATAGAAATTGGCAAGACTCATAAAGTTGCGGAGCTCTGCTAGAGTGGTTGGGGCTAGAAAAACTCAACTGACCTGGATCTTGGTTGGGTCCACATGCACCCCTCGCTCATCAATAATGTGCCTCATATATTGAACCTGGGTCATGCCAAAAGTTCATTTCTCCAAATTGGCACATAACTTGTGTTGCTACAGTGTTTGGAGGTCCTATTGAATGTGGTGGAGGTGCTCTTCCCAAGTCTAGATGAAGATCACGATGTCATCCAAATACACCACCACGAATGATTTAGTGAATGGTTGCAAGATTTCTTCCATCAACCTCATGAATTTTGCGGGAGCATTTTTCAACCTGAAAGGCATGACCAACCATTAGAAAAGGCCCTCCTTGGCTTTGAAGGAAGTCTTCCACACAGCAGAGGGTTCAATTGGTACCTAGTGATACCCGAACTTCAAGTCAATCTTGTTGAACTATTTGGACCCCTTGAGTTGGTCCAGAAGGTCATAAATCTGTGGGATCGGATATCTATTCCGAACAGTGATCTTGTTCAACACTCGATAGTCAATAGATAGTCTCCAAGTCCCATCCTTATTCTACACCAACACGATTGGTCTCCCACAGGGCGATGAACTTGGCCGGATTTGACCTTTTTGCAACAACTCTTAAATTTTCCTCTTGATTTCATCATTTTAGAGAACAGAGCGCCGATAGATTGGTCCATTGGGTAGCAGCGTGCCTGGGGTCAGATCGATGGAGTGATTGACCTGACAGTGTAAAGGCACCCTTGCAGGTGAGGTGAAGATGTACCCGTACTCGTCCACGACCTTTTCCATATATTGTTTCCATGCGGAGGAGACCTGTCTGAAGGTCTTGGCCACTATTTTATTCTTGCCCTGAGGGCAGATCATAAGGAAAACAAATTTCCTGGTTTGGGAAATGAGCTTACTGCATTTCTTCACAATGATCAAAGAGATGGCGGTAGGCAATGCTACCTCTAGTATCCAGTACAACTTATTACCCAAAGTAACAATAACAACGCGAGGCCGAGACTCATACACAACATGTCGCTTCCAAAATTATGGTTTTCCTAATAATACATCACAAAATTCAAGAGGAGAAACATCACATAATACCTCATCTGTGAAGGGCTTGATGTTGTAGGGAAGGTGACACTGCTGGTTGACGTGAAGATCTCATCCTCGTTGAAGCCACACGATGGTGTATGGTTGTGGGTGTGATGTTATCGGCAGGCCCAACCGCTTCACGAACTCTATTGAAATGAGGTTATTTTTTCTCCCGTTTTCGCCAATGAATTGTAGTGGGGAACCCTTCACTCACATTTGGGAATGGAAGATGCACTCCGCCTCCTCTGTATCTTCGGGTTCTTCCTTCTGTATCTTGGTGGTGGTAATAGTAGCATTGGGCTCTGCATCGATAATTTTCTTCCCTTTGTCATTCCCCTTGTCAAGTTTTGATTAAGAGTTAGAACATGCATCTGATTCAAAAGTGTTTATCTCGGCCACCAGTGACTTCTTGGCCCGAATCTCAGTTTTGTTGTGAGTGGAGCTCTTATGGAACTCACACCAGTTTCTTGTGTCCTTCTTTGGCTTCGTGGTGTTGTTCTTCACTTGCGGCTTTGACGGGTTGTCCTAGGCTGCCCCGCCTTGGCCTTGTCCTTTGTTCTGCAGTTTGAGGGCGCCTTTCCCTTGTCAATCTTGTTGAACTATTTGGACCCCTTGAGTTGGTCCAGAAGGTCATAAATATGTGGGATCAGAAATCTATTCTGAACAATGATCTTATTCAACACCTGGTAGTCAATAAAGAGTCTCCAAGTCCCATCCTTATTCTACACCAACATGATCGGTCTCCCACAGGGTGATGAACTTGGCAAGATTTGAACTTTCTGCAACAACTCTTAAATTTGCTTCTTGATTTCGTCGTTCTCCAGAACAGAGCACCAATATATTGGTCCATTGGGTAGTGGTGCGCCTAGGGTCAGATCAATGGAGTGCTTGACCTGACAGTGCAGAGGCACTCCTGCAGGTGAGGTGAAGATGTACCTGTACTTGTCCATGACCTTGTCCATCTATTGTTTCCATGCGGAGGAGACCTGTCTAAAGGTCATGGCCACTATTTTCTTCTTGCCCTAAGGGCAGATCATAAGGAAAAAAAATTTCATGGTTTGGGAAATGAGTTTACTGCATTGCTTCGCAATGATCAAAGAGATGGCGGTAGGCGGTGCTACCTCTAGTATCCAGTACAACTTATTACCCAAAGTAATAATAACAGCGCGAGGCTGAGACTCATACACAACTTTTCACTTCCAAAAGTATGGTTTTCCTAATAATACATCACAAACTTCAAGAGGAGAAACATCACATAATACCTCATCTATGAAGGGCTTGATGTTGTAGGAAAGGTGACATTGCTGGCTGACGCAAGATCTCATCCTCGGTGAAGACACATGATGGTGTATGGTTGTGGGTGTGATGTGATCGGTAGGCCCAACCGCTTCACGAACTCTGATGAAATGAGGTTCTTTTTTCTCTTGTTTTCTCCAATGAACTGTAGTGGGGAACCCTTCGCCCACATTTGGGAATGGAAGATGCACTCCCCCTCCTTTGTATCTTCGGGTTCTTCCTTCTATATCGTGGTGGTGGTAATAGTGGCATTGGGCTTTGCATCGATAATTTGCTTCCCTTTGTCATTCCCCTTGTCGAGTTTTGATTAAGAGTTAGAATATGCATCTGATTAGGAAGTATTTATCTCAGCCACCAGTGACTTCTTGGCACAACTCTCAGTTTTGTTGTGAGTGGAGCTCTTATGGAACTCACACCAGTTTCTTGTGTCCTTCTTTGGCTTCGTGGTGTTGTTATTCGCTTGCAGCTTTGACGAGTTGTCCTGGGCTGCCCTGCCTTGGCCTTGTCCTTTGTTCTACAGTTTGGGGGTGCCTTTCCCTTGCTTATGATTCCCAGATCCAAAGTATCACTTATTCTATTTGAATTTCTTCTCAATCTTGGTAGCATACCGGTATGTTGCACCAAGCGAGGAGATGTCTAGGAATTCCATTTCCTCTTGGATGTATATGTGCAGAAAACTGTGGTACTTAAGCACCA
This sequence comes from Pinus albicaulis, assembly GCA_034641835.2. NCBI lineage: Eukaryota > Viridiplantae > Streptophyta > Pinopsida > Pinales > Pinaceae > Pinus > Pinus albicaulis. The sequence goes on from CM076583.1 coordinate 1,261,946,783, forward strand.
AATGTTTCTCTGAATCTTCGATAACCAACTCTGTGCGTAGGGTATGAATAGATTTTTTAGCTCATGCACATCTTTATCCCTTTGTTGTTGCAACGTAGTCCATTGTATGTACTTGTTTCAGCATGAGGATTTGGAGATGGTTCCAGGATCGTATTTCGTACTTAATATGATTGAGGGGGGGAATATTAACCTCATACTCTCATAAAAACAATAATGAGTCCAAAATATTCAAAGTAATTAAAATCATAAAAGTTGGATTTATTCCTACTTTTATAGAATGGGTTAGTTCCTCAAAGTTGGGAGTTTGTTTAGGTCTAGTTGGCCAAGAGATTCTCTCCAACTACTTAGGCTCCTAGATTAGAGTGTGGTTGAGATATTCACTCAACCAAAGTGATTGTGTCCAAGATAGACGCATTATCTTGAGACATTCTCCTGATTTATTTATATATTGTAACATCATTATTATTTGAGTGGATGAGAGGAATACATTACATTAAGGCTTGTGAAGCCTTTTCCTCCATGTATATGTTGTTCATGTCTATGGTATTTTAATTATGTTTATTTTTTAAATTATTTATTATGAAAGTATACATTCACTTATAATATTATGGTATTTTTCAATTTCCAATCTTTCATGAACATCTACATACATACGCATTCTAATAGAAAGGATTGCTTGGTATGTAGATTCTTACATTGAGTCATCATGTTGGTTGTGCTTTATGAAATTGAATTATATTTTTTCACAAGTAGTAGTCATCATGTTAGTTGAGCTTTGTAGAATTAAACTATGTACAAATTTTTTAAACATTCAAAGTTTCTAGTGAATGCTCCAGCCATCATATGCAACGATTAAGTTTTCATAATTAACCATCATGTTGGTTGATATTTGTACAATTAAACTATGAATAAATTTTTGCAACACCCAAGGTTTCAACATTACACTCTACCCATCATCAATTACAAGTGAAGCTTATAAATGAAGTGTTTAAAATAAGATTATTAAATAATACTTGAAAACAAATTTAGGGGCGACAAGAGCGGGAGGGGTAATATATTGCCTCGATAAACAAGTTGTAATTATATTTGCATGGGGATTAGGTTCAACAACCAACAATAAGGCAAAATTTCTAGTGCTTTGGAAAGGCTTGGGTATCGCCTAGAGTTAAGGAATAAAGGAAATTACTGTCATTGGGAATTATTTTCTTGTGATCAAAATGTTCTCAAATTCCAATTACACTCATGATCCCTTGAGCTCTGCAGTAGTAAAGAAGATTAATATCCAAATAAAAATAAAAAATAAAAAATTGTCTTTATTCCATGCCTTCCGCCACTTAAGTTGTGAGGCTGATGTAATGGAGAACAAAGGATCAGAATTAGGGGAGGGAAATATTTAAACTAATGAATATGACATGAGATTATTCCCTATACCATAGTTGAATCATGCAAAATCTAGAGATCAGGGCCATCAATGATGGCATCAACATGATCACAAAAGTTTGTTTAATAACTTCCCACATGCTAGACATGTGGGAATATGATTGCATCAAGCCTCCACTTGAACATATACTAGAGTTTCGAGGCATACCCTAATGCGATATTCACTATGCTTCAAATGCTTGGAGGAAAACGACTGGAGACCCATCTGAAGGAGACCACGACATCAGAACTTTGGTTGTAATCTTTCTTCGATTGTTATTCAATGAATGATTACGATTATGGTTCCACTCTGTTTTCAATAATGTTAATATGAGTAATATCCTTTCTGACTGATATTGAGTTACGTATGCTGGATTTTATGCTTGTATCCCTTTGTTTCTTGCATGTGTAGGTGTCCATCCACGGAAATCGTTGGAGGATCGTGATCTGCCGAGGCTGAGGAACGGGAACGCTCTCTTCTTCAGATCATAGCATTGGAATCCAGGTAGGCTTCTATCTTTAGTCTTTTCATTCGTAACTAGGAACTTGCGTCGTAACATTTCTGATTGTTGCTAGACCCCTACTGGGCTAGTAGGGATTGCCTCTGTCCGCAGAGGGGATTTACCTCCTCAACAATTTGGCGACTCCGCTGGGGACTGTCTATATTTCACTGTCTCGTTTGTATTGTCTCGTTTTGATTATTTTATGTTTTTCCTTGCTTGATGAGCCTTCTGGGTTGGGTTCTTTTGCTGTTGTTTACTTCTTGGTTTGCTTAGTATGCATTGATCTGCTTCTGGAGTAGTTCTTTTTCTTTTTTGGCTGAGAAACTAGACTGGCGCGCTTTTTAGCTCGACAGTCACGCCAATTGGCGCATGTTGCTTTTGTTTAGCTCGCACCAATTGCTTTTTGGCGCCAGTTTCAGCCTTACAGTCGCGCCACTCCTGTAAGGTTTTTGAGTTTCTTCATTTTTGAGCTCTCTGGGTTTGGTCAGTGTTTTTCTTCTTGATTTTCCGACTGCCTGAGTGTGTTGGAGTCCTGTTTGACTGGGAATTCACCTATGTCCTTTGGTTGTTTGCTTTTATCTATCGATTTCATGTTTTGAGCCCTAGAGCATCTAGTAGCCTAGTGTATCGAGCCCTCCTTGGGAGTTTTGGTGTTTTGTTTGTCCGGTCAACTTTCTGATTGATTCTCCACATCCTCTTAGTAGTTGTTCATTGTTTTTGTTGCGATTTTTGGGTGATTGTTCATTCCTTCATTCAGATTTCGTTTGGTCTTGCATTGGGCCTAGATCACACAGCCCATTGGAGCCTTTGAGTATTTTCTTGGTTTTGAGAGACTTTGGTCAATTTGGGATCTGATTGCTTGCATTGTTGAGTGAAATTTGTATGTTTTTCTCTCCCGAATATCGTTTCTCAAGTTGTTCCGTTTGTTTTCAAGCTTGTTTAGTGCATATTAGCTATTAAACATTGAAAATTACAAAAAAAAATCTCTTGTGCTTTTGGTTGAATTAGTGCAAATTGTAATCTTTTCGATTTTGCTAGTGATTGGTGATCTGAATGAAAAGTTTTCAATTTCATTATTTGCATTAGAGATCTCATTGTTTGTCTTCCGATCATTTCGTTTGTGTAAAAACTCTCAACTCTTCTCTAACTAGTTTTCATCGAACGAAATGTTGGATTGTGGCATGTAGCTTTGCATTTAGGAGTCTTTTAAGACACTACATACGATAGGGCCTGAAAATTGAAACATAATTGAAGATCAACCATAAAATTTACTCAATTTACCTAAGGAAGCATTGAAACTTAACGAAACATTTAGAGGTCTAAGTTAGAGATGTGTTCCGGCGTCGTTAAACCTAGTAGCTGTCATTCGCCTCTTGGCCTTAGACAGCGCTAGTACGGACTTGTGCTCCCCGTATCGTTGCGTATATAAAGGGAGACCCCACTAGGTTTTCAATCCTTTATCCACAGGAAGTCGAGTCTGCCGCCCTATACCCGTGATACACCGAACACAACATTCGGGGAGACTACCTGCACGTACGGGAAGTCCTTGGTTGATTTCTGTTTCATTATTGAAACCAAGGTGTATATTGCAGTTCACGGATATTTGGTACACCCTTTGTGCCTAGTTTTTCCTGAGCAGTCATTTGGTCTTTTCTGACTCCCTAAACTTGAAAAGACCGTCGAGCGCTTGTCCTTTCACGCTTGTATCAAATATGAAAGAGATAGAGTCATCTTTCTATTGTTTCTCGACTCTTAAAATATGAAACGATAGAGTTTCTTACTTTTCAATGTGGTAAAATTAATCACCCACGATTACACGCCCGCTTAGATATTGCTTGTTGACCGTTTGATCGTGTGCCCTTAACTCTTTTTCAGCCCGTGTGTGGTTTTGAGTTTGATGGCAACTTTTTCAGAGTTCACCAACCAAGGAATCCCCTCAGAAGGGAATCCCGGTCATTTTCCTCCTTTTGGAAATGTTGGTGCTCCTTACATGGCGACGTTGTCCCTTCCTGGGTTAACTGTTGGGTTGCCTGTTTGGTTGTTTTCAACCTCTGTGGTCCCGAATGTCTCGGCTACTGTTCAATCAGTTTCTCCGCCTGAACAACATCATGCTGATTCCAAGGTGGACCTCTCCCCTTCTTCGCCTGTTTCTGCGTCCTCCTCTTCTACTTCGCCTGGTGAAAGTCTGGATTCAAGTAACCAGGTGGCTAAGAAGAAGAAGAAGAAGACAAAGAAGAAGAAGTCCGATAAGCGAGAGGCTAAAAGTGCAGCCACTGTTTCTGAAATATCTCCTCCCGATAAACCTTCCAACCCTCCACGGAAAGTCAAGTTCCCTTGCCTGTTGTGCACGGGAGACCATCTTCTTCGAGACTGCCCTGGCATCCCCAAGGTGCTCGAAGCATGGTCCAATGGCCATCCGCCGTTGCCTTTGACTTCTGGGAGCCAAGTTGGGGGCACGTCTTCAACTGGTACTGATAAGGCTCCTAAGAAGCAGGGTAAGATCACCAATCCCTGTAAGTTGTGTGAAGGGCACCATGCCATTCACCTTTGTCCTTATATGGATGAAGCCAAGCGAGTTTTGGACAACCCGACCGGTTCTGCACCACGTCTTCCACCTGGTTATAATCGGCTTTCTTTGAGTCCTCCGCCAGCTGATCTTACGATTGGTCAAGAGTCATCCTTGGTCGATCCCACTCCCCCAGAAATTCAAATTCACGAATCCGTCCCTGACCAACCATTGGTCGTAGGATCGGTTGAACTAGCCCCGTCCATGGTGCACCAGGTCTTTTATGTCGAGAGTGGATCTCACACCCCCCATGTCCTTTTGATTTCTTCAGATTCTTCAGACTTGGAGAAAGATTCTCCTGTCCCTGTACTTCAAGAAGCTCCTCCTCCGCCTCCCATGTTGGAGGCTCCGGAGGATATCCCTCCCACCTTCGAGATGGAGGTTATGGAGGATGCTCCTTCTTCCGTAACACCAAGGGAAGACCTTCTCGGTTCGATGGTATCCCCTCCGAGTAGTCTGGTCGCTTCCTTTGATTGGAATCGATTCGCAGGATACCGCCTTCCGTCTTATGTGCCTTTCGAGATCACAGTATAGGCTTTTGGTCTGGTCGTACCCAACACCATTATAGACGAAGGTGCCTCTGTTAGTATTCTATCCTCAACTACCTGGCAAGCTTTCGGTTCGCTGCCGCTTGCGCCTGTTACGCAAAATCTGCTCACTTTTAACAGAAGGACGAGTCAACCGTTGGGGATCCTTCCAAGGTTACCGATTACTTTGGGAGGCAAAACCGTCCATATGGACGTGATGGTCATTCCAGGCCCCTTGGATTTCAATCTGCTCCTGGGGCGCGATTACACCTATGCCATGGGAGCGCTCGTCTCCTCCCTCTTTCGTGTGGCCTATTTTCCGCATGAAGGACGGATCGTGACCATTGATCAGCTTTCGTTCTTTGGTCCTAATGTGGCAACTGGTCTGCCATCACCCCCTTCTGGTTTTTATCCACCCGTTGTATCTGCCCCACCGCAGGTCAACTATGTGGCTACCTACCCTGTGCCCGTACTCAGTGAAGACACCGTCGTGCATAGTGTACTGGGGGCATTGGGTCCTGACTGCCAGGATGTTTTCCTTCCATCGGGAGTGGAACTCTTGGGAGCATTGACTTCTTGTTCATTATGATGAGGTCGGTCGGAGCATAGTTCATTTTCTTGTGTCAAGCTCCTTAAAAAATGAAACTGGGTCTGTCGGAGCAGAGTCCCTTGTCTTGTGTCAAGCTCCTTAAACCATGAAACAAGGTGTCTGAGGATAGTTCTTTTAATGTGTCAACCTCGTTAAAACAATGAAACACGTTCTCGTTCAATTCAAGTCTTTGTTTAGATCTCGTAAAATCCCAGTCGAGTCTTTCTCTTGATCTCGTAACTTGAACCTTCACTCCATCTGCCTTACATATGGACTGAAGCTTGGGGGGCATGTACCTCGAATTGAGTCACAATGCTGGGGGGCATGCTTACTTTTTCAAGCATAGTTTGTTTCCGTTTCAAGCTTGTGTAAAAATGAAACCGGTTTCAAGCATAGTTTACCTTTGTTTCAAGCTTGTGTAAAAATGAAACCAACTTCAAGCAGAGTTTTCTGATTTCAAGCTTGTGTAAAAATGAAACCATTCCCATTTTACTCCTTGTGATTTCCATTTTATCAGCCCGTTTTTGCCAGATGAGCCTTGGTTTTCTCACTCCATCGTCACTATCTGCTTGGCCGATCATATGCCTTCACTTGGTTGTTTTACCCGTTCCTGAGGAACCGCTGCGATGAGTGGTCTTGTTAGCCAGCCTCTTGACCTTTATCTTGTTTTGAGTAGTTCCACCATTACCGGAACCAGTTGCTACCCTTTATACCACTCGTTCCTCCAGGAGGAGTCATCTTTCAGCTCTTTTCTGACTCTCTAAACATGAAAAGATTGCCGAGGCCCTTGTCGTTTCGATCTCGTTAAAATGGACACGAATCGACATTCACCCGGTATAAGTTTAACCCTTTTTCGGGCCGGGATGGATTGATTACGAAAAAGGAATACCCTAGCCTATCGCGACTAGGAGGTTTTCCCGGATATTGTTTTCTACCTTTTCGGATCTGGGGAACTATTTACGAAAAGGGACCTGTGGAGTTTTCTTTTCCGCCGTCTTTTCAAACTCTCTAAACATGAAAAGACGCCGAGTTCTTCCTTTGTCAGACTCGTTAAACCCTGATGACATTGGATTTCGTCGAAATGACGTTCTCCGAGTTTCTCCTTCCTAGGACTCGTTAAATGCACTAGGATGGATTCGCTCGAAGGGCGGACTTATATCACAAGCATATGCTATCCCCTTCAAGCTTGTTATCAAAAATAATTGGGGTACTCGCCAGAAATGGTGGGGGAAAAATGGAACCATCGTCGTTGTCGTCGGCAGTATGTCGCTCTTGAACATGGCACTTGTCTGCATTCGTGTCGGGTTGGGGACATCTCATCTCATTTTTTCACTTTGCCTCCGTGGGTTTGGATAATCCTTTTTGACCTCTCCTCTGCTCATTGCCTTGTCACCATGACCTCTGATCTATTGATGTCAAATACTGCCAAGTCCACTGTCGTGTCGTTTATATGTTCAAGAGAAGTTGGCCTCTGCTAATATCAACCTTCCTCTGATTCTCATATGATCCTGATTCACAACGAAACATCATGTTCCTCTGTCTCGTGTCGATGATGTGGGAATCATTATGGCCCACCTTCGATCAAGGTCACTTCCTGTCGACTTCATCTCATTATCCAGGAAGCTGATCTAGAGATTCCTTTATGGTACCTTGGAGCCTGCATGCCTCAATGGCAGGTTCGTCGCATTCGACGTGAGGTTTTCATCATTGGCCTCCGATCGAGTGATTCTGCGGGTGTTCGACGCCAACTCATTGATTCACACGCCATAGATTGTACCTGTAGTACCTTGAGGGCCATTGTCATTATTGGTGGTTCCTCTCGCGTCTCTTAACAGCTTTCATCATTGGCTAGTAATCAGACGATGTTCCTGCATGTTTGACTTCAGCTCACATATTCACATGCTTGAACTTGTACTTTGTTTGGGTCGAGATGGAGCAAAAGACCCTGGATTGTGTCTGTTGTAATCCAAGCTGTGATTGTGGATTATTATCGTTATGTATATGATTCACTGATTGGATGGCTGCGACCATACCTGAGTCTATTTATTTGATCCTCGCTGGATGGCTGCACCCATACCCTGGATCCGGATTATAGTGTACTCTATTTCGGATGGCTGTGCCCATACCGCATATACATCATGTACTTGAGATATCAGTTGTATTTTTCTGCGTAGGTTTTCCGACGGCGGGCCTTCAGTTGAACATGTTCTCGTAAAGCATTTCACCCCTCTCTCTCTCGGGCCTCATACTTTAGGGGGCATCTGTTACACAGTAATTTGTCACCGTCCCTACCATTCCCCGTCCCGCACAATGGAGCACCCATTTTGTGACCTATGAACATTTTCATGCCTTGAAAACATCATCAATGCATTCCTCTAAGCATGAGCTTCATTTTCCCTAAAGACATCTCCTTGCAAAAATCATGAAAAACATCTCTTTTTGCATTGGCGCGGGCAGACAGTTCAGCACTCGCGCCAATGGGGAAAATCCTGCAAAGAGGCCGCGCCAACTGGCGCTCTGTCCCAGAGCAGTAGTCGCGCCAACCAATTTAAGGAATGTTTTTTAAATAAAGATGGCGGAAGTTGTGTTTCAACAAACTCATAAACCATTGCCTATCTTGAGTTGGGAGGTTTGGCTGCGGGAGTTCTATGGAAGGGAAGTGGTTTGCCACCTCCCATGGAACCTTCCTTGTTGATAGGGCCAATCCCACAATAATAGGGATCCCAACTCCCTCCTTCCCCATCTATAAAAGCCTGCTCAATTCCATGGCAAGCTGGTCTTGAAGTGCCTAAGATTTGAATCTCCAAATTCCCAAGAGCCTTTGTGCTGTAAGAGCCCTCTTCCTTCCCTTAAGGCCGACTCAAGTAAGGAGACTATTGTCGAGAGACTCAGGAGAGGTTTTCCCTTTCCCTGGCGAGCTTCACGAGACGTGAACGACTGGAGACCCATCCGAAGGAGACCACGACGTCAGAACTTTGGTTGTAATATTTCTTCGATTGTTATTCAACGAATGATTACGATTATGGTTCCACTCTGTTTTCAATAATGTTAATATGAGTAATATCCTTTCTGACTAATATTGAGTTACGTATTAAAAAATGCCGGATTTTATGCTTGTATCCGTTTGTTTCTTGCATGTGCAGGTGTTCATCCGCGGAAATCGTTGGAGGATCGTGATCTGCCGAGGCTGAGGAACGGGAACACTCTCTTCTTCAGATCATAGCATTGGAATCCAGGTAGGCTTCTATCTTTAGTCTTTTCATTCGTAACTAGGAACTTGCGTCGTAACATTTCTGATTGTTGCTAGACCCCTGCTGGGCTAGTAGGGATCGCCTCTGTCCGCAGAGGGGATTTACCTCCTCAACATCAGGTGATCATGTTCTAAGTCGTAAAAATGCTCAAAATTGGTTGGAACCTGAGCGACCAGATAGGCCTTGTTGATACGATCCCGGGGCCGTGCACAACACTCAAATCCGACACTGTATGTGAAATTTTACAAAGTTTGAAGTTTTTCGCAACCGCAAAAATTTAGTTTCGAACTATGTTTGACTTCAATTTTTGAAAAAAAATAAAAATTCCAAGGAATAGTCCTTGGAATATTCCATTCGGGCAATTATTTTATGCATTAAGTGGCATCTTCGAGTTCGATGGCATTGACTTTGAGTTTTTGTGGACCAATTATGGGTCGCCACGGGTAGGCCCGAGGGCACCACGTGGCCCTCTAGTAGATGAAATATTGGCTATGTAAAATTTTGTATGGTCCCGCAAGTTTCGAACCTCCGACCTCCCGCGAGCAAACTGGGTGCTCTACCATTGCACCACCACTTTGGTTCTTAACATATATATGCATTAGAGTTTATTTAAATTTTAAATTGCATTTCAGCGGAGGATTTAAGGGCTAGCCTCTTCCGATATGACTCCGACGCAAAGACCAGGTCTAAATATTACCCGCGAGTGGTTAACTTGCAGCAAGATGACCTGCGACATATGACTTGGTTGGTACCCGTTTATGAAACAAGGGTTAATCAATGGGTTTGTGTCGGTTTGTTGAAACATGGTTTGCTAACCATAAAGGCCGATGGTTAATGCGGCCAACGGTTAATGCGGCTATGTGGCCAGCAAACACAAACATTTAATTCGACCTGCGTTAGTGGTTCCGCTTAGTTTTTTGGGCACGTTCCACCATTCGTGGATTTTCCCCAAGTTTGGAGCACCTAACTCCAATGTCTCCATATTTGGTGGAGTTTATTTAGGAGATATCACAACATTGTTTTGGTCATAACTTTTGATAGGCTCAACCTTTGGAGTGATTTTGTTTTTTTTGATTTCAGTATTTTGGAGTATCTGTAGCCAATGGTGTAGGTTTCCGCAGGCAACAGAACTCATCTTCAGGTGCTTTTTCAGCAGAGAAGCTTGGAGAGCCATCAGGGCTTAGGGAGTGTTGGAGCTGTATTGGGCTATGGTTAACCATTGGAGGTGAAACAAAAGCCAATCTTTACTGTTTTTTGTGTTATGAACTCATTTCTACAGCTTATTTTGCCTGTTTAGGCTTTCTAATCACTGTATAACCAATTTGAGCATCTAATAGAACAAGGACATGCCCATTTGGGGGCCTTGGACCCGACAAATGTAGCCTAGGAGGGGTGAACTGCCTCATCAGCTGCTGTGTTATATTATGTGATTTTATCTTGCTGTGTTTTTCAGATCTAATATGTTAAACAGTAAAAAGAAATAACACTCCTTCACACATAAGACTAAAAAATTTACCAAAAGCACTTTGTTTCAATTGCAAGACATGAATGACAGTTTGCACATATAATTTTATGGAAATGAATACCTTGAACAACAAATACAAGTAATTTCATTTTCAGATTATGAGTGTTAACTTCTTCAAGTTCTAAAGATAGAGTATGTAAAGGGCCAGGTAGCCTCTGGATCTCATCCTTTTATCAAAGGTGACATATCCAGTAAATGCCCCTATAGACAATCTCTGGAATAGATCTAAGAAGTTTCACATTTAAGTTAATGAAAATGGATACCTTGCACACATTTTCAAGTACTTCCATTTTCGTATCACATGAGCGGGGTTAAGCAAATTTCAACCACACATGATTCATATTTATGCTCTAGTTGTAAAGTTAAAATGTCATTTTGTAAATTATACGTAATACACACTATGTGTGTCTACAAAGTGTAATTTTTATTTCTATTAATAAAAGTTTCAGGGTTTTTCTAGTGAAAAAAAAGAAAAAGAGAAAAAGAGAAAAAAAGAGAATGTTTGTAATTTTATTAATATAAACAAAATTGCAATATGATAAATTGAATTGAAGCATTTTATTATTTGTATTCTTTTTTACTTTTTATTACATTTTTAATCAACATTTAAATGTTTACACTCATTTTGTATTTAGTTGTAAAGTGTTTATTGGAGCAATGATAATAAAATATAGATTAGGAGGTAAAATGAGACAAAATAAATTTGAGAGAGGATGAATCAAAGATGAGTAAAAAGGATGAGAGTTAATTAGAGTAAAAACTGGAGAATATAATGAACCAAGAAAAGGTAAAAAGGATGAGAAATGGAGGATGAAGAAATACATGCAACTAATAGATAGCGTATGGTTGAGTTTAGAGCCACCAACCCACCTTCCCCTCTAGTATTTATACTCATTTCCTTGTTCTTCAAACTTTCTTATGTGCGTGTCTCTATTATTTTAACTATATATATCCTTTCATTTGTAATTCTTCTATTTAATCCTAACTTTTAATGTTTGGTTCTTATTCTTTATGATTATTTAAATATTTATTTGTAAATTTTAATAGAGGAACATTTATTAATTTTTTATTCAAAAATCCTAATTCGACCTTTGACCCATTATATTTCATCTTACCATTACATTTGGAACTTATATATAGTTAAGAGCTTACAACTTGAATGGGCCTAATGGTTAAGAGCATGTGTTTCCTCCTAAGAGGTTCAAAACTAGAGGGGGGTAGAGTATGTATCCCTTTGTATACTTAGCAGTCAAATTGTTCCGCAGAGGTGGGTCCCTTGTCCTACAAACAAGGGGGTCTCATACACCAATTTGGTGTCTAGCTTGGCATGATCTTAAAATTGGATAATATATAATAATATATTTTAATTAAATTTCTCTATAATTTGACCTTTATCTTATATTTTTATAACAACTACTTTGTGTCCTGTCTACTTAAAACTCCTTCACTATTTTCATCATCATCAAGCTTTCTAGTCCCTAATGATGAATGAAGTGTCCACTCGAAACGTTGGACAAGCTAAACCTCTCTTTCTTCCTATTTTTTTCTATAATATGAGCAACTATGTGCTCATAAAAGCAATAATAAGTCTAAAATATTCAAAATAATTAAAATCATAAAAGTTGGATTTATTCGTAATTTTCTAGAATAAGTTAGTTCCTCAAAGTTGAGAGTTTGTTTAGGTCTAGTTGGTTAAGAGATTCTCTCCAACTAGTTAAGTTCATAGAATAATGCGCAGTTGAGATACTCACTTAACAAAAATAATTGTATCCAAGATAAACGCACTATCCTAAAACATTCTCTTAATATATTTATATCTTGTAGTATTATCATTATTTGAGTGGATGAAAAGAATACATCACATTATCATGTTTATTTTTTAAATCCTTTATTGTGGTATCAGCGCACAAAGATTCTAGATGTATGAAGGAGCGTGTGGAGAGAAAGATTCTAGATGTATGTGAAGGAGGGTGTAGAGAGAATGGATCGAGAATTTGAGCAAAGTTCCTCTTTCTATTCGTCACTCATATATTTTGTGAATATTAGATTGCTTTTTGTTTTACTGTATTTGGGGCGATTTTAACTAGCTTTCTCGACTACACCTTCACATTAAATATATATATATATATCAATGGGAACCAAACATGTATTGGTGCGTTGGTATATCTATCAGTGGACTGAGGTGGGGCTGAGGGGATCGATCCATTTGGTGTAGAGATGTTGCATCCATAACCATCCTTCAAACGTTGGATAAATCAGAATTCTGCCAGTTGTGGATCGAATATGCCTGAAAAGCTTATGTTTTTCTTCCCAAACAAGAACCTCAAAGGCTCTCTCTTGTGGACTCCCAAAGATTTTGTTAGAGAATAACATTAAAGTGGAGGTCGTCGATGCACAGTCATATGAGCCAGAGGACATAGCCAAGGATAAACTCGTGCTCATATTGATATTTGAGAATGATTTGATAATGTGCAGCTTGAAAACTTCTCACGTAGACTCACGCTTGAGCATTTCCAGCAGAAATTCATTCCAGGCATTTAGTGCCCCAGGGAAGCACCAATGTAAGCAATCATTTTGCACCTTTGCATTCTTATCCTTTGCAAATGGGTAATGATACCGATAAGGACCTGGATGACCATGAGGTCTCAACAATGAAGTCCAGGTCATATCAATAAGTCTAAATTTCAGTCCCCTAGCAATGCCCTCTTTTACTGCTTTCTCAAATTCTTCCAACTGAATCTTGTATATTTCTGCGTCTTTGACAGTACTGAACATGGTAACCCTCATATCAGACTTTCCCACAACAATCCCCTTTCGGGCATGAGGGCTATCGGAAAACGAACTAAGAGGAGTACCCATGGACTAATCTACCATCTCAGTGTTGTATCAATTGTTTCGTGTGTTCAAATTATGGTCTATTCTGCGTGTTTTTCGCAAATTTTAGAAAATATATGCTACAAGCCCATATCGTATGTACAGTGACGGCATTGTTATATCGCAACCGGAAACATGGGATTCCATCGCTTCTCCTCTGACCACATCTGCCCCTTTGCTTGAATTTCTATTTTGGGAAGCACCGCAAACATGGGAGTCCATCGCTTCTCCTGTGGCCACATCTGCCCCTTTGCTTGAATTTCTCTAATCTCCCGGGACCGAGCAACAACAGCTGCATCGACTGCATTATTCGTATGGGAAACGTAACAAGCAAAAAATTAGTTAGCACTGCCGTACAAAGACCACCCACATCCTTTTCAAGACCAACGATAAGAGTTGTTTGCGTGGAGAACTAGTGAATACGTTGAAATTTTTTATGTTGCCCACGATTTTTTCCTTTAAAGTGTACTTTAAGGAGATTCATTCACTGAAATTTCATTTTTTTATTGACGTACTTTAAAAGGGGCTTCATAATTTTTTTTAATGGGTGGATAAAGCTTGAAACGTTCATATCACTCTTTAAAGTGATATCATAAAGGTTATTTCACTTTTTTCAAATGACTTTAGTTTAATGGAGCATTAAAAAGGATGATCATTAAAGACTTGTAATTTGAAGTATAAGTTGAGTGATATCATAAAGGTTATTTCACTTTTTAAAGTGACTTTATTTCAGTGGAGCTTTAAAAAGGATAATCATTAAAGATTTGTAATTTGAGGTATTAATGATGAAGTTGATAGCTTGTGTATTCTAATATTTAATAAAAATATATGTTTTTTTTGTGGTGTTGAAGTGTTCTAGATCTTTTTGAAATTTCAATTAAGAGATCTTACATTTTGCTCATATGTGATGGTGATTTTTTGTTTGGAGTCTTATGATATTTTGTATCTAGTTTTGACAATATAGTTACAATTTATCGTCATACAACAATACACTCAAGGAGTTTAAGCATCCATAATCAAGTATCTACAAGTAAGGACAAACAAGAAAAACAAATGTGTTCAACTACTCACAATTAAGAAGTTGCAACGAACAAAATCAAACAATCATCAGTATTCCAAGACAAGTCTACATCAACAATCAACTACATCAACAACATTTACATTAATTCAACGTCAATTTTTGAACAATGCATTTGAAAGCATTTTTTGTAAAAGTCAAATAAAATTGAAATTGAAGTGTATTGTAACTTGCAAATCATAATTTGTAAGTTAACTTATTAAGTTGCATTGCAGTTGTACTAGGTGCATTATCATTTGAGCCTGACACCCACGTTAGTCATTAAGCAAAATTTATAGGAGGTTGAGTTCTTGCAAAGTCTAAATCATTTGAACTTGTCAGTATATCATTGTAAAAATTCTCTTGGGTGCATTTTCGGTGGTATTCGACACCCTCATCCTATTGAAGAAAAATCAAGCGAGCATGAGTTCTAGCATTCAATTTTTAACAAAAGTTCAGGCGAGTGTGAAATTCAAGCAACAATCAAGAAAACAAGTTTAACCAAGCGAGTTCGAAAAATCAAGCAATTGTTAAAAGCAAGCAAGCGTGAGTTCAAGCGAGCGAGTTCACATGGAGAAAAACACTTAGTTGTTACAGGTTCTTAACAATTTGATCCTATTCACTGCTGAACACATGGTGAAAATCAACAAAGCGACTCTTGCTGACATTAAAATGCATCTACATCAGGCACATGAGACAATTGATTTTCTTCAACTGGAATCACAATTGCAACGAGATGAGCTGTTGCGGAAGGGACGTGTTTCAAAGCCTTTCAACAATACAAATTCAGAAAGTGATGATTCCAAGCCACTCATCCATACAACTTCAAGTGTAGAAGTTGTACATGATCAAGTTCAGTCTTATTTTGCCAAGCCAATCATCAAATCATGGGAGGAAAATCAATGTAAAAAAAATCAACGTGGCTTAGGATATGACAAAGATGACAACAACTTGCATATCCCAGATTATTCAAAGCCAATCAAGTTCATCAGTGCAGGGTTTCTTGATCAAATAACATCAGAAAGCCATGAGAAAATTGAAGAAAATCCAAAATGCAAACATTGTCAAAGAACATGTCATATAGAAGATCAATGTTTTGATCTCCATGGTTGTCACCATTGTGGCAAGAAGAATTAATAATCAGAGAAATGTTGCAAACAAAACCAACCAGCTAGATTGAAGATCAATTATGCATGGATTGATCCTTGGGAGCGGTCATCTACAATCAAATGATTATATAAGTTTTACCATAAACTTCAATCTCGCCTATTGCAACCAAGAATCAAATGAAGATGGTACTCTCATGTGGGGGAGTACAACAATGGTGCAAATTTCCTACATCTGAAGGGGGGGGGGGGGGAGTTAAAAACAAATGCAGATGGTTATTGTCTCTCCTTTCAGCTGACAAATGGGGGAAATGATAATGGAATTGAAGGTGGTTTTCAGATTGAAATTTTTGACATCATCATCAAAGCAGCCAGTGGGAAATTTCATCATCATCAAAGCAACGAGTGGGTTGATCCAGATTTATGCAGGAACACAATAAAATACATAAATAAACATAAACAGAGAGATGCAGCAAAAAATATACTTCATTTCATTAATATCAAATAACTTAAATAAGCTTACAAACATAATGGAAATAAACTGGCTCGGGCGATGGTAGCTTATCTCTGAAAAGAGATGTGGTGACTACATGCCTCTGAACTGTGTTACAATAAGGCTCAAGGGAATTTTTATTATTTAAAAACATGGGAAAACCCTAAACAACCAAAAACCTAACCCCAAGAGATGGAATGCCAATAGTTTGTGGGACGCGTTGGGGTTATTTGGGAAGCCAACTTCTCGGGGTTGTAACTTGGTCATATTATCTCTGTTTGGCGCATATGATATATCGTCAGAAATATATCTTTGAGTGCTACAAGATTTTTCACATGCCCATGCAAATTCCTACATCTATGGGCCTGCTGCAGACCTAAAAAAAACGTCGTTAGGGGGTCAAAACTGCTCCGGAAGTTTAAGACCCGAAAAAACTGCTAAAAATAGTAAATGCTGCCATAAGCAAGGAAACTGATGAAACCAACTGGAGATCTAGGTGGAATAGGTGGGTGTCCACCAATATACACTTGGATCATTCCTCCCCCCCTTAGGAAGAAATGGCCCCCATTGCGTGCAAAGCCTCCATGAGGTGAGGAAATTTCTGTTGATCTAGTCCCTGGTGAACCACTTGCGCTGGTGAAGGATTTGACTTGCTTTGACAACTTGATATTACTATATTATATGCTGGCTGGTGTTATTGAATTGTGTGTCCACTATTCGATCAATTTTTGCATGTTCCATGCAATCTGGGTTTAAATATGTTGGTGTGAGTTGTTTTGCAGTGTCGGATGTGTCTCCACATTAAACACTGGGTGCATACCAAGGAATGGTGGAATACTTGTCTCAAAGGAATTGTCCCCTAGTAACAACCTTGGTGATGGTATATGGCCCATATGAAGCTTGCGGTGGGGCCCAACGAGGTGCTCCTTCTGGAAATGTAAGCAAACTTTGTCGCCCACCTAGAACTTATGTGGCACCTGATGTTGATTATGTCACTGCTTGTACTTATTATTGTCTCTATCCAATATGCCATGGACTTGTTGGAGAATGTGATGAATGCACTCAATGAAGTTGTTTACCTTGTTTGCTTCAGAGTGGACATGGGTCAAATTTGCCTAAGTAGCTGCAAATGGTATGGCCACATCAATGGGGACATAGTGGTTGGAATCCCAATCCCACATGAAAGGGGATGTGGCCAGTTGAGTTGTGGAGAGTCTGGTTATAGTTGTGCTGGAAATAGGGGAGGCTTTAATCCCATTTGCATGGATGCTTCAAGTTGTACATGTGCAGAATGTGTACGAAATACTATTGACGACCTCTATTTGGCCATTAGTTTAGTGTCCAACGTCGAACAAAGACTTGACCAGAATGTACTGAGGAACCTGTTGTCTCGATCTAAGATAATGGACTATGGGATCCCAAAGTGCACCCACGCTCACTCAAAGAAGAGTTTAGCAGTGGCTTCTGCTGTGATATTCTTCTTGCAGGCTGCCATAATGGCCATGTTATACAATCTGTCGACGACCACAAAATGCAGTCATTGCAATGCTTGGTAGAAGGAAGGCCCAATATGTAATCCGTGGAGATGGATTCCCACAACCGACTAGGGGTAGGCAGTAGGGTATATAGGCCTTGCTTATTGATGGTCAGTTTATAAATGGCGCAGGTAGTGCAGGATCTGATTCACTTCTTGACATCATGTCGAAGGTTCGGCCAATAGAAATACTTTTGCAATACTGCCACTATTTTCTTGACCCCAAAATGTCCAACGATCTGACAGGAGTGCACTTCCCAAATCATCTTGGCACACTCGCTTGAAGGAACACAAAGGTTTTCAAGGTGGCATAATAGTGCACCCTAGAGGTGAAAATATGGAACTTTCTTACCTTCCTGGAGTGTTTGGTATGTGATTCCAAATTCTGGATAAATTTTGTAGAGATGCGGCCAACCTGAAGTATCGTTCCCACAAGAGTCGAGCATAGTGGTTAACACCACGATCGTCAGTCGGATGAGGCAGTTTGAAACATTACTGGTGTTTCCCTTCTTGTACTTGAAGTTCAAATGGAACTATTGCAGGTATGTGGACCATTTATGATGACGATCGTTCTGAAACTTCCCTTGTGTTTGTATGAACTGTAGGGGTCAGTGATCTGTGTGGATGACCGTTTCCTTCCCCAAAATATAATGCTTCCATTGTCGGCAGGCCTCCACAATGGGATACATCTCTTTGTCATAAGTGGGATACTTTCGAATTATGTCTGAAAGTGTCTTACTATGATATGCCACTAGATGCCCCTACTGAGTAAGAACTGTCCCAATAGCATAGTTAGAGGCATATGTCTCGATCTCAAATGGTTGCTGCAAGTCTGGTAAGGTGAGCACCGATGCAGAGTAGAGGTGATGCTTCAACTCTACGAACGCCTTCTTTTGAGATTCAGACCAAAAGAATTTTCTTCCGCTCCTTCCTTGGTGACTTGACTCAAAAGCCAAGTGATGTGAAAGAACCCCAACACGAACCTGCCGTAGAAATTTGCAAGACTTATAAAGTTGCGGAGCTCTGCTAGAGTGGTTGGGGCTAGAAAAACTCGACTGACCTGGATCTTGGTTGGGTCCACATGCACCCCCCACTCATCAATAATGTGCCTCATATATTGAACCTGGGTCATGCCAAAAGTTCATTTCTCCAAATTGGCACATAACTTGTGTTGCTGCAGTGTTTGGAGGACCTATTGAATGTGGTGGAGGTGCTCTTCCCAACTCTGGATGAAGATCATGATGTCATCCAAATAAACTACCACGAATGATTTAGTGAATGGTCGCAAGATTTCGTCCATCAACCTCATGAAGGTTGCGGGAGAATTTGTCAACCCGAAAGGCATGAACAACCATTAAAAAAGGCCCTCCTTGGCTTTGAAGGAAGTCTTCCACACATCAGAGGGTTCAATTGGTACCTGGTGATACCCGAACTTCAAGTCAATCTTGTTGAAATATTTGGACCCCTTGAGTTGGTCCAGAAGGTCATAAATCTGTGGGATCAGATATCTATTCTGAACAGTGATCTTGTTCAACACCCGATAGTCAATAGATAGTCACCAAGTCCCATCCTTATTCTACACCAACACGATCGGTCTCCCACACGGCGATGAACTTGGCCGGATTTGACCTTTCTGCAACAACTCTTAAATTTTCCTCTTGATTTCGTCGTTCTAGAGAACAGAGCTCCGATAGATTGGTCCATTGGGTAGCAGTGCGCCTGGGGTCAGATCGATGGAGTGCTTGACCTGACAGTGCAAAGGCACCCCTGCAGGTGAGGTGAAGATGTACCTGTACTCGTCCACGACCTTTTCCATATATTGTTTCCATGCGGAGGAGACCTGTCTGAAGGTCTTGGCCACTTTTTTCTTCTTTCCCTGAGGGCAGATCATAAGGAAAAAAAATTTCCTGGTTTGGGAAATGAGCTTACTGCATTTCTTCGCAATGATCAAAGAGATGGCGGTAGGCGGTGCTACCTCTAGTATCTAGTACAACTTATTACCCAAAGTAACAATAACAATGCGAGGCCGAGACTCATACACAACTTGTCGCTTCCAAAAGTATGGTTTGCCTAATAATACATCACAAACTTCAAGAGGAGAAACATCACGTAATACCTCATCTGTGAAGGGCTTGATGTTGTAGGGAAGGTGACATTGCTGGTTGACGCGAAGATCTCATCCTTAGTGAAGCCACACGATGGTGTATGGTTGTGGGTGTGATGTTATCGGCAGGCCCAACCGCTTCACGAACTCTATTGAAATGAGGTTCTTTTTGCTCCCGTTTTCGCCAATGAATTGTAGTGGGGAACCCTTCACCCACATTTGGGAATGGAAGATGCACTCCCCTCCTCTGTATCTTCGGGTTCTTCCTTCCGTATCTTGGTGGTGGTAATAGTAGCATTGGGCTCTGCATCGATAATTTGCTTCCCTTTGTCATTCCCCTTGTCAAGTTTTGATTAAGAGTTAGAACATGCATCTGATTCGGAAGTATTTATCTCGGCCACCAGTGACTTCTTGGCCCGACTCTCAGTTTTGTTGTGAGTGGAGCTCTTATGGAACTCACACCAGTTTCCTGTGTCCTTATTTGGCTTCATGGTGTTGTTCTTCACTTGCGGCTTTGACGGGTTGTCCTGGGCTGCCCCGCCTTGGCCTTGTCCTTTGTTCTGCAGTTTGAGGGCGCATTTCCCTTATCAATCTTGTTGAACTATTTGGACCCCTTGAGTTGGTCCAGAAGGTCATAAATCAGTGGGATCAGATATCTATTCTGAACAATGATCTTGTTCAACACTCGATAGTCAATAGAGAGTCTCCAAGTCCCATCCTTATTCTACACCAACATGATCGGTCCCCCACAGGGCGATGAACTTGGCTAGATTTGAACTTTCTGCAACAACTCTTAAATTTGCTTCTTGGTTTCGTCATTCTCCAAAACAGAGTGCCAATATATTGGTCCATTGGGTAGCGGTGCACCTGGGGTCAGATCGATGGAGTGCTTGACCTGACAGTGTAAAGGCACTCCTGCAAGTGAGGTGAAGACGTACCTGTACTCGTCCACGACCTTGTCCATCTATTGTTTCCATGCGGAGGAGACCTGTCTAAAGGTCGTGGCCACCGTTTTCTTCTTTCCCTAAGGGGAGATCATAAGGAAAAAAAATTTCATGGTTTGAAAAATGAGCTTATTGCATTGCTTCGCAATGATCAAAGAGATGGCGGTAGGCGGTGCTACCTCTAGTATCCAGTACAACTTATTACCCAAAGTAACAATAAAAATGCGAGACTGAGACTCATACACAACTTGTCGCTTCCAAAAGTATGGTTTTCCTAATAATACATCACAAACTTCAAGAGGAGAAACATCACATAATACCTCATCTGTGAAGGGCTTGATGTTGTAGGGAAGGTGACATTGCTGGCTGACACGAAGATCTCATCCTCGAGGAAGACACACGATGGTGTATGTCTGTGGGTGTGATGTGATCAGCAGGCCCAACCGCTTCATGAACTCTGATGAAATGAGGTTCTTTTTGCTCTTGTTTACTCCAATGAATTGTAGTGGGGAACCCTTCGCCCACATTTGGAAATGGAAGATGCACTCCCCCTCCTTTGTAGCTTCGGGTTCTTCCTTCTGTATCTTGGTGGTGGTAATAATGACATTAGGCTCTGCATCGATAATTTGCTTCTCTTTGTCATTCCCCTTGTTGAGTTTTGATTAAGATTTAGAACATGCATCTGATTCGGAAGTATTTATCTCGGCCACCAGTGACTTCTTGCCACAACTCTTAGTTTTGTTGTGAGTGGAGCTCTTATGGAACTCACACCAGTTTCCTGCGTCCTTCTTTGGCTTCGTGGTGTTGTTATTCGCTTGTGGCTTTGACGGGTTGTCCTGGGCTGCCCTGCCTTGGCCTTGTCCTTTGTTTTACAGTTTGGGGGTGCCTTTCCCTTGCTTATGATTCGCAGATCCAAAGTATCACTTCTTCTATTTGAATTTCTTCTCAATCTTGGTAGCATATCGGTATGTTGCACCAAGCGAGGAGATGTCTAGGAACTCCATTTCCTCTTGGATGTATATGTGCAGACAACTGTGGTACTTAAGCACCAAATGTTTCTTTGAATCTTCAATAACCAACTCTGTGCGTAGGGTATGAATAGATTTGTTAGCTCATGCACATCTTGATCCCTTTTTTGTTGCAACGTAGTCCATTGTATGTACTTGTTTCAGCATGAGGATTTGGAGATGGTTCCAGGATCGTATTTTGTACTTAATATGATTGAGGGGGGGAATATTAACCTCATACTCTCATAAAAACAATAATGAGTCCAAAATATTCAAAGTAATTAAAATCATAAAAGTTGGATTTATTCCTACTTTTATAGAATGGGTTAGTTCCTCAAAGTTGGGAGTTTGTTTAGGTCTATTTGGCTAAGAGATTCTCTCCAACTACTTAGGCTCCTAGATTAGTGTGTGGTTGAGATATTCACTCAACCAAAGTGATTGTGTCCAAGATAGACGCATTATCTTGAGACATTCTCCTGATGTATTTATATATTGTAACATCATTATTATTTGAGTGGATGAGAGGAATACATTACATTAAGGCTTGTGAAGCCTTTTCCTCCATGTCTATGGTATTTTAATTATGTTTATTTTTTAAATTATTTATTATGAAAGTATACATTCACTTATAATATTATGGTAATTTTCAATTTCCAATCTTTCATAAACATCTACATACATACGAATTCTAATAGAAAGGATTGCTTGGTATGTAGATTCTTACATTGAGTCATCATGTTGGTTGTGATTTATGAAATTGAATTATATTTTTTCACAATTAGTAGTCATCATGTTAGTTGAGCTTTGTCGAATTAAACTATGTACAAATTTTTTAAACATTCAAAGTTTCTAGTGAATGCTCCACCCATCATATGCAACGATTAAGTTTTCATAATTAACCATCATGCTGGTTGAGATTTGTACAATTAAACTATGAATAAATTTTTGAAACACCCAAGGTTTCAACAGTACACTCTACCCATCATCAATTACAAGTGAAGCTTATAAATGAAGTGTTTAAAATAAGATTATTAAATAATACTTGAAAAAAAATTTAGGGGCGACAAGAGCGGGAGGGGTAATATATTGCCCCGATAAACAAGTTGTAATTATATTTGCATGGGGATTAGGTTCAACAACCAACAATAAGGCAAAATTTCTAGCGCTTTGGAAAGGCTTGGATATCGCCTAGAGTTAAGGAATAAAGGAAATTACTGTCATTGGGAATTATTTGCTGTGATCAAAATGTTCTCAAATTCCAATTACACTCATGATCCCTTGAGCTCTGCAGTAGTAAAGAAGATTAATCTTCAAATAAAAAAGTAAAATAAAATTTTTTCTTTATTCCATGTCTTCTGCCACTTAAATTGTGAGGCCGATGTAATGGAGAACAAAGGATCAGAATTAGGGGAAGGAAATATTGAAACTAACGGACATGACATGAGATTATTCCCTATACCATAGTTGAATCATGCAAAATATGGAGATCAGGGCCATCAATGATGGCATCAACAGGATCACCAAAGTTTGTTTAATAACTTCCCGCATGCCAGACATGTGGGAATATGATTGTATCAAGCATCCACTTGAACATATACTAGAGTTTCGAGGCATACCCTAATGCGATATTCACTATGATTCAAATGCTTGGAGGAAAACGCCATAGACAAATGTGTAAATTACATCCCCAGGTGGACGATATCCCACCTGTTAGTATTAATGACGAAGAGACGAAGGCAATTTCCACCCTGCGCCACTACAAATTGGTTACAAGGTTTGCTAAGAGGTCTCTTGGGAAATACAATTCCTTAATTAGAATGAGGATTAATGAGTTGCAAGAATTAACAGCGAAGGTGGAGTGCAGTCGAGGGAGAAGGGAAGACATTGGCTTATTTACGCCGACCTTGCCGCATAAAGCGACATATGATTGCCTCCCTTCTGAGCGCCTTCCTTGTAGCAGTGTCCTATTGCGTGGCTTGGTGACAAAATCTATGGGAGGGCAACCTCTGAAGGCCGAGATGGATTGGTGGAACATGGCAATGGAATTATTATTAAAGTTGCTTATGGGAAGGTTAACATCCTCACACAGAGAGTGGAGTTGTTGGAGAAGAATAAAGCAACCAATGCGAAACACATTGATTCCAAGATAGAAAGCATAGAGGTAAAGGTGGATAGAAAGTTAATTAAGCTAGAATTTGACCTCATGTCTAGTAATTTTGAGCTTGTTAGCAATAATTTATTTGCAGATGCCTATGAGATAATTGTTTGGTTTCCAAACCCCATTCCCAATCAGCAGCAACGGAACCACGATGACGAAGAAAATGGTGTAGGAACGAGCAAGGGGAAAAGATACTCCAGCAAGGAATTTGGCCCATCAAATCTTGAGTAATGATGTTCTCTGGTGTATTGCAAATATATGTTGATTTTGGGTCAATTTTGTTGGTCATATGGGAAATATCAATGAAAAACTTTAGCTCATAAGGCTTGTCGGGGCAAGAAAGTATTACTATGATTGTACTAGAACATAGTAGCAACTAATAACAGTGAAGCAAGTTTTGACTCTTATGATGTAAATGGTTATTGTCGTGTAACCCATGTTTGTTAATTTTTTTTGAAAAAATAAATAATTTATTAAGTGATCATAAAAAACAAAATTGAATTATTAAAAAAATATTAAACATCATGAAATATGATAAAATAAAAGTTGAAAATAAGATTAAGTGATAATTGACAATTGTCAAGTCCCGCTAGCAGAACCGGTTGAGGATGGGTCTCGTAAGCAAGTGGACCTAGGATCAAACCTCATCGGGGGGTGGTTGTGCCCTGTGCTAGGGGGAGGAGACATCCTATAAACTCCAGTCAGTAAAAGGGTTGGTGCGGCCCAGGCCAGGTGCGATCCCTGGGTGACTTTGATAGATTATATGCCCCTAGGTCGCGACTACTCAAGCCACAGATCAAACCCGCTAGAGGATCACAGACAACTTGACAAACACAAAAAATGATAATCGACAATTAAAATAAATTATTCATAAAAAATAAAATAAAATAAATTTAATTTAATTTTACCTTTTTCAAAATAATTTATTATACTTTTTAGTAGTTAACCATTGCTCAATTTAATTCTGAATTGACATCTAAGAATTTAATTGTAAAAATCTAAACATTTAAATATAAATTATGTTTATATTAAATTTTAACAAAATATATAATCCCTAACAATGTATGTAATTAATTTTACAATGCATATAATCTTTACAATGGTTAACCTTACCTAAACATGTATCATGGGAAGTTGCAAAATTAATTTAAGTTAAAATTAATATAATTAGGATAATGGTAAGAATTTTAAAGAATTTCTATTTCGAGTATGTGTTTTTAGATATGTTGTCATACAAGGAAATTAAAATTGTGACGTTCAACTATTTTATATTTTGGTTTTTTTGGCACGATTATATAATTTCAAGTAAGATCAATATTTTTTATGGTTTAAAAATGGATTGTTGTATATATTTGAATATTTTTCAACATATTGAATTTTTAATCTTGTGAAATTTTGGAAGACTTTTATTTTTTCAAGAGACAATGAGAGTGTTTGATGATATCTTTTCATAGTTAAATAAACTAGCAATTGCTCTAAAAAGTGCAAAGAGACGTCGATAAGATAGTTAAAATAAAAAAATTCTACTTTGAATTTGATAGTCAAGAAAATAAGAACTAATATATTAACAATTCTAATACTCTCCTTGAGAGACAAATTTATTGGTTAAGAAAAAAGGTAGTAAAATAAAAAAAATTGAATCTAGTGGGAAGTTAATCCCAAGTGGATGAATGCTTTGATAAGGTAGTCTAAAATTTTATCATCCAATGTCAGCCATATAGGTTGATGGAAGTTGCATGTTAAATCTTTAATAAAGTGTTTATAGTGCATTAGATTTCTTGAGGCATAAGCGAGTTTCTTTCTTAACTAACAACTTCATAATTGTTTTTTAGTCCATAACACCATAATTTCTCTTTTAATCCATAATTACATAAACCAAAAATAAGAATATGATGTAATGGAGTGATCAACAGTTGGTCCATATTATAATGATGTAACAAAACATAATAAGAGTGTCTTCAAGTCTTCAAAGGCATGTTTTTCCATTGGTTCTTTAAGATCAGTACCACTCTTTAAGTTAATAGATACATTGTTTTTGTCTGTCAGCGTATGTTTACATTCATGGGAAACATCAACAAAATTCCAGTATATTGAAATGGAATAGTAAATTGAATATGAAGAACAATCAATTGACCAATAAGGAACAAAAGAATGGGTGCAACAAACCTATACTCAAGGGTTTGTGTAAAAGAATTTCACTCACATTGTAGGATCTGTTTTCCAAATTTTTTTCCTTCTAAACCCATGAGAGCATAGCTTAAAAGCTGAAGCTATTCTTCTTGCTACAAATTTCCTTTTCTATGATGGTTTATCCAATGCTGATTCCCACATATGCCAGCCAAGTAGCTTACTTGAATAAGAAACCATAATATATATGTGATACATTCTACAAGTCAATACTAAATGTTATGTATTAGGTAATGTTTATCATTGCCACTTTAGTAAATGTGATGGATAAATCGGCATAGAGCTTCCTTGTTCACACAAATTTGATCAACTTTCAGATTTTAATATTCCCAACTTGCAACATACAATGCACACTCCTTAGTGCCTGTTATTTTCTTTCTTGATTTTTATATGTTTTACTGTGAATGTGCCATCCAATATAGACGAAATGCTTAATAACAGTGTTGGTAAAAAAGAATGGAAGAATTATCTTTAACTTAATTATAAATACGTTTCTAAAAAAAAAACTTAATTACAAGTATTGAAACAGTTAAACCAATAGGTAAGATTGTTGAATTGTTTATATGTAACAACATGTGCTATTTATTGATAGAGAATAGAGAGAATAAATAATAGCATAACTTATGACATGATGTGGAAATGTATAAAATATGAAATGAGTGAGCCAAAGTAACAATATGCTTGGAAATGAGATAACAATAAGGCCTTCCATAGAAACAATGATGCGAAAATTATAGGGGGGCTTGGAGGTAATGGATCTTTCGTTGGACTGCACATTCCCTTATGGCCCTTCCTTAATTTATGTGAAGCCCACCGACGATATCACTCTATCGATTATTGAGGATATGGACACAAACATGGCCTCTAAAGTTTATATCCAAGAGGATTCAAGTGAAGATATTTCTGAACTTGGTAATTGAATTCCTTAACCTGTTTTGCGACTTGGAGTGCATGAAAATAATACATAATATATGAGCATGTAATTAATGTTGATAATTAGGTAGCACTAGATTTAATTCAAATTTTCTTCTTGATAATTACTTGTGACCTTACTTCTCTTAGTTAATGTCTTCTCTTTATTATCTTATTAGATCTTTCATCCAGTCAATTATCAAAACACAAGAGGCACAAATTTATGCTCTTAAGCCAGAGCCAAAACCTCTCCCTCTTGGAGAGGAAAACCAACAAGAAATTATTCTTATAGAATTTTAGTTGATAGGTACCATGAACATGATATAGGGCCATGACCCTTGTATGCCTCCAAGACCTTGTCATTGCTTCTTCCTTGAATCCTTAAGCCGATCCTTCTTTTCTGCACCGTCCTGCACCGTTCTACACCTTTCTGCACTAGCCTTAGAGAGCTCGTTCTCTAGTCCTTGGTTTCTCTTTTGACTTTAACTCTGCTCCACCTTAGTTCTTTCTCAGCTTCTTCTCTTCTTCACACTGTATAGATACTTCTCTTACTTGTTGTGCTTTAGATATATGTTGCAACCCTTGACTGTGATCACTAGTTGCAAAACAAAGAGTTGTTCTGCCTTGCTGAACAATAAAAAAATAGTCATGCTCCCTTACTGAACTTCCTTCCTTCTACGCACCAAATACAGACCTTACCTTCGTACTTATCTTAGACTTTATCTCCCTATTTTTCCACAAAATTTCACTGAAAATACCAAACAGATCCGAACTTATTTCTCTGTCTTTTCTGCGCATTCCAGTGGGATATTTATAATAGTTCGAACCTATAAATAAGATGACCTATCCTATGTCATGTGCACTGCTTTTAAGCTGATTTTTATTTTTTATTTTTTTATAGGCCGACTTGCAGAGGAATTGAAAGTGAGTATAATGCTTATCTAATCAGGGGTGTTAGCACCATTCTTGAGCCATGTTTACAAGCTGGTTTGACAAGGTTTTGAGGCATACATCAATGAATTTACATGTGTGACACTTCATATACATGACTCTAATTAATACATTTATGAAAAGATGATAAATCCCTAAAAGACATCAAGAATAAGTCTTTGACCTATAATAAAATTCCTTTCTCATGAAACCCATGAAGCAAGCTTAAGAAAAATAAATTTTATTATCTTTGTATTCTTCATTACATAAGTACATAATTACATAGTTGATATGAATACTGAACCTAGTTACACTTTCCAACACTCCCTCTTAACTAGGGAGGTATTCATAATGGTACATGGTTACTTTCAATATGAATAATCTCATAAGAAAAATCAGATCAGTAATCGCATCTATATAACATCATATAAACCAAAATTGTCCTAGTGCAAGGCCTTGACTAATAGCCCCATCTCTCAATGAGACAATGGGCTACAATGCTGGCAAGACACATGACTTATAGACACCGTCGTCACTTTATCTCCAAGGTACATACTGCATCCGGGTGTTCCCAAAGTATGACCTTCTTGGACTATTCTTCTCTTGGGTAGCTAGCCCTCAAAGAATATCGACCCACGACTACTCTTATCTTGAATTCCCTATCTCATTCTAAAAGAGTATCAGATGCAAGATGATTACCCAATACTCCATTCTGTCTTCCCAGTTTAAGACCATAATGATATGTCTATCTCTCCCTCTTAGCCAGGGAGGACCTATTCCACAAGGGAATGTACTCATTCCTGTACAAGGAATGTACCTAAGCTCATTCTTAGGAATTACCCAGTTTCTTCCAAGTAAGAAACTTAACACCAGGATCCCTCTTAACTAGGGGCCTGCAACAACAATGGTGAGACACTAGCTGCTCATGAATAATTCCTCCCTTCGATGTCATGGATTTCGATCTTGAGGAATCTCTAACTTTAGCTTCATAGGGAACAAATCATCCATCACTTTCATCCATGAGTCATTTCATCTACTAGAAAGTGATTCATCAGTATTTTGCATCTGATCCACCTTTACGCCATGCTGCTTTCCTTTGAACCATCTCCTAAGGATCTTACATCCTTCCACATGGTTGGAAAACTTGCATAAAATTATTCAAATAAACATATACATAAGAACTTTTAAATAAAAATTTACCTCAATGATGATATTTCACCATGACATCTTCCTATAGGAATCGACATCCTTTATTCAGATTGACACATCTCCTAAAGATATATATTGTCAAGGGTCTTCTTCTTTACCATACTTCTATCAGAGTCTACATATCTTCCCAGGAGATCTCCTAGTCACTTTTTCTTGGATTTCGGATGATAACTGCCTCTTGACAAGGTTGCACTTCATGATCTATTCCTTTCTTACACAGTTTCATTTATTCCCAGGAACTTCTTGCATACAGTTCCTTGTTTGTATACAACCACCTCATATTCCATATGAAGATATATTTTATTTCATTTGTTAATGACAACCTGTGTACCGGAATAGATTCTCCTTTCTTTGATCATACTTCTAAAGATAGAAGTCAATCACTTGTAACCATATGACAGGACTTCAAAACATACAATTTTAGCATATATGTACCTTATCTTATCCATTTGATTCATCCCACAACAATTTCCTTAGATTGAATAACTTCATTCCCTTGAATTGCTTCATCAATATGTCATCATATCCTTTTCCCAGAATTCTGCAAGATAGAATTCTCGATGAAACCTTTTTCTTTCTTTCTAACCAATGAATCCAAGGAGGACTCCATTAGAAAGTGCCAACACCTGTTCATAGATGGTCCTTGATCCAGATGACTATCTTCCATCAATGTTGTTATTAGTGAGGTTCCTGGGAGCCACTTCTTCTAAGACAAGTGCTCCTTCCATGCTTCTATCATGATGCTATTAATATACTATGCTTCCTATCATACTATTTTACAACCAACAAAAATCACTTAAAGAGGAAGATGATCTCAGTCATAATAGAGATATTTCGCTTCTTATTTCTTAGATTTCTTTGCATCAGGTTCTTCCCTTTCATCTGTGACATGGGCTTCTTCTGTTTTCCTTTTTTCCTTTCCAAATTTAGGACAATCCATTTTATAATGCCCAAGTTCATTACATCCAAAGCATCATACTTTTTCCATATTTATCCTTTTATTCTGACGACCAAATCTATCGAATCTTCCTTTCTTCCTGGACATGGTTGCAAAGGCTTGATTCCCTTCACTTGATCCTATATCAACTTTGGATTTCAATCTTGTTTCCTCTATTTTACATAGAGACCATAGATCCTAGAATGGTGTTGCTTCTTTCTTCCTGTATAAGCTTGAAGTGAGGTTTCCCCATTCTTCTTGTTGAGCATTCAATACCACTGTAGTCATTTCACTATCATACATTACTTCTCCCAATTCCTGGAATTGGTATCATATTTTAGAAATCCTCAAAAAATATGAAGTGATTCCTTCCTCTCTTGACAATTTCATTTTGTATAGCTCTTGTATCAGAGAGATTATTTCTCGTGCAGTACTCACTGAGAATAACTCCACGAATTTATCATATATTTCTTTTGTAGTTTCTAGTTTCGATACATAGGGTACAAGTGAGTCCTTAATAGATTCTATGAGAATCCTTTAGGCTCTAATTTCTCCTTTAATGTACTTGGCATGAGATGGAGCATATTATTTTGAGGGTTGAGTTGTAGAAATTGTTAGTGTTTGTCTGTTCATCCTGTCACCAGTGATCAAATATGATCTTATCATGTCTTGCTAGGTTCTCAAAGTCAATTTTTTTTCATTTCATTAGGTCTTCAAATAAAAATTTAGTCATTGGGTAGTGTGTCTAGGGCTATTTCCACTCCTTTCAAAATTTTTACATGCCGGTCCTTGTCATCACTCAATTGAGTGTACCATTATTGAAAGAACATAATCATAACTTCAGTTAATATCATCATGATTTCATTAATTTCAGTGTCTCCATTAGGTCATTAGGGTTTCAATCATCCAAAATCTGTCATTCCATGCATAAAATTCAGCAAATAAGGAGTGGTAATAGGTAAATTTGTTCAATAGATTTTGGTTTAAAAATGTAATTTATGTTTCATATTATGTAATAAGTTTCAAATTCTAAAGATGCAGTTGAAGGTTCCAAAAGCTACAAGGTTCTAAAAGCTACAAAGTTCCAAAGTTACAAGGTTAAAAAATGCAAGTCATTCTTGGAAAAGGACAAGTGGGTCCCATCCTCACTCAAAAGAGATCAAATCAGTTTATAAAAGGCAAAAAAGACAAAGTAGAAATTTATTTTCACTCATCTATCCTCCTACCATCGACTCCCCTCACCCATTGCCAAGAAAATTGATTTTTTGCCTCTCATTGGCAATTTTCGTCATTTCACTGCACATCTAGACAAGGCGCTGCACACAAGAATACTGCGTTACACATCTGGATGAAAACACTGTGCAAAGGAGCTCCTCGCTGCACATCTGCGTCGCACACAGGAAGATTGTGCTACGCATATGGGTAAAACACACATCTTTTTGTGGGATGAAGCACAACCATATCCAAGGGTTTTATTCTCTTAAAGAAGGTTCTACAAGCTCAAAATAAGTAAGTAACAACATTCATAAAGACACTCAAAAACCTCCTCCAACAGCTCGCTACGCATCTGCAAAAAACCTGCTAAATTTCCAAAAATTTACACTGTAATTTTGTAATTTGTAAATTTACTGTGGTAAAAGGTTGAGAGGTGAATGATATAGGGTAAATGGTCAAAATTAAATGTAATTGTGGTTAAATTGAGTAATTTAAGTGTCTTATCATGTATTAAATCTTTGAGGAATTAGCTCAAGTGGTTTATAAAAAGGAAGAAGTCGATTTGGTAACCTCCCTTGCTTGTAGTAGACATTGAATAGGTGCACGGATTAGGTTTTTCTTGGATACAATTTGACCCATGAGAGAGGGGAGAGGTTGTTTTGGTATATATATATCATTTTTTAGAGTCATTTGACAGGTTGGACATTAGAGGATTGTAACTATTGTAGCTTGTACTTTCACTTTCATATTCAGAAATAAAAGGATGCAGTTGCAACTATTATCTAGGAATTCATGTGCAGTGAGTTTATGATCATGTATTTTCTCCATTATAGCCTTTGAAGAATGATATATAGTTCCTATTTCCATATCTTGTATCTTTAGTGGCTTTCCTTACAGTTCATAGGATAAATTCTATTAATTCAGCTTTGTTTATATGGAAATGTCATTTTGTGTTTCATGCTTCCAGTTTAATGAATTCATGAATGGACATGCTCATTAAATCCCTATACTTTTTTAGACTCACCACCATACCTACAAAACCCTAAATCCATGATAGATCCACTTCTACCTTGCTCCTTTATATCTTTTTAGCTGTAAACCCTTTTGATACCTAGACCTAACTACTTGGTTTCATCCCTGACCCATCATCATACCCTAAAACACTCAAAACATACCTGAGCCTATCATATCTAGCCTAATACCTTTCATATCACAGTCAATCCTTGGCTTTGATCTCATTGAGAGATCCCTCTCAGCCTGGTAGGGCTAGCTACTAGGTCAAAGTGGTATGTGGTTACCTTTGTCAGTCTCCTTTTTAGCCTTTGGAGAATTGGTGGAGTGATAACATTCTGGCTCCGTTGCCGCGGAACGAAGTGATAGATATTCCCTGGGTGTACTATTAATTTTCATTGAATTCTAGGCCTATGGGTGATAGGCCCTAATGATCGTGAAGGCTGATTCAAATTTGTAGAGAGACGAGGTGTAGAAAGAAAGAAATACACTGGCTCTGCAAAGATACACAAGATCGAATCTTGATCCACATCCAAATTCTCCTATTGAAGATCCGAAGAAACTCATCAGAAAACAGAGATCTCAACATTCAAAGATTCAGTCAGGTCCATCTTCATGGGTAAGGTCTACATCATTGCTTGAAGATATTCCATTTGATCTGAAATTTGAACTATCTCTGTTTAGATCAAAGTCAGAAAATTCCTCATCTGAAACAATGTTTGATCCATTGAGGTTGTCTGAAGTTACATCATTATCTCAAATAGTATTTGATTCCCTAAATCTTGAAGATAGTACGTTATCTGAAGAATCTAAATCTGATTCAAATTTTGATAGGAAGGTCTCGAGTCAGTTTGATAAACTTGAAAAATTAGCCAACCAGCTCCAATATACATCTGATAAAGTATCATCTAGTGTCAACAAGAGTCTTTGTTCACTCCAACACCATGTCAATCAGTTGCTACCACTTCTTCCATCCATTTTACATCATTTCCTCCTCATATTCCTTCTCATTCTAGCCCTCCCATTGTTACTCCTGCACCATAATCAACAGGGTTCATGGCGATATTTGCACCTCTAGTTTTACCTTGTTAACTTGCAGCCTTACCACAAGGCTATGGTCAAAGGCTTTCCCTCTTTGATGAAACCTCAGATATTAGTGCCAAACAACACCTAGTGAAAGTCATTGATTTCATTGATTTAGAAGAGATTGATGTCGATGATGCAAAAATGAGGATAATTTCCCAAAGATTCTCCGAGGATGTAAAAACACGGTTCCATTTTTTGACTACAAATTCCATAAATCCAGAGCAATTAACTAATGCATTTATAGCTAGATGGGAAGTGAAAAAGAATCCACTTTAGGTTATTTTCGAATATGATAACTTAAAAATAAATCCTAATGAGTCTCTTCAGGATTTTACTGCTCGCTTTAACCGGGTATATAACTCAATACTAAATGATATCAAGCCCCTACAAGTTTGGATCTCTTGCACTATCCAGATGCATTTGATCCTGATATGGCATACCAGATTTGAAAAATAAGCCCTGTAACACTTGAGGAGATGCAGAAAAATGCAATTAGTGTCGAAGCAAATTTGATGATAAAAAAGTCAAAGACCAAAGGTGAAAGAAAGGTGACAATCAAGGAAGAAACATCCACATCCTCTAATGCCAAATTGGGTACCCTGATAAAGAATGTGGAGAAAATGGTGGATATAATTTCTATCACTGAAAGGCAACCAGAAACTCAGGTTCAGAATCCTAATTTCCGAGGTTAGCAGCAACAACTTCAGTTTAGGATTAAACAAAGGGAACAAAGAGCTCTAGAGAAACCAACACAACAACATATCTACACTCCTTTACAACATGATTATGCTCAAGGGGTTGAAGAGGAATATGATATTGTAGAAGAGAATAATTTCTTCACAAAATATGGACAACCTATATTCCTTACAAAGGATGAAGAATATAATGAAAAAACATATTTACCGAAAGATGAGGACTATATGCTTGCAAATGATGATGAGTTGGAGGTCCATTCTGATGACTATCAACCGGGGTATCTCAATGCTCTCAGCTCACAACAGAGACAATATTCTTTGAGAAACCGAGATGTTCCTATCACTCCTATTTAGAAAAGGACAACTCAACAAAAAGATACGCAACCAAAACAAAATCCAAAAGTTAGTCGAAATAAGGGAAAGGATCCCACTGCTACAAATCAGATCAAGAAAAACCTGACATCTACAAGTTCACCCAAGAAAAAAAGATGGCGAAAGGAAGGAATATGCAGCAAAATACCAACCCGACAAGAGGGACACTGCTATAAAAGAGGTAGATAAACAATCCAATCTGTTTAGGTTAGAATATGAAATCTCTAAGTTGAAAGTTTCTATCCCCTTGACCGAGCTTGTGAAAAATAATCAATACAAATATCATGTTGCTAAAATGCTAAAAATAGACCCTATGTCAGACATGGTTAATGTTGAAGATGATCAACCCAACCTCCTTTTTGGTCCAACCATAGATGGTCAACTAGAATATAGTGAATTTCCCCCATTTTATCTCAGTTTGAGGGTTCATTAGTGTATCCTCCATAATGCCATGCTTGATTCCAGAGCTTCTCATAACTTGATGCCAAAGGCCATTATGGAAAAATTGGGCTTGGATATAACCCGAACTTACCATTATCTTTACTCTTTTGATTATGGTAGATTACGATGTCTCGGTCTTATAAAGGATTTGGTGGTTTCACTTGATAAAATTCCTACTAAAAATGTCTTATTGGATGTGGTAGTGGCTAATATACCTCTGCAGTATGGCATGCTGCTTTCATGGTCATGGGGAGAAAAGTTAAGAGGTACTTTGCAATTGGATTTCTGTTATGCCACTATCCCGATTTTTGGGCAACTAAGGAAGTTATACCATGAGACAAAAATGAAGTATATGATCACCAGTAAAGAGAAACCAAATAATCACCCTATCAATTATGTACATATTGATCTTGAGTCCAATATTTTGTTTAATGATAGTGGTTTTTATTATTTATATAGCCAGATTATAGAAGTTGATGAAATTCCAAAAATTTCAAATAGTGTCCAAGTAGTTTTGGATGAAGGACAATGCAATCAACCTAATACTTCAGAGCAAATATCAAAAAAATCAGAAAAAAGGAACTGAACTGGTTGAAAAAGTGGCCCAAAAGGAAGAAACAAATCAGACTGAAAAATCCAACTTCCCGATGATGAGAATGGTCTTTGGACCATGGATTTAGATGGTGCCCTAGGAAAAGATGGGGCATGCATCGAAATCTGGATCCGTATTCCAATTCATCAATCAGGTAAAATTCCAAAAAAAATGTGAGATTGTGTTCCTATAAGTTAGATTTTTATTTCTCTAATAATGAAGCTGAGTATGAGGCATTGATCACCGACCTCAAAATTATGAAAAAGTTAGGTGCATAGAGATTCATTGTTTATGGTGACTTTGAGCTTGTAATTAAGCAGGTAAAAGGGGAATACCATGAATAGCATCCAAGGATGAGAGCATATCGAAATGTTGTACATGAAATTATTAAATGTTTCCTGAAGATACATTGTTGGTCATTCCAAGAATTTAGAATCTTATGGAAAATTCACTTTCCACAACGGAAAGTAACTTTAAGATTCCAGTATTTTCTAATAGGAAGTTTGAAATCATGTTAAACATCGACCAACTGTTCTTGACAACTTGAGGTATTGGCAAGTGTTCTGGGATGAAAAACAGGTGAATAATTTTATGCAGATGGAAGGTGAGTTTGAAAATTCTTATATTTATGAGGTATATGATAGATATGATCAAGTGATCGAGGCTACTCAAGTTGATGTGTTACAAATTAAAGATAATAACATTCCAAGGAGTCTTGTACCTTTGGAAGATTTGTTTGATCAAGTTGATGTTGCTAGAAAGCCAACCATGGTTCCTACTGAGAAGGGTGTTGAGGATGTGAATATTGGAACAACAGACAATCCCAAAATGGTCAAGTTGTCTAAGTCCTTATCTCCAGAGATGAAAGGTAAATACATAGCCTTGTTATCTGATTTTTCTGATGTATTTGCTTGGGACTATGCAGTTTTGAAAGTATATGACAAAAATATCATTCAACATACAATTCCAGTCAAGCCTGATCAAAAGCCCTTCCGACAAATTAATCCAAGATTGCTACCATCAATAGAGAAAGAGGTAAACAAACTCTTTAAAGCTAGTATCATTGTTCCCATTAGGTTTTCAAAATGGATGTCAAATCTTGTTCCGGTGAGAAAGAAAACGAGATACATCCATCTTTGTATTGATTTTAGAAACTTGAATAAGGTTTCTTTAAAAGATAACTATCCCCTTCCTAAGATGGACCATATCCTACAAAGAGTGGTTGGGTCCTCTTGAATGTCGCTTCTTGATGGATATTCAGGATATAATCAAATATTAGTGCATAAGGATGACCAAGAAAAAACTACTTTCACGACACTTTGGGGCATTTTCTAATATGCCAAAATGCATTTGGGCTCAAGAATGCAGGAGCCACTTTTCAGCGGGCGATGGACATCACTATTGCAAATGAGAAAGATGTTTTTCTAGTAGTGTACCTTGATGATTTGACTATTTTCTCCCATTTTGATGATGAGCATTTATATCATTTCAGAGTTGTATTTCAGAAGTATAGAAAGTTTGGGATTTCACTCAATCCCAAAAAGAGTCTTTTTTCCATGGAGGGGGGAAAGCTTCTTGGCCATATCATCTCCAAATCTGGTATCTGTATTGATCCCTCCCGGATTGAAGCCATTCAACAAATATATTTTCCACGCATCAAGAAGGAGATCCAAGCCTTTAATGGTAAGATGAATTTCTTGAGAAGATTTATCCCAAACCTTGCCAAGCATCTTCGAGAGATGACCAATATGCGCAAAAAGGAAAACGAGGTAAGGTGGTCGGAGGATGCTAAAAATTCATTTAATTCAATTAAGTTTTCCTCAACAAAAAATCCTATTTTGATCAGCCCTGACTATACCATTGATTTCATCATATTTTCATTTTCCTCTAAACATACTTTGGTCATTATTTTGATGAAAAATAAGGATAAGACTGAGAATCCCATTTCTTTCTTTAGCCGTACCATTAGAGATGCCTCCCTTAGATATAACATCATTGAGAAGCAAGCCTTGGCCCTGGTAAAGGCATTCAAGGACTTTCAAGTGTATATCCTCCATTAACACATTCTAGCCTATGTTCCTAACGTAGCAGTAAAGGATGTCCTAATGAAAACTGATCCAGAAGGTTGAAGAGGAAAGTGGATAGCAGCTATGTTAGAGTATGATATCAAGATCAAGCTTATAAATTTGATCAAAGGATAGGGATTGACCAAGCTGATGGCTGAATCCAATTTACAGGCACTTGACATCAATCTCATTTCAGTTTTGTCCAAAGAAGAAGATGATGACTCACTCATACAGGTATCAGAAATATTTCTCTCATCCCCTTGGTATGCCAACATCATTTATGTTCTTCAGCATCTTAATCCTTCGACAGACATGTCTAAAAGTAAAGGTAGATCATTAAAGTTAAAAGCTTCCAAGTACTGCATTTTAGATAGTGCTCTCTATTGGAAAGACCTGAGAGGTGTCTTGCTAAATTGTCTAGTAGAAAGTGAAGCCAAGGAGGTAATGAGTGATTTCCACAAGGGATATTGTGGAGGTCATTTGTATTGGAAAACTACGACGAATAAAATTTTGTGGGCTAGTTATTATTGGCCTACTCTCTTTGCTAATTTGTATAAAACCGTGATGAGCTGTCACAAATGCCAGATATTTCAAGGTAAGAGGAAGCCGATCCTGGTTCCTTTGCAACCCATATCCGTGCAAGCACCATTTCAACAATGGGGCCTTGATTTTATTAGAGAAATCCACCCTGCATCTTCTGCCCAACAAAAGTGGATCTTGACAGCTACTGACTACTTCACCAAATGGATTGAAGCAATCCCAATGAGGCAAGCTACTGATTTAGTCATTATTAAGTTTTTGGAAACTAATATATTGTTTCGATTTGGCTGTCCCCACAAAACAATTATAGATAATGTGGTTGCATTCAAGTCCAAGATAATGGTTGAGTTTTGCAAGAAATACAACATCAAATTGTGTTACTTGACTGCATATTATCTGCAAGGTAATGGATTGGCCGAATCTTCAAACAAATCTTTGGTCAAAACTATAAAAAAGATGTTGGAGGCAAACAAGAAAACGTGGCATAAGAAACTTATCAATGCCTTGTGGGCAGATAGAGTGAGTAGTAAAAAGTCAATAGGCATGTCTCCTTTCCAATTGGTATATGGAGTCGACATAATTTTCCCTACATCACTTATTGTCCCAGTTGTTATCACTCCGAAATTTCCATAGGGTTGTTATGTTGTGTTAAAAGAAATAACAAAGGTAAATATCAACCACTTTGGAGATTAGGATCTAGCCTTCCTAATGCTCAGAGAGGGCTCTCTCTTAATGATTTAACTTTATTGTTTTAATTGATTTTAGGCTATTTATGTAAGATTTATTTGGTTTAATTTTGATTTGTTGGTGGAATTACTGATTTAGATGGATAGGTGTCTGTCTATTTTCCATTGGGCTATGGAGTCAATATATCAAGAAAACATAACAGAAAAAAATGATAAAATCAATATTACAGGGCAAGGTAGCTGAGCAAAATCAGATCTAAGAGGCTGAATGGTGAAGTGGTTTTCAATCGGGATCAAGGAGTAGTTAAGGATTCCTTAAAACGGATAATGAAGGAAGGTGAAAGAGGTCAATTGGGATAAGAGAGCAATTAAGGATTCTCAAAGCCAGATATCATAAGAAAACATTAAAATGAATAACAATTCAGAACATTGTACTTAAAAAAATTCTGCAATAATATTCCTGTTATAACTTTTAAATTTGGAAAAAACATGCAAGTTTATGGAATATGTAAGGAAAAAACATGAAAAATTGAAATATACTTCACTGAAGTAGCTCAACACATGAATCCTGTAAAGAAATGCCTTTATTCTTGTCATGTCTGTCAACTTGGAAAAGTTACAATAAACCCTTTGGTAGTAGATCAATTCAACTATAGAAATGTTCAGGAATCCACCCTCAATACTTCGAATTGCTGAAGTATTTATACAAAACTTATTAAAAAAGATCTTATCATCTATTTAGGATTTAATTAAGGAAAATAAATATCTTCATGCAACAAGATAGAGATATCTATTTAAATAAATGCAATTTGTCCTTGTTTATTTGATTTGCTGTTTGCTTCTTTGATATTTTGTTGTATTATCTGTCACGTTGGCTGGCTTTCTTTCACGCTGGATGGCTTTCTTTCACGTTGGCTGGCTTGTCATCTAACTTTTCTTTAACTCTGTCTTTTATCTGTCTTCATCTTTAACCTTCTTTGTTGCTTTGTTTACTCTTTTACCTCTGTGAATTTTATTTTACCTATCATAGTAAATCACACCATTTTTCCTAGGCTTCTTCGTCTGGAAGTTTAATTTTTACCATCCTCCTGTAAATCTCATTTGCCTTATTATACTTGGAAAATGTAGGCTTGTTCACAAACAAGTAATTTACCTCATGCTATAGGTAAATTAAGTTCTCTAAACTCTGAAGGAGCACTTTTTCCTGTGGGAACTCCTTTCATTGATGAAATGTTGGAAGTCTCTTTAGCTACTTCCCTGATCTTTTGGTCATAGTCTTCATGCCTCATCAATTTAAAATTAATCACCAAAGGATTAGGCAGAACTTTCTGCCTCAAAACATCAAATTTGTTCATGAATCTATTCACTGTAAGCTCCATTGTTTATCATTTGTCTTCAAGCTGTATCATCAAATTTCTCTTGGAAATAACCTTCTTCACCTATAAAATATTCTATGTTCTATCTGTTATACCAATTTCTTCTAATTCTTGCTTATTTTTAGAGTTTAGGAACTTTATAATCTCTGTGGCTTCCTCTGGTTTCTTTCCAAGTTCTTCTTTGACTTTCTGGATTGCATCACTTGCTTCCTTTATCAATTCTTTTTGCTCAAATATAACTTGGATAGAAGGCCAAATATCATTAACAAAGTTAACGATATTGGACAATAGTTGTTGCTTTTCTTGGGCTAGTGGCTCTTTTAGTGTCAATTCCTTTTCTAGTTTATGAATTATATTAGTCAATCTGTTTGCCTTCTGTGATTCTGCTTTATACATTACCTGAGCCAATTTATTTTCATCTTCTAGACTTTTTACTTGTTCTTTTAGTCTATTAATCTCAATAGTTTGGATTGACATATCCTGCTTGGATTTAATCAATTTACTTTTCTCATCATTGTGATGGGATGATGTTGTTGCTGATACTGTTGCTGGAACTTCTGTATTAGCTAGAAGTGCTGTAGCCACTGAAGCTGAGGTTGAAGCTATGGGGATGGCTGTAACAGGAACTGCTTCCATGCTGGCCTTTTTTTCCTGCATTAATTTGTCCATTTCATTCTCCATCTCTTTCAGTTGAGCTGTCAACTGAATGATAAGATTCATCATTCCATCCTTCTGAATTTCATTCTCCAAAACTTCTTTAGTTTGTGGATGTTCAGTTGGAGGTAGTTTCAGTTGTTTCTTCAATGCAACTATGTATGCATTGTTCTTCTTGATAAGCTCTTCAGATGCTTTGATGTTCTTTGGATCATATCCAACCTCCATGCCCAATTCTTCAAGTGATTTTATTCTATTATATTTTGCTTGTGAGGAAGACTTCTCTAGTTTTAATTGTACTCTGATGTTTTCTAGAGAATTCTGTAGTTTTTGGACACTCAAAGATTTGTTTTTCATAGTGGAATAGATCATTTCTCCTTCTTGTTTATGAAACTCAATCTCATCAATAGGATGTACATCTTTAGCCATAACTTCAAATGATGTTTTCTTGTAGTTTGCCGATGATTTTGGAGCCTGCAATGTTGGCTTCCAGAATGTCATTTGCATCTTTCTAGTCTTGTAATAAAATGATGATAGAAATTTGTTCTTGTCACTAGGAGTTTGTTTCCAATATTGGGAATAAGTTACAACTTTCAATGCTTCATTCCTGATTTTGATTTCTTTATACTTCTCCATTATATCTTTCTCTTTATCCACTGGTTTTCTTGATGAGGAAACCTCTGCCCTATGTTGTTTCTGAATGATTTGTGCACTGGAGGTTGATGGAAGCTGTGTTTCTTCTAAAACTGTTGGACGTGCATTATCCCTGACAATTATATATGTATCAATGATTTCAATTGTGTCAACTATTTCTTCTTGTTCAATCACTGGATTCAATTTTTCCTTTTTCCTGTACATTAGTTTGAATTTGGTGTCAGTAGTAGTCTCTGCAGAATAAGAGCCTTCCTCTCTTGCCCGCTTTGAGTTACTGTCTTGTGGGGTTGGAGTATGTAGGATGGAACTAGTATCAACCTGCTTCTCTACCTCTTGCAAAGTATTTTCAAACCACTCTGATTGATTGGAATACTTTTCAATCTCTGGTTTTGACCCATGAAAAAAAGGGGTCAATTTGAATTTGACTCTTAGATTACTTATGACTCCCAAAGGATCATATTGCCATTTGAAACTATTACTGAACTTCAAATCTTGTAAACACTTATCTGCTTGCTGACCAACATTCCTACTATTGCAAATAAAAGGACCAAGCTAATTTTCAATCTTAAATTGAGTTTTATTCTTTGTTGATAGGAAATTAACTTCATTTGAATTTAGGATCTTTCTGATGTATTCCAATGCAAATAACCTCATTGGGAAGTATTTTGGAAGCTTGTGTGGAGTGAGTTGGATTCCATACGCTCTAATTTCATTATGGTTATGGTATAAATACCAGTCTCCTATTCTACTTTGTTCTGAAAATTGCAACACTTTCTTTATCTCTTCACTGACTCTAGGTTGAATTCTACTGCTTAGCATGTTGAAAAATGGATAAACAAATGCATCAATGAAGTCTTTGTAGCTGAATTCTATGTAATCCTTTCTGATCAAGGATGTCCAAAAGACAACTGATTGGGGATTACCGTTAGTGTCCAGTTTTTGGAGGCTAACTGCAAACCTTTCTGATTGGAAATATAAGAACAAATGAAACAAAATTGATGAATATTTAAACACTCTTTCCTCTTGTAATTTAACCAATTTCTCATGGATGAAATCTAATAGATATTGAGAAAATTTAAATATTGAAGCTGGAGGCTGTCCTGGGCAAAGTATGGACAGAAAACCTAGGATAGAATCATCTACATATTCATCAGTAAAGTACCCTAAAATACAAGCCAACATTGTGAAAATCTGTCTGGTACTCTTTGAAAAAATGGAATCTGAGTATGGAGGGTTACTCTTTGGGGTTTCTACTGATGGAGGAAGGAAGGTTTTGAATATTTGGAACCTCTTGGGAAAATCCAACTTCAAATATAGTTCAGTGAGGATTTCAATAGATAATGGGGATTCATCAGGCTTGAGTTGGATTTGTAACATATGATTTATGGATTCTACAGTGATTGTGAATAAAATCTCTTGGCTTGGGGTTACTATAACTCTTTCATTGGGAAAATAATTAATCTAGTAGAGTCTGATGATTTCAGGGAATTTAAAGGTCTGTGGGAAGATGTACCTGGGTAGGTTTGAATCCCAAAGGTGGATATCATCAGCCTAGTCTATGAATTTATCATGGCTCCAATAGTGGAGCTCTAGAAGGTTAAAATCAATGACTGTGTCACTGATTTTTAAGTCTTTATTAACAAGAGGTGTGTGGTCAACATCTACCACAGGTGGTTGTAGAGGATTTACACTTATAATACTTTGTGAGGCAATTTAACTTGTTCAATTATCAATTTTTACTTTTCTGCTTAAGTAATGGCTTCAGGAGACTT
Organism: Pinus albicaulis; assembly: GCA_034641835.2. Classification (NCBI taxonomy): domain Eukaryota; kingdom Viridiplantae; phylum Streptophyta; class Pinopsida; order Pinales; family Pinaceae; genus Pinus; species Pinus albicaulis. The sequence goes on from CM076583.1 coordinate 1,261,989,775, forward strand.
AAGATTGCCTGGAAAAAGGTTTAATTCGGTCTGCAAAAGGGGTTATGGCCGCAATAGAGTTTTTTTGGTTTGCAAAGCTTTAACTCTGAGTCTGCAATGGTTCTAGTAGCAATAAGGTTTAATTCTGGTCTGGATTAGCTTCAAAATGGGTCGACAATGGTTCTTTTGGCTTCTTCTCCTCAAATAAACAACTTTCGCAAATACACAGAAAATAAGGGAATAACTGTTTTGGGCGGGCTTTATTTCTTTTTGACCAGAGGTGGTTAAACATATGGCATAGAGGTTTTAATTTTCAAACAGTGACTGGTTTCATTATAAGGCGCATGGACAGTTGGTGGTTTTCGCACGATGAAAGGCGGTTGAGTGGTTTTAGAATGAGGGATGCAATGAAACATGGGAGCGCCATGTAGCAAAGAGACGGGGGTGTAAAACCACCCATTTTGCACCCCCTGATTGGTTTTAAACATCAGACAGTTGAGAGTGCGGAATGGTTCAGGAATGGTCAGATCTAGGTAGTGCCAATTGGACAGACGGATGAGTTGGGATGTCTTGATAGGTGACGCCGGGGATGAGTTATGCGATGGGGTATAATATATGTGGGTCGGGTTAAATATAGTGGATGGGTTTATATGAAGTGGGAAGTATAATGTGCGGGGTTAAAGTAAAGTGGGACCCGAGATTGATATATAGTGGGATCGGATAATATATTCAAGTGGAAGGGTTAACATGTAGTGGGGGGGGGGGTTAATGAAATATATAAAGTGGGGTGAATATATATAAACTATATCTTAAAATGATATAAATGGAGTTGTAAAATATATATGCGGGATGTTAGAATTGTACCAGGGATGAGTTAAAATAATACTGAGGAGGAATTTTTTGCAGTGGGGCCCAATATAATATTTTAACCACTTAAAACTATGCAAAGTGGGTTTTTGCAAGTTTTAATTGGAAAAAAGGGAATTATTAAAATGGGAAGTTACTTTTCAAAGGAAAATGTGTTTTTTAACTAGGAAAAGGGGTTTTTTAGAAATGGGAAAGGGTTAGAATAAGGGGAAAGGGGTATTTTACAAGGGGTAAGGGATTTAGGAGGATATTAGTGATATGAGATGAACCAATTGATGCTTTCCATGACTTGTAAAAGTGCTTCTGGTTACCCTTTATTTACCCTAACATATTTTACATCTTATATTGGGTGCATTTGAGCTTGCTAACCCTTTTATTTTCTTTTAATAAGCAAACTCATCTACTTCTAACCTTATAACTTCCAATGGCTCACATTGAACTGATGAGCTCATTTTCTTCTCTACCTAACTACTGATCTGCCAAGATTAAATGGTTTGGCCAGATCTTTATTCACTAACTATTATGACATGAAATTTAAAGCATGAACGAATCAAGATTAAACTGTTTGATCATCATGGATTGTGGCATTTTTGACAAGTTGCACACAATTTTTATTTGCATAAAGTAAACTAAGAGAAGTTGCATTTAAATTTACAAAACTTCCAGGATCTATTTTTGTTTCTTTTTGTGGGGTTCATACTTTATATTATTTTTTGATCTTATTTTCTTTTAGTCCTTTGATTTTTCTTTTAGGACATACCCTCTTTTCATTTTTTAATATGGGAAAACATTTGCAGAAAACAAAGGTATGTACAATATTACAATACTTTAATATAGTCAATTTAAAATTATGATCCCTATTATTATAGGACCCTAATACCAGTTATGAAAATATTACAGGAAGAAGGTAGTGAAATGAATGATGTGCAGTGCTGGATCAATCAAATGATCCATCTTCAGCAAACCAGGGAAGAGGTGTTTCAAAAAATCGCTAAGCTTCAAGAGAGAATTAAGAAGGTATATGACCGCAAGATAAAGGAAAATTATTTCAAAATTGGTGATGTGGTTCTGCATTGGGATGCTAGAAATGAAGAGAAAGGGAAACACGGTAAATTTTAGAACTTATGGAAGGGACCATAAAAAATTTCAGCTTCAAGAGGACAACATGCTTATCTATTGGAGGAAATGAATGGAGAATATTGCATAGGAGGACTAGTCAATGGTATGCTTCTCAAGCACTACATTTTTTGAGAATATTTTGTAAGCAATACATTTTATGAGAATATTTTGTAAGTTTCTTAACCTTACTATATATATATATATATATATATATATATATATATTTATTTTTTTGTCAAAATGTGAAGGGGAGAATCATCGGAGCTTGGAGCCCGAAGTGAAGGCCATAAAGCTCCCTTGATTTGTTGTTGATTTCTAAGTTCAGTAAAATTCAAGCCAGTTCGGTTTTGAGTCAGTTTTCATTATTTAGTCTTATATTTTGATTTTGACTCCATGCCCAATGGTTAGCATAATTGGTCTACGATGTTCTTGACACCTCCAAGGAACTGCCATCCCTAGCTGGAGCCAATGTTAGTGTCAGTCTGTTCAGCCTGTCACTAGTGATAAAATATTCTTTTATAATGTCTTGTTAGGTTCTCAAAGTCAATTTTTTTTCATTTCATTAGGTCTTAAAATAAAAATTTGGTCACTCGGTAGTGTGTGTAGGGCTATTTCCACTCATTTCAAAATTTTTACATGCCAGTCCTTGTCATCTCTCAGTTGAGTTTACAATCATTGAAATACCATCATCAACATGATTTCATTCATTTCAATGTTTCCATTAGGTCATTAGGGTTTCAGTCATTGAAAATCTGTCATTCCATGCATAAAATCCGACAAAGGAGGAGCGATAATAGGTAAATTCATTTCAAAATGTAATCTATGTTTCATATTATGTAATAAGTTTCAAATTCTAAAGCTACAATTGAAGGTTCCAAAAGCTACAAGGTTCTAAAAGCTACAAAGTTCCAAAGTTACAAGGTTAAAAAATGCAAGTCATTCTTGGAAAAGGACAAGTGGGTCCCATCCTCACTCAAAAGAGGTCAACTCAGTTTATAAAAGGAAAAAAATACAAAGGAGAAATTTATTTGCACTCAACTATACTCCTACCATTGAGCGCCCCTCACCCATTTCCAAGAAAATCGATTTTTTTCCTCTCATTGGAAATTTTCATCATTTTGCTGCACATCTCGACAAGGTGTTGCGCACAGGAGCACTTTGTTGCGCAAAGGAAGACTGCGCTACACATTTGGCCGAAAACGCTGTGCAAAGGAGCTCCTCGCTGCACATCTGCGCTGCACATAGGAAGACTGTGCTACGCATCTGGGTAAAACACACATATTTTTGTGGGATGAAGAATAACCATATCCAAGGGTTTTCTTCTCTTAAAGAAGGTTCTACAAGCTCAAAATAAGTAAGTAACAACATTCATCTCAACCCTTGCATCAAATATGCCTAAGATTCAAGCTAATGCCTTCTCTAGGGTTTTTATTGCTTTTTTAGTCTCCTAGTCACCATATTTCATTTTCTAAAGTAAAACCCTGAAAATATTCTTTATATACCTTAAAATACACTTCATCAGAACTTCATCTACTCACTGCCTTAAAGCCTCTGTTTTTCCCTCCTATCGCCTAGTGTGTCATTATGGAGACTGATACCTCACCTTCAGAAAGGAAAAAATATAACAACGGAGGCAACGTTTTGAGGTTTGAACCTTCAAGTGTCAAAGAAATATATCTTCTCCCTTCATCAATAAATGTTTTGAAGATGTGAACTATCTGGAGTTTTGCAAGAAGATCCAAGAGACTGGCTATCATGAACAACTCACTAGACTTTTTGCCACTGCATTGGAGAGAGAAAAAGCTACCTTAGCATGAGTAGAATTTATAGTTTCAGTGGATGCCATCTCTCAAGACACAGGCATACCTAATCATGGAGATAACTGGTTCAAGATTATGGATTTGGACATAGAGGAATACAAACCCTACCTAAAATCACATTACAAAAATGATCCTTCACATGTTTTTCCATTTAGATACTTACTTGAGAAGTATGCTCCATTGATGAGAGTGATCATAAAATATTTCACATGTGAAGGAAGGTTTTCAAGGCTCATCCAATAGCACATAAGACTGCTCATGCACTTCACATCTGCTAAATATCTCAATTTGTGTAATTTCTTGTATAAGAGCATAGGTAAAATGTCTGAAAAGGTGCAGGTGAACGACAAAGATCATCATCCTAGCCTTTTCTATCACAGTTCGATAAAGGTTATGGTTCTCCATTAGTTAGCAAAGGAGAACATGACATGGGATATTTTCATTGAGGCAGCCTGGCTCATGCCTGCTATTAGTCCACCTAGTAGGCAACAAACCCTATCACCGACATTTCAAGAGGTTGGTTCTTCTAGTAGGATAGCTTCTCAGTCACCAAAGAAATCAGTTACAAAGAAAAGTGAAGCAGAAGTAACCAAAAATTATGCAAGAGGAAGAAGGCTTGTGTTTTCTCCTCAAATTGAGGAAGGGGTCAAGCCTGCATTAGTAGAATAGGGATCACCATTACAACAGGAGGTATCTTTGCATGATGAGGAGCTCATCCATCATGACATTGAAATAGTGGACTTGGAGGCCAATGAAGAGCGTGAAACCCTAGAGTAGGTCATTAAAGAAAAATATGCTGAGATAAAGAAGCTAAAGGACAATTTGACAAGGGCTAATTTCATAATTTCATTCCTGGAGTAGGAAAACAATCAACTGAAGGTAAAGCAACTACTTTCAGAGAAGAATCGGTTTAAAGCTAGTACGCAAGATGTGAATGGAAAAGCAGTGGTTGAAAATGAAAATTCAGATGAGCATGAGGAACAGGTGACAAGGAAAAGGCTAAGGACCATGGGCCTCAGGAGGCCACTTCAAAAAGAAAGAGAACAAAGTCCACCAGATGAAGAGTTGACTTTTGAAGAAAGGATAACCATGGAAATCAATGAAAATAGAGAGTTTTGGGTTGAAAAAGTGAATTTCCACTTAGAGAAGCTCCTTGACAAAGCCAAAAGAGACAATAAGATGCAAAGGCATATGACTGCCCACTACTACACAAGGAATAAGATTTGCAATGTCAAAGTCAAACAATTGCAAGAAAAACTGAAGGAGACCCTAATCAACCAAAAGGAGAAGGGTAAGTTAGACCTGCTTTCTGATGCTTCCCTAATAGCATATCACATCGCATCAGGACTTCATGGAAAATTCTTGGAAAATTTTTGAAGATTTTTGAAGAAATTTTGTAATTTTGTGAATTTTTTTATTTTTTTGGCAATTTTGGTCATTCTAGATGTGCAGCGAGCTCACAATGCACATTTTATCAGAGGATCCAAATGACCAAAACTCAACATTTTTGGAAACATAATGAACTCTACTTCAGACCCATTTCCTTGGTTTTCTGATCTCCTACATAGATTTCAATAAAAATGCAAAAAAGTGCCCTAAAAACAAGTTTCTGCCACTGGTTTGGACTCCTCGCTGCACATCTGGTGCAGTCTTGGGAAAATAAAGATATCCCAGACTAGAAAGGGTAATTTTTTATGCTTAAATATGAAAAATTCAACTAAACTCTCCAAGATATCCAGAAAAGGTATCAGTTTCAGATTTGGACTTCAGGAAGACACTCAAAGACCTCCTCCAACAGCTTGCTACGCATCTGCAAAAAACTTGACAAATTTCTAGAAATTTACAATGTAATTCTGTAATTTGTAAATTCACTGTGGTAAAAGGTTGAGAGGTGAATTATATAGGGTAAATTTTCAAAAGTAAATACAATTGTGGTCAACTTGAGTTAGTTAAGTGTCTTATCATGCATTAAAATATTTGAGGAATTAGCTCAAGTGGTTTACAAAAAGGAGGAAGTCAGTTTGGTAACCTCCCTTGTTTGTAGTAGACATTGAATAGGTGCATGAATTAGGTTTTTCTTGGATCCAATTCGACCCCTGAGAGATGGGAGAGGTTTTTTTGGTCTATATTTATAATTTTTAGAGTCATTTGACTAGTTGGACATTAGAGGATTGTAACTATTGTAGCTTGTACTTTCACTTTCATATCCAAAAATCAAAGGATGCAGTTGCAACTATTATCTAGGAATTCATGTGTAGTGAGCTTATTATCATGTATTTTCTCTGTTATAGTCTTTGATGAATGATATATAGTTCCTATTTCCATATCTTGTATCTTCAGTGGCTTTCCTTACAGTTCATAGGCATAATTTTATTAATTTAGCTCTGTTTATATGGAAATGTCATTTTGTGTTTCATGCTTCCAATTTAATGAATTCATGAATGAACATGCTCATTAAATCACTCTACTTTTTCAGACTCGCCACCATACCTAAAAAACCCTAAAGCCATCATAGATCCACTTCTACCCTGCTCCTTAATATATTTGCAATTGTAAACCCTTTTGATACCTAGACCTAGTTACTTGGTTTCATCCCTGACCTAACATCAAACCCTAAAACACTCAAAACATACCTGAGCCTATCATATTTAGCCTAATATATTTTATATCACAGTCAATCCTTGACTGTGATCTCATTGAGAGAGCCCTCTCAGCTTGGTAGGGCTAGCTACTAGGTCAAAGTGGTCTGTGGTTACCTTTGTCAGTCTCCTTTTCAACCTTTGGAGAACTAGTGGAGTATAATAGATCCTTTGATGTAGCCTATAACTTCATCTTAGATTAGATTCAAATTTTGCTCTTCTTCCATGCACTAACATTTGATGACCCAACCAATTTGTTGCTCTCTTTTCAATTATACATTTTGACATATTTAGATGAGGTCATAGAGATAATTACTTGAGTGTGTTGATTTCTTCCTTCTATTAGCTTCCTTGAAGACAATGATGAAAATGATGGTAGGAACTCCATCTTAGATTTATTCCTTTAATGACCTTTAATTATCAAGGATGTCTTCAGAATGATGATTTCTTCAAAGGTGTTGAATAGTCTTGGATGATTATTGAAGATGTGTCTTCCAACAATGTCTTCAATATCATAAATATTTGATGGCAAAGATCATCTCCTTGATGAGTGGATCCTTTGAAGGTCTTCTTGAGATGGCTTGAGAATTTTCTTGGAAACTGATTTGAATTTCCAATGTAAACTTTGACATTGACTTTAATGCTTTCTAGAGAAATGGATTCTTGCTCTTTAATCCTTGAGTGTCTCCTTATCAAGTAGCCCTTGTCTTCAACACCTTAGCTCTGATACCATGTTGAGAATTAGGTAGGGCTAAGTTTAATTCAAATTCTCTTATATATCATCACCCAATGCAATGAGTGCTAAGTGGACTATTCAAAAATCATGAGAAATTAGTCAGTTACGACCACCTCTCATGGAAATGGTCATAGATGAATGACTTACTTAACGCAGTTGAATCCCAAAAAATGATATCTAATATAATGCACTGCGAAAAACCCCTCAATACTTAAATACAAAGAGTGAAGGGAGCTCTACTTGAATGGTTCATGAGGCACAATACTTGCTAAGGTTTTTCAAATGGGGTAGCAAGCTAAGTGGGCTTGATTGTGGGGAAAAATCCTCAGTTAAGCGCGCTTGAGCAAGAGGTGATCTGGGATGGGTGACCTCCTGGGAAGTCCTAGTTACTGGGTACAAGCCTCGGAAGTGATGATTGATGCTATGTGATTCATTTCACTAGTTTCAATCCCACTTCTTCACCCCTGTGAGCATCACCCGATGTAATGAGTGCTAAGTGGACTATTCAAAAATCATGAGAAATTAGCTAGTTATGACTACCTCTCATGGAAATGGTCATAGCTTAATGACTTACTTAACGCAGTTGAATCCAAAAAAATGATATCTAATATAATGCACTGTGGAAAACCCCTCAATACTCAAATTCTCTTCTTGATAATTACTTGTGAGCTTACTTATCTTAGTTAATGTCTTCCCTTTATTAGCTTATTATATCTTTCATCAAGTCAATTATCAAAACATAGGAGGCACAAATTTAGGCTTTTCATCCAGGGCCAAAACATCTCCCTCTTGGAGAGGAAAACCCGCAAGAAATTATTCTTATAGACTTTTAGTTGATAAGTACCATGACCATGACATAGACCCTTGACCCTTGTGTGCCTCCAAGACCTTATCACTGCTTCTTCCTTGACTCCTTAAGTTGATCCTTCTTTTCTGCACTGTCCTGCACCGTTATGCACCTTTCTACACCAACCTTAGAGAGATCAGTCTCTAGTCCTTGATTTATCTCTTTATTTCTTGACTTTACCTCAAATCCACCTTAGTTCCTTCTCAACTTCTTCACTTCTTCACACTGTATAACTGCTTCTCTTACTTGCTGTGGTTTAGATATATGTTACAACCCTTGGCTGTGATCACTGGTTCCAAAACAAAGAGTTGCTCTGCCTTGCTGAATAGTTAAACAAATAGTCCTGCTTCCTTACTGAACTTCCTTCCTTCTATGCACTAAAACAAAAACCTTACCTTTGTACTTATCTCATACTTTATCTCGTTGTTTTTCCACAAAAGCTCACGGAAAATCTCAGACAAATCCAAACTTATCTCTTTGTCTTTTCTGCGCAGTACAGTGGGATATTTATAGTATTTCGAACCTATAAATAAGCCGACCTATCCTATTTCATGTGCACTGCTTGTAAGCCGGATTTGCTTGCTGTTTATAGGTCGACTTGGAGAGCTATTGCAACTGAGTATAACACTGATTTGATCAAGGGTGTTAGCACCATTCTTGAGTCATGTTTACAAGCTCATTTGACAAGGTCTCGAGGCATACATCACTGAATTTACATGTGTGACACGTCATATACATGACTCTAATTAATACATTTATGAAAAGATGACAAATCCCTAAAAGACATCAAGAATAAATCTTTGACCTATAATAAAATTCCTTGCTCATGAAACCCATAAAGCAACTTTAACAAAAATACATTTTATTATCTTTCTCTTCATCATTACATAAATACATAATTACATAGTCAATATGAAGACTGAACCTAATTACATTTTCCAACAATTAGATACGAGGATGCCATATCTCAGTGGACATAGTACATCAATTAGAAAACAAGAATCTTTAAACTATGAACAATACAAAATATTAGTGAATCTCTCCTTAATGAAAAATGTTTAATTATTTTCAAGTAATAAAAAATATGAGAAAGGCCATCATTATATATATATATATATATATATATATATATATATATATATATATATATATATATATATATAAGAAAATATGATTCAACCAAATACTATGATATCTATCCATGTATTAATCCTCTATATTTTTGAACACCCAATGTGCATGAATGACCAGGTATAACATTTGTCTATGAAATACACTAAATATAACAGTTAGCAATCATAATCCAAAATTGATTTCCCAAAGTTGAAAAGATTGATTTCCCAAAGTTGAAAAGCCCCATATGTAATCCTTCTAAAATGGCATAGGCATCTCAATATTCATTTTAAATTAATTATAGTTTTGTTGCCAACAAACTAAACCTGCAACAACTTTCTAATTTAATTTAACCATCTATAAATTTTCACCTCAGAAGCTATCCAAAATCTTTTCTTGGAATCTGGTTGAAAAAAGGGCGATGTAACTAAAGTGGAAGTTAACATGTACATCATGATAAGGATAATCATTGATATGCACAAATAGATTTTAAAGTCACAATCGAAGAATAGATTATACGATCTACTAACAAATAAAATGTAAAGTCTCATAGTCTAAAAAATCGATATGAAGTGACTTCTTAAAAGCGAAGTGAGCAACCTGACGTGGAAAGCCATATCAATATACAATACCAAAAGGATTCATATATGTTTCTTTGGTACTAGCTTGAAAAAATAAAAGATGATTCGAAAATTAAATAGGTGGCAAAAACAAAAATGGAGAAGCTTAGGGAAGTGGTGTTATGTTATTTTGCATTGAATTATAACTAGAAATTGCACCACATGTTGCAAAAGAAACGTCATAAGGCAATACTATAGGAAAGAGTAGCCTAGAACAAATAAGTTGTTGCACAGAAGGAGGCATCGTAAAGGAATGAAAGGCAATTTTTGCAACATTCAAGTACAATCTATCTAGCATATATATAAATAAAGAGAATTTTTATTAACGGAAATAGAGTTTACTCCAAGTTCATCTACATATCCCAGAGCTAATTTCATGCTTGTCAGAAATTGTATATTGTATATGAATAACAATAGTCTTGGTATACAAGAAAGTGAATGCCATTTTAATATGGAGACATTTTTGGAAGGATATATTGTTCTTTATGTTATGGTTTATTTTTTTAACTCTAAACTTGGTTTATTCTTTCTCTATATACATAAGAAACAAAAAATATAAAATAATTTCACAATTTTAAGTTATAGTTAAATTATATTTTATAATTACAAATCTAGTTTCTTATTAAACTATTTTACACACATCTATTTATTCAAATAAATTATATTGTGAATATGTTTTCTCCTATTATTTGATTACAAAATTATTGTACTCCCTACTAAGTAAAACAACTTTATTAATAAATAATTGAATGCCAATTGAAAGATTGCTTAAGGGAGAACTACTATAATATATATCACTGATTTTTTGATGTATGAATTTCCATTACCTATTATCTTCAAACCCCATGGGGAGGTATTGAACATGGGAGCCAACTTTAGGTAAATAAACATTCACATTGTCAACTTGAAAAAAAAAATTATAATCCTAAAATTCTCTTACCTAATCATATTTTTTAAATATATAATTGAGTTCCATTTATTTAAAATAAAGGCAATATTAAGAACCTCCTAGAGCTATAAAAGGTAATTGACATGAAAAATAAAAAATCTCCTCATGACAACATAGAAATGTTAATCTTAATTGAATCATTAAAAAAATAAAAAAGGATAATAGACACTATCACAATTTTCTTATCAGAAATAAATGCTCCTATATGAAACAATGATGGCTTTCATCAGTTCAAGAGAAGTAAAAACAAGTTTATTGAGAAAACAACTCTAGCACTAATAGAGATTCAGAAGCAATATTTGAATTGGTGAACATGTCTTGCTCTATGGTGTTGGATATTGGGCATAGCTTTCTTGATCTTGTATACAAGACTGTAAATTTGCATGTAGTTTATACTACATTAACCATGAAATTGTAAACATTTAGAGCACACTTGCCATTACATTTGTAGAGAAAATTACAATAGAGTATCACATTTTTCTTATCATATCTAAATTTTTCTATATGCAACAACTACATTGTGCCTCATAGTTTAAATTTGTGCAGGGAGGAGGAGAGGTGTCAAGGTGAAAGCTAGAATAAGAAGAGAAAGAAGAATCTTGTTTGGGGCTTGAGATATATTAGTGTTATTTAGGAAATGAGAATTATGAACATTCATCATTATTGCTCAAGATAAATCATGTCCAGTGAAATAATTTCACATATTTTAAAAAATTTCATTATTAATTTAATTTTTTGTGTATTAAGAAATATATTCATGAATAATAAAACAGTTGTAACATAAATAATATATAACAAAAAAAAAACCATGTCTTTTTGGAAGAATAAAATAGTTGTAACAAAAATAATATAGAACAAGAAAAACTATGTATATTTGGATGTATGAAAATTTAGAGACATTTTATTAAGTAAAATTTTAAAAGAATAATGGTTATAAACAATTAAAAATAATTTTATTAAGTATTTAGTTTAGATCTATATTATTTATGAGAGGTAACAATTCTCTTTTCACTCTAAAAGATGTTTGCATATGAAGACATTTGATCCATCTTGGCTCTTGGTAGATCCAGAGTCATGATTGATCTAGGCCATCTTAATTTCGCCTTTTAAATAAAATATATTCCACATGAATACCATGAGTTAATACCATGGGCTATTTTTATAGCTTATTATTATTTTATTTTATTATTTTTATTTTTTATTGTATTTTGACCTAGTTAAAATATTAAAAAGAAAAAAAAAACTAATATATATATATATATATATATATATATATACTTGTGGATCTAATGGCATAAAACATTTCAATCCTCTAACATTTGATCCAATGGCTCAGATATGGACACATTGGCACCTAGGGAAGTTGTTTTCAAATAATAATTTCGCCCTTTAAATAAAATATATTCCACATGAATACCACGGGTCAATACCATGGGCTATTTTTATAGCTTATTATTATTTTATTTTATTATTTTTATTTTTTATTGTATTTTTACCTAGTTAAAATGTTCATTACATTATGTCAATCTTTTTATTTAATTTACTTTTATTTTTATTTTCGTGTAATTTGACATAATGAAAATGTTAAACATGACATTACAACATTTTTATTATACACCTAAAATCAATTAACTTATTAAAAAGAAGAAAAAAAACTAAAACTATTCGCTTGTGAATCTAATGGCCTAAAACATTTCAATCCAATGGCTCAGACATAGACACATTGGCAGCTAGAGAAGTTGTTTTCAAATAAGAACGTCTTACGACGTAATTTATGAAAAAAAGAACTAAAAGACTAATAATTCATATGCAAAAGAAGAGAAAGATTAAATTAGCTACTCTGTATTCACTCAACACATCAATATTTTCGATTTAAATAGAAACATTCACAATCAACCAATGCATCAATATTTGGCCTGCAATAAAAAAATGCTATTGGGATTTGTGGCCAATGCTGAGTTTGGATACTAAATTTCTTCATTATCATGCCACACAGGAAAATTTCTTTTCATTTCACAACCTCTCTTAGGGATGTAATACTCACAAGTACAAACCAAATTGAAAGAGCTTTCTCATAGTTGTTATGTCCTGTTCTTGATACATGATTATTCTTCAGCGTAACCATAGAAATGATATGGTTGTGGCATTGCCTCAAGAAACAAACAAAATAAAAAATATTACTTACTTTTTGCAATCTTCCCTTACCTAAGCACTGCCAACAACACACTGATAACCAACATCTAAGGGATGCATAGTAAATGCAAATGTGATTGTTTCCAAGATTATTTTGTTAGGTGTTCCCATACCTAGAATCTTCTCATACAACTGAGATGATATTAGTGGAAATCCCCATAACAAGTAGAATGGAAATCATGGAAATCCCAGAACAAAAATAATGACAATCATTATGATTACAATGACAATTGTCTTTGAAGTATGTTGCAACTGATCAGTCACGATGGAATAATGAGTTCCTTTATAGATAAATATTCACCATAATTAGTCTAGTTATTGGCCCAGTAAGCTCTGCAGAACATGAACATCAAAACATTGGGCACTTAGGATCACCAAATTCATGGAAGCGCAATGAAAGAAACTTTAATAACAAAATTAAAAACCGATAGCACGCAATCCAATTCTTAACAGAAGAATTTTTTATCCTGCTATAAGAATTTTTTATCTTTCTAGTGCCAATAGCTCCCACAGGATGCTGAAAGAGCCACCTCACTCTTCGCTTTTTGCTGAAGATTTTTTTTACAATTCATTTGCAACGTCAATGTTTGTATCATGATGGTTCATATTGTGCAGTTGTTCAACATTAATGACATTGAAGCTTAATTGCTATTGTTAGGGAAAATCACGCAATGAAGAATTAAAACATATTACACAGGTTTCTCCAAAATAAATTATATTGAAGAATGATTTAAGTGCTTACAAATGACGCCTGCAACAAACCAAACCGTGAATGGATGCCAAAGACTATCGTGACAATCCTGAAGGTTTTTCTTGATAAGATCAAGAAATTCACGATGTATGAAATTGCTACATGCACCTGCAAAATCGAGCTACCCTACACCCATCGCCATCCTTCAAATTTCCAACATCTGGAAATTGGAATTCAATCCCCTCAATCAGGTACCACATGTGTGTAATATGGATGCTAGTAAATCCTTTTGGCCATTGGATCCAAATTTGCAAACCTGTCTGACAGATTGCATGTAGCACATCTCATACGTGGATGTTGAATGCAACGTAGTATGACATGGAGACAAATACAAATACAAATCCAGTGAGACGGGGTTTGAAGAATATGAATGTTCAACGACAACCTTTCTTAAAGCCGCGAGCGAAAATGGTGGTGAAAGGCGCTTGTATGGTCATGATCAGTGCAAAAACGACCTTAACAGATAAAATGAGTAGAATACTTGGACTGTCGACAAATGTCACGTTTGACAATGGAAAAATATTTCATGTTTGACAGCGTGGACAAATCTCACGCATAGAGGAAAATGGTAGACAAAATCTTGGCCTCACTATTTTAAAAAATATTTATCTTTTTGGTGTAGGTGCTACAAGCACTCTCCAAAATTTTGCATGTGCTTTGATTTTGAAGTTTTTTTTTTTCTGTTCACATGAGCTTATCTTTTACTGTTGACAAGTATTCATGCTAATATAAAGACTTATTTTTTCATGTTGTGCTTTTGTTTGTTTGTTTTGATCTTGATCTAAGCTTTCTAAGTCGCAAGCTAACTTTCTGACAGCAGTTTTGGGCCTGCAGAAATTGCACAATCTAAGAGGGAAAGCTAGCCTTAATGATGGAAATTGCGCAATCTAGAATGGCAGCTCAACCTTGAGCTTGAGAACCGCGCAGTCTTGGATGGCAGCCTTGCACTAAGCTCAGGTGCAAACTCCTCCATCATCTCAAAAACTGGGCAATGCATTGAGTCAAGAAGTTGCCCAGTCATCGAGAAATGCACAATCTTTCTTGGCAGTGTGCATGGAAAGTTTCCCTAAAAAAAAAAAAAAAAAAAAAAAAAAAACATCCCTAGAAAATAGGGAGTCATCATTAGTTTCCAGAAGGTGGAACAATTGCTATTGTGGAACTTTCCAGCAAGTGTTGTTTTTTCCTTGATTTTAGGCATGCCTGTAATAAGCCTTAATTTGCCAAAATATATTTAATAGACACCTCTAGATATCATTTGTACATTCGATCTTGGAGATCTATACTTCCCAAGGAGATCAAGGAGCCTTTAGTGGAGTTTGCATTTCTTTTTCGAGTGAGTTTTTCTTTTGTCGTTTTTTGCCGTTTTTTTCTATTGCTTTTTTTCATTTCGCTTATGTGAGTGTTGTTTTGCTTGTTTCTCTTCATGGTTGTTGGTGTTTTAACTTAGATTATATTGTAGAGGAGTTTCTTTAGTTTGTCGTTCGTCTTTTATAAGTGTCGTGAAGGCATGCAAAACATGTTTCCTTTTCCATAAAACTTAGGTAATAAAACATAAAAATACATGTATTCGTTTCCAAATACTATACAAACATTACCCACATATATATTCAAAGGAAACCAACACATTAATATAGGTCTATGCATGTAATCCATCTTCTTTTCCAAAGAATATTTCCCAATTTAGGCTAACTAAACATGCTATCATTTCCCACATACAACTGTATATTCCTTCCAATGAAAGATAATACAAATCTTGCATGCATATACATGATGTTATTCTAAAAGAAAATAACACAATAATTATGATAGCATAATGTATTCACATATAATTTTTCAAGATGGATATAGCTCAATAGATCTTTTATCCATGCAAAGAACATCAATCTCTAAAGCAATCACTATTCTTTGTTCATGCAAGATCTTATCATAATAACTTTTCTTTAATGTAAGTAACACATATTCCCTTCTTGGAATTACACCATCATTAACTATTCTTTTCATGTAAACAAATACATAACTCTTTCTCAAAAGGAAGTTAATATAACCTAGTTTCTTTGTCTTTCTACATGCAAGTTTGGCATGCTTCCCTTTCAAGAAATTATCACCGACAATCATCCTTTATGCATAAAACTAGAAAACTATAGCAAGTTTAACTTAACATTTTATACACCTAAACCAATAAATGGACACAATTCATCAAGCCATGCATTCTTTTCAAGAGATTATTCTTTTTAAGAAAATTAACATAGTAACTTTCCTTATATATATATATATATATATATATATATGAACATTAGTTTTCTTATTTTTGCACACCAGTGATTGTCGTTTCGATGGTTCTCCTTGCGTATTTGTTTTTTCTTCCATTTATTGATTCTCTACACTTAATTGGCATTGATCTATCCATTGTTAGTCATATTTTCACTTCAACTTGCATCATCACTTAGATTTTCTAGTTTCCCACACCCTCACTGGGCAGACCTGTAGTTCACTTGGCCATGCATTGGCTTGCTCAGCTGGGCATTGCGCAAGTCTAAGGCTCAAGCTGAAAGCTTGGCCTCTAAGATTGCGCAGTCCATAAGATAGGCTGACCCAACAGTGCATTGCATAGTTCCAGGGCTTAGGCCTATCACCTTGGCCACTCAGACTACACAATGCACAATCTCTCCCTCACTCTTCCCAAATTGAACTGCACATTACACAGTCTCAAGCCTCAGGCTGCATCACTGGCTGTTGATACTACACAATGCGTAGTTTCTCCAACCAGTCTCCCTCCCTTGACCTCATAAATTGAAAGATTTTCCTCATCATTCCATGTGGTTGTTGCTTGATGTTGTTTTGAAAGTTGGTTCTTCGAAGCTAATTTATTCTTTCCATTAGTGCCTTTTCATCCTACAGGTATTAAAATTGTTGAGCACTTCTTTTTAGCAGTCACTATTACTATGACACCCAAGAGATATGCTTCAAAATACACCATAACGAGCAGGACCAGGGAGGCAGTTGAGTGTATGCCAATAAACTTGTCTGTTTATTCAAACACTCAACTGTTCGTGGAAAACGAATTAGATATTACATGGTAGAAAGTGAACGAAGCTTTTTCACCAAAAAGATTCAAATAAGATCTAGAGGACCGAAAGGTATATATCAATGTTCAACAGTCAGGACTACATAGGGTTGCATGTATATATCCAACTTTCCCATGTGCAGACGTTGTTAGCTACATAGTTTCGCATATTGATGTTAAGACTACGATTTTGAACAATGCTAATAGACAAAGGCTTTCTTCTTTTATGGCACCAGATTATCATCTCATGTAACATTTCCCGAGCCAAAATCACTTGTGGATTCATATTTTTATGCCAAGAACAACTATTTGAGCACGAAGGACACTATTAAAGGCTGGGTGAAAGAGCCATCAAAGTTTCTTTAGACACCCACCAATACATACAAGACAAAGTCTCTCAGGAGGGCCTATAAGCTCTTGATTATTCTTTGTTGCAAAATCTACAGTCAACAGAGCACTGAGACCTTCCTTTAAGGGTGGGAATTCTTATTGAGCAAGGTTGTGAATGAGGGGAAGCTGTTCAATTGGTCAGACTTGTTGTCTCAATAGTTAATTATCCCTGTAGCTAACACCCAAAATCCTCCCAAGGGCGAGCAAGCTATATTTTACATGTATGCATATCTACTAGATGCAATATGTGCACACAATTCATTCCCTGGCATGAATTGGAATTGGACACCACGAGACCCTGTCGCACATATCTATTGCAAGTTTCTCTTAGATTGCAGCCACAAAGGAGTAACGGAAATATAACTGACCACTTCCTCATTATATTATACAAGTTGATATTTTAGGAAGAACCACCTTGCAAGTCACATGGGGAAATGGAAGAAGTATCAAAGATAGCAGATTGGTTTGCCTCACTAGATGGCACCTTCCTTAGAGTGTTTGACACACAAAATTCACTCCATATTTTTCCTAGGTATGCCACCGATAATCGTGTCATGCAAGAAGTCAAATATCATCTCTCCATAGGGTTGTTAGCAAATTTTCACAAGAATAAGAAAGCACCTTGGCCAACTCTTCCTATGCAAGTTGGATTGTACGAGATCAAGAACCTGAAAGTCAAAAATACCGAGGAAAGGCGACATATAAGTTTAAATTTGGTACTATGGAATTTAATATGTATGATCCCCATGGTGTTTTTAGATACCACTCTGCAAGAATTAATTTTCAGTGGCTAAGAAAGAAATTTCACTCACTGAAGGAGGAACCATGAAAGAGTTTTTATAATGCCTCCAAGTCCTGTGAGCCGGTCTGTTTTGTAGGAACTTCATAGGTGACTCTACAGAAGGAAGCTACTATGGAATCAATACTAGCAAAAGGGAGCAACCCAGTGCATGAAAAAGGAAAGAGGAAGGTTGCATATATCCCAGGGGGAGAACGAAGCTACAAGATGAAAGAAAATCTAGCTATTATGAAAGCAGATTTAGTAACAAAGGCAAGGAGGAAACATAGGATGCAGGGAGACGAATGGAAGAAGAGGGAAGAATAGAGGAGATTTGAGGAAGAGAAGCAAAATCAAGAAGAAGAAGAAAAGCAGAAGCAGGAAAAAGAAGAGATGCGAAGACAAATATTAAAATAAATAGTGCAGAAACAAGTTGAGGAGCAAGAACAAAACAAACAACCAAAGGAGGAGAGCAGATATATGCGGGACAGGTAGATTTCTCAGAATATTGAAGAGTTGATTGAGATCGAAGACATGGAGGAGGAACTAGAGCCGTAGAATCAATATTTATACCTTATGCAAAGCACACAACATGGCACCATTCAGTATCCACCCCCTCTAGCAGCAAAGTTAGCTCCGATCGAGGAAGAGGAAGAGGAAGTTGTTCCTCTTGATGATGATCTAGTTATGGACAAATACAATATGTTGTATGAATAACTACAGAAAAATATTGTACAAGCATGTAAGAAACATTTTCCATATGACCTCACATCTCCTGCATTTATTAGAGAAAGGATGATTATGGCGGACACCAGGAAGAATCCCAATGCCATTTCCGCAGCTAGCTTGGCCTTCACAGGTGAAGAAAAGTCAAACACTGAGTATTTGATGGCCAAGAACAAGAAATTGGCGAAGAACTTGCAGGTTGTTAGGCAAGAGGTTGAACAAATCCAAGCAATAGCTTAGAAATCAACTTCCACAAAGGTCCATCTTGAGGAACTGGAAGCAGTGATACTCAATGAATTATCGAAACTGGGAGAGGCCATGCAAAATATTTATGAGGAGCTTGTTACCCTGCATAAGGCATTTGTCCACTTGCATGACTTGTAGTAGAAGTGTAGAGACTTTTTCAAATCTTTTAAGGCTATACAAACAACCATTGTTGTCATGCATCAATGGTCAATGCGATACAAAGTGGCACCGCCTGAACTAAGAAAGAAAAAAAAATAGGAGACAGAGTTGGAAAAAGCAAGGGTTCGAATACTAATCTAGAATAAAAAACAACCCACCTTATTCATTGCTAGCATTCAAGCCTTGTATGCACAATTGCATAACAATGTCGATTCCTTGGTGAAGTCCCACATGATCCCAGCAGTTGGCTCGCTCACCGAAGCTAAACGCATGAACCAGGTCAGGAAAGATATAGATGAATACTTAGAGCAGTGTAGACAGATCATCACTAGAGAAGATCTTGAAGTGAATAGGAAAAACATGTAGAAGTACATCGATGTCCCTGTCCAAATAAACACGATGTTGTTCAATATAAAGACAAAAGTATAGATTGTTTCCAAGTCAGTGTACCCGGATGCCATGGAGGTTTGAGTCCACTTCCAACCTGACATCATCACACATTAGGAGGGACTCATTGCATAGTACAGATCTTAGCACCGTTACGTGATCAAGAAACATCAAGTGGAAGTTGCTGAGCTAGAGTTTCCCCAAACTCAAGCATGATAGTGTTTTGTCTTATTAGGCTATCTAGTTGGCTCTACCCAATCTTTTTCTATATGGGTATGAGTAAATTGTAATATTCTTTTGTAAATAATTTGTAAGTGAAATTCCAAGTATCAATTGTGGAATGTGGACAACCGTGATGTAATGTAATTGAATAGTCATTTGTAAAGAATTTGAAGAGTCACGAGGGAATTCTAAGAGTCACAAAGGGGAAGGTGAAGAGTCACCCCTTTTGTAATATAAATACATCCTGATAATTCATGTAAAGGGAGTTTGGGAGCCAATATTTTCACTAGGCTTAGGTTTAGAATCAGGAGCTTGGGAGTTTTGTGAGAGCCTTGGCTTCTCTGTAGCATAGATGGAGTATCTTTATTTAGAGGAGCAGGTGTTGACTTCATGTTCCACTATTGGGGCTAGTGGTCCTTCAATGGTATATGTATGATTGGACTTTCACTTTTATAAAATCTCAGAGTCGACACGTTTTCATGCATATGTCATAAATATAGTTTTACTATTCTTGTTGTATCTGCGATGTATGTGATTTCACTTATGCTTATGGTTATGAAATATTTCGTTTGCATTGGTACGAATCTTGTTGAATGTGTGTTGTTGTATTATTCCATCACTGTTAACTTGTGAAATATTTCACAAATTAACTTGTGATGTCTTTACATTCGTGTTTTCCTTTCAAAATGCATACTATTACATACTTCTAAGGGGCTTACTAACTTTCCCTTTGTGTGTTAAAACCTTCATGCATTACACTTGACTTTCCCTAAAGTCACACACTCGTTCTCACCAAAGTCACGATACATCACTCTATACGTTATTGCAGCCAAGAGATATCATTAAAACCCATTGCATCGACAACCTGGCTGTATTTCGAACGAGACTCCTACACCAAAAAATGTGAGGCCTAGTTGGGACTTCATATCAGGGAGATCCCTTGAATGTTGTTGGGTCCAACACCGTCAATGTTTCTAGCACTAGAAGGAGCGCCATATGACAAGCTGAGCCCATGAAGTCTGTTTTAAATTTTCACACCTTTAATGGCTTCTTCCCATATCTTAGCCCTGACATGTTTTTCAAGAACCGAAAATCTAAAAGTGCTTGTGGGAATTATCAATGACTTGTCAAATATTAATTTCGATGGCGAGGGTGGAACAACCATTCTCGACACTGCTCGTTTTTTTTTGGATTTTGCACAAAACACAATATTCCTTGAGAATGCTGTATGCATGTTGTTCATCCTCACGTTCGAAGTGCACGTAAAGGAATGGTGTTACACATTTCTTGTCACTTATATACATTCTTTCAAACATCTTGTCAAAGAGATTTACCATGCCTTTGATAGGTATGACTATTAATCTATTTTCAAGAAAATCATGCGATTGCGGAAAACACTTGATGAATCTCTTGATGATTTTCAAGATCGTTTTGTTCATTTTTGTTTGAATTTTCTGAAGATGATTTGATTTTACTTTAATGAAAGAGAAGTTCGAATTTCTTGTTCACATTTCGATAATTCCACACGAATATGAATCTTTTGAAAGTCTCCCAACATACCTTGGTTATAGAGCTTCTAAATATATGATGAATGGAGTTTTTTTTCTAAGTGACTCTTCATATTATCCTCATCAAATAGCTCCATTTCCACAGGTTGAGGTGGGAGAAGATTCATCCGTTTATTTACCACCATCTTGTCCCACCCCACATACTCATAATTTCACAGCAGGTTTGGATTGTGAATCCAATGTTTGCGATGATGTTCTACCCCCCCGTCCTCCATCCATTGATTCCTTTGGTCCTCCTGATTGTGAGTTGTTATGTTATCCCATTTCAACTATTTCTTTTGATTTTCATGAGGATCAAGTTCAGGATGGAGTTGGTGTTGAGAAGAAAACTTGCGATATCATTTACGATGACTATGTGTGGGAGTCCACATCTGAACAAGAATTTGCGATGAAGGATGATTATTTTGCTTCTACACCTCTCCTTAATTATCTTGACATTTTCCATGATTATGTTATTTCTTTTGAATCTTGCGAAGAATAAGTTTCTGATGATGTTATTTCCAATCACACTCAAAACTTGTGGGATGTCAGTTTTACATCTGAATGCAGAGAGGAAAAAACTTCTCTTCTTGATCTCTCCAATCTATCGTCTCATCATTATGAAGAAATAGAGGGTGAAATTTCTTATTTTCAATATTCCCCTCTTTACGACTCATCAGATGATGAGGATGCCTCCACTTCTTATTTTTAACTTTATGATCATGGTTTTCATGATATTTTCACCAACTCATTTGATCACGACTCTGATTTTTCCGCTATTGATGTTTCTAAGCTATTGGTCTTTGATGATCTACCTTTTGATGATTTGGAACCTTCACAAGTTTTCAAGGCACTTCAGGCCGAGATGATGGTTATGTTAGGTTCTCATAGTCCTGAGTCCAATTCTAATTTCGATCAGAACAATGTTGTATCTTTCAAGGCTCCTCATAACTCCCCTGCACAAATTGAAAATTAATCTATTTCACAATTTTCACATCGTCCATCGGTTTTTCATGATCCTATCACTTAGTCATTGGAGGTGTTATACCTCATGAGCTCTATTGCGAAACATAAGTTTTCTTCTTTCCTTATGTTCTCCGAGTTTCGAAGTTTGAAAATTTGTTCTTGAACATCTTTGAGTCAAAGTGTGTTCAAACACCATAATGCATCGAAAAATGCCTTGTATGTGCTTTTCTTTCATTATTTTTTGCGAGTATTTCCAAACTTCGAATGTCATGGTATGTATTGCCTTATCTTTATTGTTTTTTTTTATGTTGGAATATTTTTTTTGATATGCATTCCCTCGTCCATATAGGCCCGCTGATGCGTCAGTGGTTACACTAGAAGTTTCATTTTACGCAAGTCTGGACTATTCTCGGTTAGTTAGGAGTAGGAGTAGTTTGTTTATTTCTTTTCTTTGTTTTGATGTACTTTCTGCCCTGCTCCTTTATTTTCGTTTATTTACAATTGTAGGATAGCTTCTGCATGAGGCTGTGTTTGGTTTTTGAAGCAAGCATGGTGAATTTCAAGAGGAAGTTGTGCTACTGTCAACGTTTTTTTTTCTATTCCCTTTCTTTGCATGAATCTTGCATATTTTAGTCGATGATATTCTGATGGAAAATACATTCTTTTTTTAGAGAAAACAACAACGGAATCATGATTCTTGAATCTATAACTAGTACCGCTTGCTCTAATCGGTATTTTATAATTTTCAGTTATTCCTTTCTAACTAAGTCGAAGAGAGTAAGGAGGGGAGGAAACTTTAACAAGTGTGTTAGAGGTATATAAATATCCTTCTCTGAAGGGACAACCTCTTCTGCTCTCAATACGTTAGGATCCCTCTTTCGCCCCATGAAATCAATAAGTGCCTTTTCACAGTTCTATGAACAAAATGAAAAAATGAAAAAAATAAAATAAAGGGAAAAATAAGAGAAATGATTCCTGCATAGGGAAGTGAAGCAAGAAACTTTGTTAGGGTATTGTCTAGGCTCACTAGCAACGGAGCAATGTTTGTGTTCTTGAAGTGACTTTTCCGGGGTACTGTCGAGACTTACTGGCAGCGAAGCAACACAAGAGATGAAAACTAAGACTCTAAAAAATATTTTACTTGTATACTTATGTACTCCTCATCCCCAATCGAAACAACTCTGTTTGACTTGGCTTGGTTAAGTGCGCCGTTGATGAAGATAATGGTAGGGACTATACTTTAACTCAAGCTAAGTATAGAATCTATGATAATAAATGAATTGCGCAATTCTTCGTGAAGAGTTAGACTTATTTTGCATGAGACAAGACCCATATAGAGAGTTGGAGTTCTACCAGTGTGTCGCCAAGTGTCGTAGATGCTATAACCATTGTCCAAATTTTTTCTCGTGCTTTGATTTTGGACCCTTCCCTTCTGTCTACATGAGCTTATGTTTTACTGTCCACAAGTATTCATGCTAGTATCAAGAATTATCTTTTCATGTTGTGCTTGTGTTTGTTTTTTTTTTTTTATCTCGATCTAATCTTTCTAAGTCACAAGCCAACATCCTGACTTGACCTTGCAACAACTTTGGGCTTGCCTCGAGAAAATTCTCAATCTAGGAGGGAAAACCAACCTTGACGATGGAAATTGCGCAATCCAGAATGACAACTCAACATTGAACTTGAGAACTGCAGAGTCTTAGATGGCAACCCAACACTAAGCTTGGAAACACCGCAAAACCCTCCATCATCTCAAAATTTGCACAATACACTGAGTCAAGAAGTTTCCCAGTCCTCGGGAATTTCACAATCCTTCTTAGCAATGTGCATGGAAATTTTCCTGAAAAAAGAAGAAAAAAAAAATTATCCCTAGAAAATAGGGAGTCATCATTAGTTTCTCGAAGGTGGCATAGTATCGCTTTTTTCTTGATTTTAGGCATGCGCGCCATAAACCCTAATATGCCAAAATCAATTTATTATATGCCTCTAGAGCTCATTTGTAAATTATAACTTGGAGCTCTAGAATTCCCAAGGAGATCAAGGAGTCTTAGGTGGAGTTTATGTCACTTTTCCGATTGAGTTTTGCTTTTGTCATCTTTTGCTACTTTTTATGTTGCTTTTTGTCATTTCACTTTTGTGAGTGTTTTTTTGCTTGTTTATCTTCATGGTTCATCATGTTTTAACTTATATCAACTTGTAGAACTGCTGATTTAGTTTGTCGTTTGCCTTTTATAAGTGTTGCATTAGTTTTCTTATTTTTGCACACCGGTGATCACTGTTTCAGCGACTCTCCTCGCATATTTGTTTTTCCTTTTGTTTATTGATTCTCTGCACTTAAATTTCACTAATCTATCCAAAATTAGTCAGATATTAACTTTAATTTGCATCATCACTTAGATATTCTAGTTTCCGACACCCTCACTGGGCAGATTTGCACTTCACTTGGCCATGCATTGCCTTGCCCAACTGTTCATAGCGCAAGTATGACGGTCAAGCTGAAAGCTTGGCCTCTGAGATTGCGCAATGCCCAGTATATGATGAACGTCAACTGCACATTGCGTATGTAGGTTTTAACCCTATACAGAAATTACATTCAAACAAATTCTTAAAAACATAAATTAAACAATGGCGAGAACATAAACATAAAACACATATACACAAATAATTTCCCCTGGATCCCAAAACCGGGACTACTAGATTGATTTCTCATTATGTTCCTTTCAATGTTACAATACATATATATACATGCCGAAGAATTCATAAGCCCCAATCCATTAACAACACAATTACCGATCAAATAGGTAACTGAACTAGTACCTACTTTTTTGAGGTAGCAAAAAAAACACCCGATTTTGAAAAGTGGTGATGCAAAATCACCCCCTTTTTTGGAGCATATTTTTGACACTTTATTTTATTTATTTATGAAGTATGAACATTTATTTTAAAGTGTTAGTGATTTTCATGCTAATTTTTGAAAGTGTTGATGCATCATCAACCGTTTTTTTTAGAGTGGTGATTTTCATGCTAATTTTGAAAAGTGTTGATGCAACATCAACCATTTTTTTTAGAGTGGTTATTTTCATGTTGGTAATAAAATATAAAAAAATATGTAAAAATAATTAAAAAAAATATAAAAAATATAAAATAACAAAAAAACCAATAAAAATGTAAAAAAAACAAAATTAACTTGTAAAAATAAAAAATTTAAACAAAAATAAATAAATAATATATATATATATATATATAATTAAAAAATGGGGAAAAAATTCAAAAAAACACATAATTTAAAGAAAAACAAAAATTGAACCACAAAAAAAAAAAAAAATCAAAGTCAAAATTTTCTAAGTTATTAAAAAAACAATATAATTAAAAAAAATAAAAAAAATATTTTTTTTGCTACGCTCTGAGCATGCGCTGTAGCGCTCCCTCTCGGCCTCTGTTGATCATGGCCTCAGCTTCGTTATGGCCCCTCCGAAATCCTCCCCGGAGGTGGCAGCCAACCTGATCCGGGCCCAAGCATTTTCCGCTCTTGTCAAATCCTTGCCTCCTTCTCGCCCTAGGCCAGCGATCTCCAAATTCGTGAAAAAGCTTGATGGGTTGTAGGAGGTTGCCCTTCCACCCTCAATCTCTCGCATGGCAGCTCTTTCTCTTGCTGAAAAGGGACTCATCGGTCAATTTATTGGGCTTTGGCCCTCGTCGAAGACAGTACAAAGATGGGTCGAACGGAATTGGTCTGACAAAATCATTGGCAAAATCTCCATTCGATTCTGTGGGAAGGGGTTTTTCACCTTTCACTTTGAAACAAAGGAGGACAAAGACCTGATCTTTAGAAATGGACCCTATTTCATGGATTCCAGAGGTCTATATCTAAATAAATGGACTCCAGACTTTGACTTAGAGGTGGATGTCCCAAGCATCGTTCCAGTCTGGGTGTGACTCCCCCACCTCCCTCTGCATTGCTGGGGGGATGATTTAGTTGGAGCCATTGGGAATACACTTTGAAAATTCATAGATTGAAGTGAACCAAAGGAAAATATGCAAGCATGCGCCAGGATCTATGTCGAGGTAGATTTGGGCAAAGGTCTCCCCGAGGCCATCAAGCTCAAAGTGGATGAATGGACACATATTCAGCAACTCGATTACGAACAGATCCTGTTAAAATGCAAGGTATGTCACGAGTATGGTCACTTTGCTAATTGTTGCTCAAAAAATATTGATGTTGATAACCCAGAAGCTGATCCACAATGGGAAACTATTTAAAGGAAGAAAACCGCCCCAAACCCTAAGATTATCTCCCCTGCCTCTTTGCCCCCTAAGCCCAACCCTTTGACCAGCTCCACTCCCAATCTAGATTCTTTCCATCAGCCTTCTGCCTCTATTTCTCCCCCCCTGGTTGAGATTGCAACAAGATGATGAGCTTAGTGGAAAGAAGTCGCCTTCACTAAGTGGGCCCGCAAGCTATTTTTGGCGCAAGTCTATTTTTAGACTATGTCTATTTTTAGACATGTCGATCATATTCTATGAGTTGCAGGATGCTATTTGTGGATGGTTGGTCAAGTTGGAAAAATAGATGGACTTCTATTTTTAGACATATTGGGCGGAATCTATTTTTAGATTGCCGGTCTAAAAATAGATATGTCGAATATTATTAGCTCTTAATAATATTTGGACTCTAAACATTATCTTATTCTCTTGGAGCACTTCAGTTAAGTGCACAGATGTGGCACAGGAGCTGACGGAAGGAATTACGCTATTCCTAAGGGTTAAGTGGAGCTATTGCATGGATACTTCAGTTAGAACTCATGTGACAGAGTTTGGTGGAGTTGATTGAGGAAGTTAGTGGAGTTGTATTCGGTTTAACTAATCTAAACATAGTTGAGCTATTTGTATTCAGTTTAACTAATTGATACAATTAGTGAGAGTGGTGTGAATTAATTATTAATTAATTCACTAATTATAAACTCATTAATCAACTAAAGAATGCATCAGTTAACTTCAGTGCATGGACAGTTTCAGTGGATACCAGTGCATAAATAGGTGAAAGAGCAGGTTAACTATCAGTTGTGACTATACAGTTGCTATTTGCAACACACAGATAGGTGGAGAAGCCCATGAGGATTGTGCAGTACAAGCCAGGTGGTTTATCTATTTAATGAAGCCATCCCATAGCATTGAAAACACAATAGAGGCTGGCTATCAAGTGGAAAAAGATTGGAGCATGTGTTTTGCTAGATCTAGCTTGATAGTGTGTAGCAATTGGAGGTAGTGCTGAGAGCTTGTGAGGAGTTTTGTACTATGATTGTTACATGATATCCATGACATACAATATACAGATAGTTTGGGTTTCCAGCTTTAATCTTTCCCATTAAATACAGTGTTCATATGTGTGATTGTTTGTGGTTTTAATGTATGCATGCAATTGATTTTATTTCCGCATGTGATGATCAATGGTAGAAAAGATTCTGTATTATGCATGAAGCTAAAATAGTGTGTGATCAGGAGAATCTTGGTGAATAATATATCAGTTATTCAAATTTGTACATGGTATCAGAGCGATATTGATCATTGGAGCAATTGCAAAACATTGAAGCGGTTGAGTTTTGTGATGGTGAAATTCGAATTTGCAGCAGCGTTTTATTGGTGTCGAAGTTGAGATGTCTTTCAACAGATTGCGATTGGAGTATGCCCTTGAGGGCAGCTCGAATTATATTGCATGGAAGGACATGATGGAGGCAGTGCTGGATGACAATGGGTTGAAGGAGTTCATAGATGCAGAAATTCCAAAGCCTACTTCTAGTGATGCTGCCGTACTTGACGCATGGAAAAAGAAGATAGCAAAGTGTCGAAGGATTCTGTTGGAAGGCGTGAAGGATCACATAGTATCCAACCTTCATGGTAAGGCTTCTCCATTCTTGATGTGGAAAGCTTTGAAAGATTTATTTCAAAGCAAGAGCGATCAAAGGAAGTTGGCGCTCAAGGACAAACTCAGGAACATAAAAATGGAGAAAGGCAACAGTATGCCCAAGTACCTCATAGTTCATCCAATGCAGGGATGAGATGGGAAGTGTGGGGTTGACTGTTGATGATGAGGACTTGGTGAGCTTGGCTCTCCTTGGGCTTCCGAAGAGTTGGCACTCCTATCAGGACTCTGTCAATGGTTGGGAGAAATTGCCAGGATGGGAGCGACTTTGGTCAGATCTTGTGCAAGAGGAGATAAGGCAAAGTACCAGGGACGGATATTCATCAAAGAACTATGATGAAGAGAATTGCGCTTTGGCTGCCAAAGCAAAGAAGGGGAAGAGAAAGAAATCTTCTCATTCCGGTGTGAAAGGAAAGAAGCAGGACATGTCCAAGGTGAAGTGCTTTCACTGTCACCAACATGGACATTACGCCACTATTGTCCACAGAAGAAGAAAAATAAGCAGGCTGCTGGGACTGTAGCTGGAGAGGCCTTAGCCTCGCAGTTTGAGCTGGATTTTTCGCTGATCGCATGCTTGGTCTCAAGTATGACGGGATCAGTGTGGTTTCTTGACAGTGGTGCGTCTTTTCACATGACAGGAGATCGAGATTTGTTTACTGATCTGGATGAGAAAGATCTTGGAGTGGAAATAGAGATGGGCGATGATGGTAGATACAGTGCGACCGGTATCGGTACCATTTCCTTTGAGAGGGAGTCTGGTAAACCCTTCGTATTGAAGGAAGTGATGCATGTTCCAGGATTGAAGAAGAATCTTATCTCTGTGGCGATGTTAGAAGACAAGGGACATGATGTTGTCTTTAGCGAGGGAAAGGCTTTCCTACGTAGTAAGGAAACTGGTGAGACCCGGAGGATAGGGGTTCGAGTTAAGAACCTTTATCAATTGCAGGTAGATGGCTGTGCAGCAATGGCAGGCAAGGCAGAAGGAGTGGTGAGTCGGGATGATGGCGAGTTGTGGCACCGGAGATTGGGCCACCTTCACCATTGAGCTTTGAAGATACTGCAGCAGATTTCTACTGGGCTTCCTAAGGGTACTCTTGCACATTCAGATCAGTGCAAGGGATGTACCTTGGGAAAATTTGTGAAAGCCACCTTTCACGAGAAGGATAGTTGCGCCATGACGATCCTTGAGAGAATTCACACAGACGTGTGTGGACCTTTCTCAGTAGCTTCGACAGAAAAACACAGGTATTATGTGATATTTTTTGATGATTTTTCTCGTAAGTGCTGGATCTTCTTCATGTAGAAGAAGAGCGAGACATACTCAAAGTTCTGTGAGTTCAAGGAACTGGTTGAGAAAGAATCGGGGAAGCAAGTGAAGGCTCTCAGGAGTGACAATGGTGGTGAATTCATCTCTGGCGAATTCAAGGACTTTTGCAGCACAGAAGGAATTCGAAGAGAGCTCATAGCACCTCATAACCCACAACAGAACGGGGTTGCTGAGCGGAAGAACAGAACGATCGTGGGTGCTGCATGGGCGATGTTGCATGATCAGGGCCTTCCCATACACTTTTGGGCTGAGGCATGCAATACTGTAGTATATGTGCAGAACCGTTGTCCTCACAGGATACTTGGCATGAGTACACCCGAGGAGACGTTTTTTGGTAAGAGGCCTAATATTTCCCATTTGAGGATTTTTGGTTCACCTGTTTACATTCACGTGACGAAGGATGCCAGGAAGAAGCTGGAGCCGACTACGGAGGCTGGGATATTTGTGGGGTACACTGATATGCCCCACAACTATCGTGTGTATTTGCCAGATAGTCACAAGACTGTTGTGTGACGGGATATCAAATTTCATGAGGAGAAAGCCATGAAGTGTTCGCTTGAGAGGGAGCCACACTTGCATGCAGATGAGGAGCTATTAGTTCCTAAGGATGAGTCTCAGGATGTGGATCAGCCACAAGATGAGGTTCATGGAGTGGAAGAGACCACTCATGTAGCGCCAACCATCAGAGGGCGGAAGCGCACTACAGAAGCTGAGCGACTGGCTCAAGATGCAGAGAAGGTTGTAGGAGCACCTACATCACAGCGCAGACAGAGACAGTCACCTGACCGGTATATTGGATACATGGCTCTTGTGAGAAAGTGTATCGTGACAGAGCCATCCTCTTTCGAGGAAGCTGTGGAGGACCCCGCATGGGTAGATGCCATGGTGGAAGAGTATGATTCGATTGTCAGAAACAGTGCATGGGAGATTGTCCCGAGACCGGAGGGGAAATCAGTGGTGGGTTCGAGATGGATCTACAAAGTGAAGCAGGCAGCTGACAGGAGTGTGGAGAAGTACAAGGCAAGATTTGTTTCCCGAGGATTTTCATAGATAGAGGGGATCGATTATGAGGAGACCTTTGCACCTGTCACAAGGTATTCTTCCATACCGACGATTCTTGCTCTCTCAGCTCAGATGGGGTGGCACATTCATCAGATGGATGTAAAGACTGCGTTCCTCAACGGAGTCATTGAGGAGAAGGTGTACATAGAGTAGCCCGAAGGTTTCAAGATCTTCAGTAGCGAGTCGCATGTGTGCAGGCTCAAGAGAGCGTTGTATGGGTTGAAACAAGCACCTCGTGCTTGGTACACACGGATAGACAGTTATTTCACCGGACTTGGATTCTCCAAGAGTGAGGCAGATCCTAACCTATACCAAATTGTGGTGGAGGGTAAGTTGTTGATCATTGTAATTTATGTAGATGATTTGATTTTGATAGGTGATGAGCTGTTCATACTCTCATGAAAGGAGGATCTTGCAAAAGAGTTTGAGATGAAGGACTTGGGCCTCCTTCATTATTTCCTGGGATTTGAAATTTGGTAGCGCAGTGATGGACTGTTTGTTTCTCAGGGTAAGTATGCCTGGGAGATATTGGAGAAGTTCAACATGCATGGCTCCAAGCCTATTGATACTCCTCTTCCTGGTGGATGGAGGAAGGAGGATGCTACTTCGGCGGAGGTAGTGGATGCCACTGTTTATCGACAGTTGGTGGGGTCGCTTATGTATCTGGTCAATACATGACTCGACATATGCTATGCTGTTAACCAACTTTCACAAGCTATGGTTAAGCCTACCAAGCTCTTTTGGAAGGCGGGGAAGCATGTATTGAGATATCTCAGAGGCACATCGGGATATGGACTTTGGTACAGACAGTCGGATGAGGTGAGGCTGCATGGCTTCACGGATGCAGATTGGGCAGGGAGCCCAACGGACAGAAAGAGCACATCTAGAGGGATTTTTAGTATCGGGTCTACAACAGTTTCTTGGTACAGTAGGAAACAGAGATCTGTGGCACTCAGTTCAGCGGAGGCTGAGTATATGGCAGCAAGTTTGGCTGCATGCGAGGCTATATGGATGAGGAAGATCTTGGTCGGGTTGTTCGGTTCACACTTAGATCCTACTGTGATATATTGTGATAATCAGAGTTGCATTAAACTCTCGGTTAATCCAGTATTTCATGATATATCTAAACACATTGACATCCGGTATCATCATATCAGAGATTGTGTGCAGCGGAAGATCATGTTACTTTCTTACATTCCTACGGAGGATCAGGATGCTGATATCTTGACGAAGGCGCTCACCAGGAGAAAATTCGAATACCACGGGGGCAGGATAGGGGTTGCAGATAATCCTTATCTTGTTGAGAGGGAGTGTTGAGATTGCAACAAGATGATGAGCTTAGTGGAAAGGAGTAGCCTTCACTAAGTGGGCCCGCAGGCTATTTTTGGCGCAAAGTCTATTTTTAGACTATGTCTATTTTTAGACATATGGATCATGTTCTATGAGTTGCAGGATGCTATTTGTGGATGGTTGGTCAAGTTAGAAAAAATATATGGACTTCTATTTTTAGACATACTGGGCAGAATCTATTTTTAGATTGCTAGTCTAAAAATAGATATGTCAAATATTATTAGCTGTTAATAATATTTAGACTCTAAACATTATCTTATTCTCTTGGAGCACAGATGTGGCACAGGAGCTGACAGAAGGAATTACGCTATTCCTAGGGGTTAAGTGGAGCTATTACATGGATACTTCAGTTAGAACTCATGTGACAGAGTTTGGTGGAGTTGATTGAGGAAGTTAGTGGAGTTGTATTCAGTTTAACTAATCTAAACATAGTTGAGCTATTTGTATTCATTTTAACTAATTGATACAATTAGTGAGAGTGGTGTGAATTAATTATTAATTAATTCACTAATTATAAACTCATTAATCAACTAAAGAATGCATCATTTAACTTCAGTGCATGGACAGTTTCAGTGGAGACCAGTGCAGAGATAGGTGAAAGAGCAGGTTAACTATCAGTTGTGACTATACTGTTGCTATTTGCAACATACATATAGGTGGAGAAGCCCATGAGGATTGTGCAGTACAAGCCAGGTGGTTTATCTATTTAATGAAGCCATCCCATAGCATTGATTACGCAATAGAGGCTGGCTATTAAGTGGAAAAATATTGGAGAATGTGTTTTGCTAGATCTAGCTTGATAGTGTGTAGAAATTGGAGGTAGTGCTGAGAGCTTGTGAGGAGTTTTGTACTATGATTGTTACATGATCTCCATGACATATAATATACAGATAGTTGGGGTTTTCAGCTTTAAGCTTTCCCATTAAATACTGTGTTCATATGTGTGATTGTTTGTGGTTTTAATGTATGCATGCAATTGATTTTATTTCCGCATATGATGATCAATGGTAGAAGATATTCTGTATTATGCATGAAGCTAAAATAGTGTGTGATCAGGAGAATCTCGGTGAATAATATATCTGTTATTCAAATTTCTACACCCCCCAAATCCACCCTGGAATCATCCAACCCCTTCTCATCCATCTCCCCTCCTGATGATGATCCCCCCCTTCTCACTCCTCTCTCTCAGCCAGACTCTTCCCTCATCTCCCCCTCCCTTCCTGACCCCCCCTTCCTCCTCTCGAGAACCCTCCACCATTCGTATCACTAGGAACTCAACAAAGGAACATGGAGAAACCTTGGAAACACAAAAAAAGAAAGGCCCAGGATGGAAATCAACAAAGCAACACCGTGGTGAACATGCATAGTAGGATATAGAAATGGGAACTTAGAACCCCATCGAAACTTACATACTGGGACATAACAACAAGCTCATAGTGCAAAAGGATCAAGGAGGAAAAGAAACTCTCCAGTCAACCTTATTGCAATGATTAAAATTGTCTCATGGAAAAATGGGGGTATAGGGAAACCCTCCAAAATTGCAGCCCTAAGAGACTAATAAACCAAGAAAAACCGGAAATTATTCTTCTGTAGGAAACAAAACAAGGAGGAACAGAAATGAAGGAAATTATCAGCAAAACAAATCATTATGAAGGCGCCCTCTCTAAATCAAGGGCTGCATCTGGAGGACTAGCCACCCTTTGGAATCACAATATCTGGGAACAAAAAGGCAACACAGTAAACTAGAACTGGATCAAAATGACTTTAGAAAACAACAGAGAGAAAAAGACAATCATAGTTTACAGTGTCTATGGGCTGAATGATTATAGAGACAAAGAGCAATGTTGGAACACCATCAAAGAAGATATATGAAATGAAGGCAACAAAAATATCATAATGGGAGGAGACTTAAAATTAATTCTTCATGCTAATGAGAAGTGAGGATGAAGCTTCAATCAAGATCCATCCATAAATCAGCTTGAAAGAATAATGCAAGACCACGATCTGGTGGATATAGCACCAAAGAATTATAGATACACTTGGAGCAATAGAAGAATAGGGAGAGGTAACATCATGGAAAGACTTGACATAATCTTGGTTGATGTCTCCTTGCTTTCAAAATTCTCTACTGCCACGGCCAACATTCTTTCCCTTCCAGCCTCAGACCATTATCCCATCACCCTCACTTTCAGAGACCATCGCTCTCTTGGGCCCATTCCCTTCAAATATAAACCTCTCTGGAATGATATACCTGAAGCAAATCAATTAGTCCGCAACACTTGGCTCCAACATGTTGAAGGCTCTCCATCCTTCATATGGGAGTCCAAACTCAAAAAAACTAAGATGGTCTTGAAGGAATGGGATAAAACCCATTACAGAGAACCAAACCATATCAAGACAGAAATAAAAGGCAATCTGGATGAAGTCCACAGGAAAATTGAAACCCACGGCACCAACCAACGGAGTCTCTTCCAGGAGAAAGATCTCTACTGGTAGCTCTATCGTGCCAACAGGTCAGAGGAGGAAAAATGGCACCTCAAATCAAGAAGTTTGTGGCTCCAATCAGGAGATAAAAACACTACATTTTTTCACAAGCAGGCCACTGTAAGAAAAGCGAAAAAAAACATAGCCTCGGTTGTTGACGCAGCTGGTCATCTTCAAACTGATCAAGAAAATATTAAAAGAGCCACTACCTCGCACTTCCAAGAGCTAATTAAAAAGACAAAAGCCCATGAAGACTACACCGACCTTCTCCAGCACCTCCCAACCAATATCAAGAAAGAAATAAATAGTGCCCTTAACAGAGAAATTGAAGAAGAGGAGGTCAAAAGCGCTATCTAGGCTTTGCATCCGGACAAAGCTCTAGGACCAGATGGCTTCTCCATCAACTTCTACAGAGTTTATTGGGAGCTAATAAAAAAATACCTTGTGAAAATGATACAATGGGCTTAGCGGAAGAAAAAAATTGGGGGCTACACCAATTCTACTTATCTTTCTCTCATTCCCAAAGAAAACAATCCTTCCTCCTTCTCTTGATTCAGGCCTATCTCTCTTTGAAACTCCTCCTATAAGCTCATTACTAAATTCCTTGCCATGTGCCTCAAGCCACATCTCCATAGTCTCATTTCAGAAAACCAAGGCAGCTTTATATCCCAAAGGCAAATTACTGACTCCATTATCCTTGTCCAAGAAGCCATTCATTCCAGCATCTCCCACAAAGAAAAAGGTTTCATTCTAAAGTTGGATCTGGCCAACGTCTTTGATAGGGTCAGACATTTCTTCCTCATTGCTGTCCTTCAAAAAATGGGGTTTGATTCTAATTTTCTAGCACTAATTAATACTTGCATTTCTAGACCCTGGATATCACCTCTCATAAATGGAAAACCAACCCCCTTATTTCAATATTCTTGAGGTTTAAGGCATGGATGCCCCCTATCCCCCTATCTCTTTATTCTCATGGCAGATTCCTTTAGCAAAGCCTTGGACCAGATGAGGCATGTGGGCCTCATCACAGTCATCAAATTCGACAATGGAGTCAAAAATATGAACCGATCTAAGTTTGCATATGACACTCTTCTAATGGGAGGAGCCTCCAACATCATTGCTTAGCGTTTTAAAATTGTTTTGTAAAAATTCATGGATTACTCTGGAGGTGAGATCAACCATCTCAAAATTTGCATTTATGGATGGAATGCATCTAGGCAAACTATCCAAATCATTGCTAACATATTTTGTGTCCCATGTAAACTAAATTGGGGGCACTTCACTTATCTAGGTATGCCTGTAAGCGCTGGATCTCTAAAGGCAGAAGTATGGAATGTTACTATTGACAAAATGAAAAGAAAGGTCCAACAATGGGGCTCTTCTTGGTTCAATCCCACAGGCCACCTCATACTTCTCAAATCTGGGCCTTCATCCCTGCCACTGTATCATTTCACCCTTCTTCAAGCTCCTGCCATCATTCTCCACAAAATAGAAGCTATTATCAGGCACTTTCTATGGCAGGTGGGAAGAATGATAAAAGGAAATATAACCTTGTCAAATGGAGGCATGTAATTCAGGATAAGGAGCATGGAGGAATTGGAGTTCGTTCTCCAAAAATTCTAAATACAGCCTTTGGAGGGAATATTGTTTGGAGGTTTATTAATGGGAATCAAGCAGGGTGGAAAAAGGTCATGGAAGTCAAGTATCTCAATACTACTCAACATCATCTCTTTGACCAAGAAATTTCAAATTGGTCGTGCTAAAAAATCTGGGCTCTTTGTAAAAAATCCATCCCCTTTCTTGCCCCAAATCTTTCCAAAGTTCCCATGGGAGGCAACACCATCAATATCTGGAAAGATCACATTATGGGACAGACCCCCATCATGGAAAAACTTGGAATTCAGTGCATCCTCTCCTTCTTCAGTAGCATAGGCCTTCAACTATTAAGCCAGCTCTGCAAATGGGATGCCTAAACTCAAAATTGGACTAGTTGGCACTTCCAAAAATTTCCAACCCATCTTGAAGACGAACTTGGCATTCTTCAAACTCATATCCATGGCTTGGCTCCTATTAAAAAAGACAGCATTGATGAATTTCGATGGGACCCCTCCGGGTCAGCATACACCATCAAAGCGGCTTGTCAACATCTCTGCAACGACCATTATCCTGCGCCAATATGGCCCATCTGGAAGTTTGTTTGGAAATCGGAAGCTATTCCAAAGATCGAGTTTTTCATCTGGACTCTACTGAAAGAATTTTTTTTAACCTTTGAGAAACTTAAGAAAAGAGGTGTGCTTGGCCCTTCAATATGTCCAAACTGTCAAAATGCTGAAGAGACCACCCAACATTTGTTCATTGAGTGCGCCTTCGCATCCCGTTGTTGGAATGAGCTAACGCCATTTTTTCAACCTAGCTGGGATTGCCATAGTTCCATAGCTGAAGCTCTTCGCTCCTGGAAGAGCAACTATTCCTGCGGAAAAAATAAGAACACAACTTTGTAGAGAATATGGGACACCCTTCCCTACGTGACTCTGTGGAACATTTGGCTCACCCAGAATAGGAAGATATTCAGGGATAAAGAACCCTCCTTTAGAAAACTCTGCAACAAAACATGGAGTCTAACTATAGAAACAATCACTGCTAAGAGTCACAAAAAAATTGATAGCAAGGATCATTGTGTGGAGGAAAGGATTTTCATGGGTTGTCTCCTGGACAAGAACAACAACATCAACAACATAAACGCTCCTTCGAAACAACCACACAAAGTAGACCAAGGATGGAAGATCTGGCTTAAAAAATAGGAATTTGATGACTAGATAATAAGATGTACCAAGCCCTCCTTATTTTTTGATGGGGCATCTAAATCCAACTCGGGCATAGCAGGGGCTGGCGACATCATTCGAAGCGAAAATGGTAGCACTCTCGCATCTTTTGAATGGGGTCTAGGCTCCCTCTCAAACAACAGAGCAGAGGCCCTTGCCCTTCTTCAAGGTCTGTTGCAATTAAAAAATCTTAAAATCACAAATTCCATGGTCTTTGGAGACTCGACAATAATCATCAATTTAATGATCTGCAATCGTCCATCAGCAAACATTGCTCTCCGCCAAATCATCAGCATATGCCATTCCCTCCCGGTGGACATGAAGGGCACATCCTTCTACCACATTCTTTGCAACCTCAACAAGGATTCAGATCTCCTTGCCAACAGGGCGTGTGTGCAAACCTTGCGGCATCTCCAATGAAATGATGTTTCATATATTAAACCTCTGCCATGATCCTGCCATCCTCAGATTCGAGATTTCTCTCTGACCACACAACACCTCTCATGATCCTGCCATCTCCAGACTTGAGATTTCTCTCTGATCTCACAGCACCTCTTAGGATTCTTCGTATCGGCCTCCACTCCTCGCTCGTGACTCCCTTGCCTTGCTTCTCTCCCCGCGATGATCTCTCCCGCCCTCCCTGTCCTTTATATCTTCTGTTGGAAATGTTGTCATTGATGGCAAAGGAATTGGCAAAGAAGGAGCATCTGAAACAGTAATTATGAAAAGAGAAAAACAAAGTAGCAGCAGAAGAAGAGTGCATAATTGAAGTAGAATTGTCCAGAGACAGAGTAGGAGAAAAATGCCATCGAATAGAAAAGAATAAGTGAATGTTCTAGTAAATGGTAATTCATGTGTGAACATATGTATGCATCCTGATGGAATCCGTGATAAGTAAGAAACCTTGTGAGGGGATTAATGGTGCTCTGTATGTTGTTCGAGGAACCGATGTTAATACGGTCGACAGTGTATCCAAACTGGTAGACAGTGGAGTTATATATATTCGTTGAATATATGATATGAACAAAGATATGGTTTTAAGCTCCACATGGAAGGGTCTACGCTATTAGTAAGGAGCTGACTGGCTTTTGTGGAGAAAGGAACGAGGAGCGAGGGAAAATCAGTTATAACGCAGAAGAACTAAAACAGAGTATTTGTCATTCAACTCTCTAATCATGAACGAAACCTGGAAGGAAAGAGGTGGAACATAACAAAAGGAAGCGCGGCGGAACCCTGCGTGGAAGAGCGGAACCGTGACCAAGTGAATAGTGAAGGTGGTTTCTGGGTTTCATCGCACCACCTTTCAGTGATAGGTGGTATTTCCTGGTTGGGGAGCGATTCCATAGAAATGTTGACACGTAGCAAAGGTGGACTCACGAAAATCGCTATCAAAGCGCGCCATTGCACGTTAATGTTCGACCAAAGAAGTCGAGTGATATTATTGAATGCCGTTGATCTGGGAAGGGGTCATCGGACGATGTTCATTTGCTATAGATGCACGAAGGTTACCCAAGGTACGGCGTGCCATCGCGTGTTATCATCCGTGCATCATCAACGAACGATATCTGTCGGATCATCTGAAGCCGAGCAATGTGCTCTCCGCCGTCGGATGGAAATGATCGTTAGCGATGGGCCCCAGTTTTAAATTATATTGATTGGGACTTTTCAAATTAACGTTTGCGGATTTAACCATGGATTACTTAAATTAAATATAAATTATGGCGAAAAGTGTTTGGGCCATCATTTGAATCTTATTTCGAAGTTGGTGTAACGAATAAACCTGGGGTCGAATTATGAAGCTCATTTCTAAAAGAGAAATTTGGATTAATATCTCAATCTCATATTGAGATATTAAAAAGCGTTAGATTAATTATCTAATTGCCAAAACCAAGGAAATAAAACAATGAGAAATTGTTTGGGGGCTTGGGTAGACCCCGCTGGA
Source organism: Pinus albicaulis (assembly GCA_034641835.2). Taxonomy (NCBI): domain Eukaryota; kingdom Viridiplantae; phylum Streptophyta; class Pinopsida; order Pinales; family Pinaceae; genus Pinus; species Pinus albicaulis. Next base: position 1,262,028,800 of record CM076583.1, read on the forward strand.
TTATCTAATTGATCCCGTCCAGGAATACCATCAGCAGTTGGGTGGTTTTGACTCATGGTATTAATAAAGGAAAAACTATATAAGGAGAAGGGCATTATGGTTCATGGTGTGCAGATTGAGGGGTTGTTAATGAATAAATATTTTTAAGAGATATCTGCATGATCGAACTCTGTCGCTGATGAATCTGAATCTATGATGCACCTATGGATATGATCTCTAGATCTAGAAATGATGAATCTCTAGGAAGATCTGAAAATGAAGTCATGAAGATCTGAAGCAAATCTGATGAAGAAATTAAGAGAAAGTTGGTAGATCTGAGGGTTGAAGCCTTCAGTGCGAAAGTAAAAGCTTTCTACAAACTGGTGTTAAATTAGGGGGTTGGAGCTCCCTTCTAGTGGTGACTGGAAAACGAGAGAAGGTGGTAGCCTTCTACAGGTGGGTGCCTGCGTGCTGGTATAAGTCTGCGCTAGCATAAAATTGTAAGAAGTTTTTCTTTATAATAAATATTGAAGACTGAGACAACAACAGCGGTGGTTTTCTCCCGAATTGGGTTTCCACCTTAAATACTGGTGTTCATATGTGTTGCTTATGTTTGATGGTTTGTTCTGTTATTTCTGTTCATGTTTACTGCTTACTAAACATCTGATGAATGAATGATGCAATGATCTAAGTAAAGACATAATCTCTGAACATACAAGTTGGATTTAGTATATGGTTTTAAGAAAGAAAAAATCAAACTTCTTAGGCAGCTATAAATACTGATTCACCCCCCCTCTCAGTTTTTATTCCAACATCTTCCTCCCCCCTTCCCCTTTAAGACTCATTATCTCCCCTCTCTCTTGCACTCTGCACACACTCAACATCGTTTTGCCCCTGCCTTCACTTCGCGTTCTTTCCCTTGTCCCCTGTTGCCCATAGTGATTCTGGCTCCTTCTCCCCCCGATCCTTCGCCTTCCCCCCCTGTCTTGACGTCGCTCCACCACATTACTCAGCACCGACATCCTTACACTGTTTGGGTGAACCTGCCCATCCAGTTTTTAGCATTTTCATTGCACATTCTTGGCCCTCTTCAACAATTTTTCGATTTTATTAGCAGCAGAGTTACTCTCCCGCTCTTCCTACTTTTCAACATGGCACGTAGTGAAGACTACCTCCACTGTGTGGATCTACAAGCCAAGCTCGAGCAGATTAGAGCCCAACAAAAGATCCTTGAAGCAAATGTGAAAACAACGGTTAAAATTTTTGATGAAAAGAATGAAGCTGATGCCAATGTCTTTCTCCACAGGGTCACCTCGCTCCAAAAACAGTTTAACGCTCTCTCCAATCAATGTGCACATGTCGAAGAGTCAATACAAATTCTCAAATACATGTTGGAAAAGCGCACTGCTCCAACCTCCAGCTCCAACAACTTGAGGAACATGGGCAATGAAGACAATCCCGAAGACTCCACAGCTCGTCATATCAACCATATTGATTAAGCATGTCTTTTAAATTCTCTCTTCCTCTGTTTCAGTTTGTCCGAATTTATTTAAAAACAATTAAAATTAAAAAGAAAAATAAAAAATAATTAAAATTTAAAAAATAATAATAAGAAAAAACAAATTAAAATAATAAAACATTAAATTAAAATAAAAAGTCAAAATTTAAAACTTAAAATTTTAAAATAAAAAAACTAAGATTAAAAAAAAAGAGATAAAAAAACTAAGATTAAAATTGTTTTAAAACTTAAACCATTTTAAAATTGAAAAATAAATAAAAATAAAATAAAAGTTTAAAAAAAAAATCACTTTTCAAATTAAAATTTTAAAAATTTTAATAAAAAAAAAAAAACCTAAATATATCAAATTTAAAAAAAAAAATTAAATTTAAAATATAAAAATGAAATTTAAAAACTAAAATGAAATTAAAAAAACCAAACATTAAATTTAATAATAAAAAAAATTAAAATAAGAATAAATATTAAATTAAATTAAAATAAAAAATAAAAAAATAGAATAAAATATTAACTTAAAGTCCAAAAAAATATGAAATATAACAAATAATAAAAAAATAAAAAAATATTAGAATTTAATAAAGAAAAAAATCGAATTATATATATATATATATATATATATATATATATATATATATATATATATATATAATTGCGTTGCCATCTGGGCGGGAGGTTGATTCGTAGAATTGACATGGGGAGGTGGATTCCAGGAATTGACCTGGGGAGGTGGATTCCGGGAATTGCACTAGGGAGGTCGATTTCGGGAATCGCCCTGGGGAGGTGGATTCTGGGAATCGCCCTCCTAGGTCGATTCTCAGAATCAACTCTTGGGGAGGTCGATTTCGGGAATCGGCCTCCCACCTATGTGGCGGTGGGGGCCGGTTGTTGGGCGAGCTGAGAAGCTACAAAACAACACCTCACCCACCCAGCGGTCACCTAGATAGTGCAATTAAATAATTGTTTTTTAATTTGATTTTATTTTTTTATTAAATTTTAATAATTTTCTTTTGTTTTTAATAATTTTTTTAATTTTTATTATTATTTATTATATTTCATATTTATTTTTTAATTTAATTTAATATTTTATTTTAATTTTTTAATTTTATTGTTTTCTTTTAATAAAATTTAATAATTTTTGTTAATTTTTTAAAATTTAAAATTTATTGATTTAAATTTTGTTTGTTTATTTAATTATTTATTTATTTTATAATTACATAAAATTTAATATTTTTTATTTAAATTAAAATTATATATATATATATATATATATATATATATTTTTTAAATTGATTTTTAATTTTTTTTTAAATTTTCATTTTAAAAAACATATATTTTTTTTAAATTTTAATTTTTAAGTTTTATTTGTTATTTTAAAATTTATTTATTTATTTATTAAAATTTAATATATATCTATATATATATATATATATATATATATATATATATATATATATATATATATATTTAATTTAAATTTTTATATTAATATTTAATTTTTCTAATTTAATAAGATGTAATATGATGATGATGGTGGTTAAAGTCTATTGAGACCAATATTTGGTCTATTGGACCTAAAGAAAGAGTTATTTAGTTTGATTCAAGATTTGATTCCTATGCTCAAAAAATCTTGGAGAGAAGCTTCCCGACCTCACTATAATTTTGACATCTTAAAAGGCTAGGAAGGTCAGTATTGCAACAAAGATTATGAAATTGAGCTTTAATGTGGTTGTACGGGGGGCACTCTAAGATGAAGTTATTTTCATCCTCGATGTTCATATTCTCACAAAGATGGCAGATCCTTTCCATCCATGGTGTTTTAGGAACTGTCCAACGCCCTGTTTCACTATGGAGCTCACGAGAGTTCATTCTAATCTTGGCTATATTAATTTTCTTCTTTGAGCTAGTTAAAATAGATAGATACTTTTGATCTTCTAGGGTGGGGTTGATGATCTCCTTATAATATCTTAATTTTATTTTAGTTGCTAGATCTTTCTCACACAACATTTTTTGTTTGAACTTAGAAGTAACAATTTTTTTAATGTTATTAATGTTTTGCAATGCAACATTCTCGTCGATCTCCCAATGGTTTAACCAGGCCCTGGCGTCTTTATACCAACCTCGTTTAAGCCTTAGGTGGTTTTGACTGGAATTTAAAGCTAGCTTAGGAAATCTATGGTCTCCTATGCTATTGAGCTTGTGCTTGTACAACATAAGCCTAGTCATAGCTAGGTTCTCGATAGGGGAAAGAGCCACTTCTATAAGGAGAATAGGATAGGGCGTATTGTTTTTCATTTTAAGGTTATAAGTTATAAAACGCTTCTGGATTTGCTCAATCTTTCTCCAGGATTCTCTAGAGATGCTGCAACCCCAAACCTCGCATCCATATAAGATAACAGGAGTGACTAAAGTTTCAAAGAGGAAATTTTTTCTATCCCACATTATGAGGTTTTCCATTTTACAATTATTTTCAAGACCAAAATAAGCTTTCCACCCTCCATTAATCCTTTTCTGAATGCTATAGTTCCAGTTGAGCTTCTGATGAATATCAATTCCTAGGTACTTGTAAGAAGACACTTCCTCCAAGTTACTATTGTCATACATAAAATTAGCGTAAGTGCCCTTCTTGGATTTGATAATCGTAATTTTTGTTTTGTCAGTGTTAACAGACATACCCATGGTAGAGCAGAAATCCTTAAGAAGTCTAAGTTTCTTATCAAGATCAGATAGACACCTTGCGAGAAGAACAATATCGTCAACATAGAGAAGAAGGATGATGACTATCCCATCTAAGATCGTGCCAGCACATCCATATATAATTTATTTTTTATAATTTAATTTTAATTTATATTTTATATTTATTTGTTTTTTAATTTAATATTTTTATTTTATTTTATTTTTTCATTTTTATTTTTTAATTCTTTTTAATTTTAATTTAAACAATGTTTTTAATTTTTAATTTTTAATTTTTTAATTTATTAAAGTTTAATATATATTTTTTAAATATAATTTTTTATTTTTAAATTTAAATTCTTTTGGTTTTAATTTAATACTTTTTATTTTTATTTTTATAGTTTAAATTTAATTTGAATATTGTAATTTTATTTTTTATTTTTAAATTTGTTTTTTTTTTCAATTTAATATTTTTTTGTTTTTATTTTTTTAATATATTTTTAACTTTTAATTTTTAAAATGTTTATTTATTTACGAATTATTTTTCTTATTTTTTTTTAATTAATAATTTTGTCGCCACTTGGGCGGGAGGTCGATTCCACGAATCGACCTCGGGAGGTCGATTCCGGGAATCGACCTGGGAGGTCGATCCGGGAAATCGACCTCCTGCCCATGTGGTGGCGAGGGCTAGTTGTTGGGCGCGCTGGGAGGCTACAAGCAGTGCCCTGCCCGCCTAGCGGCTGGCCCCCGTGGCCACCTAGGCGGTGCAATTAAATAATTTCTTTTTAATTCAATTTTATTTTTTATTTTTTATTAAATTTTAATAATTTTGTTTTATTTTTAATATTTTTTTATTATTATTTATTATATTTCATATTTGTTTTTTAATTTAATTTAATATTTTATTTTAATTTTTTAATTAATGTTTTCTTTTAATAAAATTTAATAAATTATTATTATTATTATTATTTTTAAATTTAATATATATTTATTTAAATTTTGTTTGTTTATTTAATTATTTAATTATTTTTTAATTACATAAAATTTAATATTTCTTATTTAAATTTAAATTATATATATATATATATAATTTGTTTTTTTAATTTTCCTTGTCATTTATTTGTTTCCATTTTTAATTGATTTTTATTTTTATTTTTAAATTTTCATTTATTTTTAAATTTTTTATTTTTTTTAAATTGTTTTTTGTTATTTTAAAATTTATTTATTTATTAAAATTTAATATATATTGTTTTTTAATTTAATATTTTTAGATTAATATTTAATTTTTTTAATTATATATATATATATATATATATATATATATATATATATATATATATATATATATATATATATATAATTTAAATTTAATTTATTTTTTATATTTATTTGTTTTTTTAATTTAATATTTTTAATTTAATTTATTTTTAATTATTTTTAATTTTAATTTAAATAACGTTTTTTATTTTTATTTTTGATTTTTAATTTTATTAAAATTTATTATATTTTTTAAATTTAATTTTTTTATTTTAAAATTTAAATTCTTCTGGTTTTAATTTAATAATTTTTTTATTTTTATAGTTTAAATTTAATTTGTATATTGTAATTTTTTTTTTTTAAATTTAAATTTTTTGTTTTTGTTTTTTTTTTTTTAAATTTAATATTTTTTTTTAAAATTTTTTTTAAAATATATTTCTTAACTTTTAATTTTTAAAATTTTTAATTTTTTTTTTTTTTTTTTTTTTAACGACAACAATAATAATGAAATTTGTTTTTTTTTTTTTTCAATTATTTTAAAATGTTTTGTTTTGTGTTTTTTGTTTTTTGTGTGTGTGTTTTTTTTCAACACTTTTCGTTTTCGGGGTGTTTTTTGCACAAAAAATTGGTTTTTTCATCTATTTTTAAATTTTTTGAAAATTTACCCCGAAGAAAAGGGTTGTTCCACAATACAACTTTTCGTTTTCGAGGTGTTCTTTGCACAACATTCTTTTTCACTTTTTCTTCCATTTTTAAAAAATGTTGAAAATTTACCCCGACAAAAAAAGGGTTATTCTAGAATACAACTTTTCATTTTCGGCTTGTTTTTTCATGGTTTTTTGATTTTTTTTTGGTTAGAGTTCCCATTTGATTGGTAACTATGTTTAACCTTTGATTAGAACATAAACTTGGTTCCCTTGACTGGATATACAAAATAACATTGGCAGAAAACCATCATGCCCAAAACCATGTGCAAGACCCATGCACAAAACCATAGTTAGGTCCGCTCAACTAATATAGGGTCCAAAAATATTGGCGGGTCTGACATGGTCAACATTTTTGGCGCTAGAAGGAGGGCCATATGACAATATGATCCCATGAACTCTGTTTGAGCTTTCCACACTTTAATGGCTTCTTCCCATATCTTAGCCCTGACATGTTTTTAAGAATTGCAAATCTAAAAGTACCTATGGGAATTATCAATGAATTTTCAAATTTGAAATTCGATAGCGAGGGTGGAACAACCATAATTGATCACACCACTTGTTTTTTTGAATTCTGCATGTAACATAATATTCCCTGTGAGGATGCTTTGTGTAGGCTTTTCGTCCTCACATTCGAAGCATCCATAAAGGAATCGTGTTACACATTTCCTGTCACTTATATACATTCTTTCAAACACCTTGTCAGAGATATTTACCGCGCCTTTGACTTGTATGACTATAAATCTATTTTCAAGAAAATCATGCGCTTGTGAAAAGAACCTAATGAATCTCTTGAGGATTTTCACAATCATTTCATTCATTTTTGTTTTGAATTTTCTGAAGATGATGTTGATTGGCATTTAATGAAAGAAATGTTCGAATTTTTTGTACACATTTCAATGAATCCACACGAATATGAATCTTTCAAAAGTCTCCCAACATACCTTGGTTATAGAGCTTCTAAATATGCGATGAATGAAGTTGTTGTTCCAAGTGAATCTTCGTCTTCTCTTTATCAAACAAATCCATTTTTGCAGGTTGAGGTGGGAGAACTTGAGAACTAATCTGTTGATTTACCACCATCTTCTCCCACCCCACATACTCAGAATTTCACCACAGGTTTGGACTGCGAATCTGATGTTTGCGATGATTTTCTCTCCCCTTGTCTTCCATCCGTTGATTTCTTTGGTCCTCCTGATTGTTAATTTTTGTGTTCTCCCATTTCAATTGTTTCTTTTGATGTTAATGAGGATCAAGTTCAGGATGGAGTTGGTGTTGAGCAGCAAATTTGCGATATCATTTACAATGACTATGTGTGGGAGTCCACATTTGAACAAGAATATGTGATTATGGATGATTCTTTTCCTTTTGCACCTCTCCATCATTACACCACCTAGGGAGGTCGATTTCGGGAATCACCCTCAGGAGGTCGATCTGGGGAGGTCGATTATGGAAATCGACCTCCCGCCCATGTGGCGGCGGGGGCCGGTTGTTGGGCGGTCTGGGAGGCTGCAAGCAACGCTCCGCCCGCCCAGCGACCGACCACCGCGGCCATCTAGGCAGTGTAATTAAATAATTTGTTTTTAATTCGATTTTATTTTTTATTTTTTATTAAATTTTAATAATTTTATTTTATTTTTAATATATATTTTTAAATTTTATTATTATTATTTATTATATTTCATATTTCTTTTTAACTTAATTTAATATCTTATTCTAATTATTTTAACTTTATTGTTTTCTTTTAATAAAATTTATTAAATTTATTTAAATTTAATATTTATTTATTTAAATTTTGTTTGTTTATTTATTTATTTAATTATTTTTTAATTACATAAAATTTAATATTTCTTATTTAAAATTAAATTTAATATTAATTTTTTTAATTAATTTGTTTTTTTCTTTTTCTTTTTATTTAATATTATTTATTTCCATTTTCCATTTTTAATTGATTTTTATTTTATTTTTTAAAATTTTCATTTTAAATTTTTTATTTATTTTATTTTTTATTTTGATTGATTTATTTATTTTATATATATATATATATATATATTAAATTAACCCCATCTTAGAAGATCAAAGTATCTCTCTGTTTTAACTAGCTCAAAGAAGAAAATTAATATAGCCAAGATTAGAACGAACTCTCATGAGCTCTTAGTGAAGCAGGTCGTTGGACATTTCCTAAAACACCATGGATGGAAAGGATCTGCCATCTCTGTGAGAATATGAACATCGAGGATGAAAATCACTTCCTCTTACAGTGCCCCATGTACAACCACATTAGAGCTCAATTTCATAATCTTTATTGCAATACTGACCTTCCTAGCCTTTTAAGATGTCAAAATTATAGTGAGCTCGAGAGGCTTCTCTCCAAGCTTTTAAGCATAGGAATAAAATCTTAAATCAAATTAAATAACTCTTTTCTTTAGGTCCGATAGAGCAAAGATTGGTCTCAATGGACGTTAACCACCACCACCATCATATATATATATATATATATATATATATATATAATTTTTTGTAATTTAAATTTAATTTATTTTTTTATATTTATTTGGTTTTTAAATTTAATATTTTTATTTTATTTTATTTTATAATTCTTTTTAATTTTAATTTAAATAATGTTTTTTATTTTTATTCTTAATTTTTTAATTTATTAAAATTTAATATATATATATATATATATTTTAAATTTAATTTTTTATTTTAAAATTTAAATTCTTTTGGTTTTAATTTAATAAAAGATTTATTTTTATAATTTAAATTTAATTTGTCTAATGTAATTTTATTTTATTTTTTAAAATTTATTTATTTTTGTTTTTTTTTAAATATTTTTTTAATATATTTTTATCTTTTAATTTTTAAAATGTTTTTTTTTTTTTTTTTTTTTTATCAATTTATTTTTTTTAAATGTTGTTGTTTTTTTTAATTCTAAAATATTTGTTTCAACACTTTCTGATTTTGGGGTGTTTTTTTGCACAAAAAATTGGTTTTTATGTCATTTTTAATTTTTTTGAAAATTTACCCCGAAAAAAAAGGGTTATTCCACAATACAACTTTTCGTTTTTGGGGTGTTCTTTGCAAAAAAAATGGCTTTTTCTTCCATCTTTAAAAAATGTTGAAAATTTACCCCGAAAAAAAGAGAGAGGTTATTCCAGAATACAACTTTTCATTTTCGGGTTGTTTTTTCATGGTTTTTTGATGTTTTTTTTGTTAGAGTTCCCGTTTTGAGGGAATAGTTCCTGTTTGATCGGTAAATATGTTTAACCTTTGATTAGAACATAACCTTGGTTCCCTTGACCGAATATACAAAATACCATTGGCAGAAAACCATCATGCCCAAAACCATGTGCAAGACCCATGCACAAAACCATAGATAGGTCCGCTCAACTAATATAGGGTCCAAAAATTTTGGCAGGTCCAACACCGTCAACATTTTTGGCGCTAGAAGGGGGGCCATATGACAATATGATCCCATGAAGTCTGTTTGAACTTTCCACACCTTTAATGGCTTCTTCCCATATCTTAGCCCTGACATGTTTTTTAAGAACTGCAAATCTAAAAGTACCTGTGGGAATTTTCAATGAATTTTAAAATATGAAACTCGATGGCAAGGGTGGAACAACCACAATTGATCACACCACTCGTTTTTTTGAATTTTTCATGTAACATAATATTCCCTGTGAGGGTGCTGCGTGCAGGTTTTTCGTCCTCACATTCGAAGCATGCGTAAAGGAATGGTGTTACACTTTCCTGTCACTTATATACATTCTTTCAAACACCTTGTCAAAGATATTTACCGCACCTTTGACCTGTATGACTATAAATCTATTTTCAAGAAAATCATGCGCTTGCGAAAAGAACCTAATGAATCTCTTGATGATTTTCACAATCGTTTCATTCATTTTTGTTTTGAATTTTCTGAAGATGATGTTGATTGGCCTTTAATGAAAGAGATGTTTGAATTTTTTGTACACATTTCGATGAATCCACATGAATATGAATCTTTCAAAAGTCTCCCAACACACCTTGGTTATAGAGCTTCTAAATATGCGATGAATGAAGTTGTTGTTCCATGTGAATCTTCGTCTTCTCCTTATCAAACAAATCCATTTTTGTAGGTTGAGGTGGGACAACTTGAGAATTAATCTGTTGAATTACCACCATCTTCTCCCACCCCACATACTCAGAATTTCACCACAGGTTTGGACTGCGAATCTGATGTTTGCGATGCTTTTCTCTCCCCTCGTCCTCCATTCGTTGATTTCTTTGGTCCTCCTGATTGTGAGTTGTTGTGTTATCCCATTTCAATTGTTTTTTTTGATGTTAATGAGGATCAAGTTCAGGATGGAGTTGGTGTTGAGCAGCAAACTTGCGATATCATTTACAATGACTATGTGTGGGAGTCCACATCTGAACAAGAATATGTGATGATGGATGATTCTTTTCCTTCTGCACCTCTCCCTCATTACACTGGAATTTTATGTGATTCTATTATTTTTGTTGAATCTTGCGAATAATCATTTTCTCATGATGTTATTTCCAATCACACTACTCAAAAATTGTGGGATGTCAGTGTTATATCTGAATGCGGAGAGGAAAAAACTTTTCTTCTTGATCTCAACAATCTATCATCTCATCATTATGAAGAAATAGAGGGTGAAATTTCTTGTTTACAATCTTCCCCTCTTTACGATTCATCATATCACGAGGATGCGTCCACATTTGATTTTGAATTTTATGATCATGGTTGTCGTGATCTTTTCACCAATTCATTTGATCACGACTCTGATTTTTTCTGTTGATGATATTTTTAAGCCATCGGTCTTTGATGATCTGCCTTTTGATGATTTGGAACTTTCACAAGTTGTCGAGGCACTTCAACCCAAGATTTTGGTTATGTCAGGTTCTCATAGTCTTGAGGCTAATTCCAATTCCTATCGGAATAATGTTGTATCTTTCAAGGCTCCTCATCACTTCGCCATAAAAATTGAAAATCATTATATTTCACAATTTTCACATCCTCCATCTGTTTTGCACGATCCTATTGCTTAGTCATTGGAGGATTCATTCCTCGCGAGCTCTATTATGAAACACAAGTTTTATTCTTTCCTTATGTTTGCCCAATTTCAAAGTTCAAAATTTTATTCTTTTGCATCTTTGATTCGCAGTCTGTTTAAACACTATATTGCATCTACAAAATGCCTTGTATGTGATTTTCTTTCATATTTTTTTTTGCGTGTATTTTCAAACTTCAAATGTCATGGTATGTATTGCCTCATATTTCTTGCTTTTTTAATGATTGAATATCTTTTTGGATATGCATTCCTTCACCAATATAGGCTAGTCAATGAGTCAATGGTTACACTGGAAGTTTCATTTTATGTAAGTATGGCCTATTCTCGGGTAGTTAGGAGTAGAAGTAGTTTGTTTGTTTGTTTGTTTTTTTTTTTTTAATGTACTTTCTACCATTCTCCTTTATTTTCATTTATTTCTAGTTATAGGATAACTTCCACATGAGATCATGTTTGGTTTCTGAAGTAAGCATGGTGAAGTTCAAGAGGAAGTTATGCTACTGTCAATGCATGGTTTTCTGTCTATTTCCTCTCTTTGTGTGAATATTTCATCTTTTAGTCAATGATATTCTGATGCAAAATATGTTTTTTAGAGAAAACCGCAGTGGAATCAAGATGCTTGAATCTATAACTAGTACTGCCTTATTTAATCAGTCTTTTATAATTTTCGGTTATTCCTTTCCAAATAATTCGATTAGAGTAATGAGGGTAGGAAACTTTAACAAGTGTGTCAAACTTATAAAAATATTCTTCTATGAAGGGACAACCTCTTCTTCTCTCAATAGGTCAGGATCCCTCTTCAGACCCATGAAATTAATAAGTGTCTTTGCACAATTCTATGAACAAAATGAAAAAGTGAAAAAAATAAAATAAAGGGCAAAAGAAGAGAAAGGATTCCTACGAAGGGAGGTAAGGCAAGAAAATTTGTCAGGGTATTGTCCAGGCTCGCTGGTAATGGAGCAATGTTTGTGTTCTTAAAGTTACTTTGTCGGGGTACTATCTAGGCTTGCTAACAGTGGAGCAACACGAGAGATAAAAACTAAGTATCTGACAATTATTTTACTCGTATACTTATGTACTCCTCATCCCCAATCGAAACAAATTAGTTTGACTTGGATTGGTTAAGTGTTCCGTTGATGAAGAGAATGGTAGGGACTATATCTTTAACTCAAGCTAAGCAAAGAATCTATGGTAATAAATGAATAGAACAATACTTCATGAAGAGTTAGACCTACTTTTCATGAGATAAGACCCATATATAGAGTTGGGGTTCTACTAGTGTGTCAATAAGTGTTGTAGCTTCTATAACCACCCTCCAAAATTTTTCCCGTGCTTTGATTTTGGAGCCTTCCCTTCTATCCACACGAGCTTATAATTTATTGTCGACAAGTATTCATTCTGATATCAAGACTTATATTTTCAGGTTATGCTTGTGTTTGTTTGTTTAAATCCCGATCTAAGCTTGCTAAGTCACAAGCTAACATTATGACTTGACCTTGCAGAAGTTCTGGGCTTGCCTTTAGAAACTACACAATCTAGGAGGGTAAGCCAACCTTGATGATGGAAATTTCACAATCTAGAATGGAAACTCAACATTTATATTGAGAACTGCGGAGTCCTGGATGGAAACCCAACACTAAGTTCAGAAAATCCATAAACCCCTCTATCATCTCAAAAATTACGCAATGCACTGAGTCAAGAAGTTGCCTAGTCCTCAGGAATTACACAATCCTTCTTGGCAATATGCATGGAAAGTTTCCTGAAAAATAAAAAAAGAAAAAAAGAATCCCTAGAAAATAGGCAGTCATCATTAGTTTCCTGAATGTGGCATAGTTACTATTTTTGGATATTTCTGCCAAGTTTCACTTTTTCCTTGATTTTAGGCATGCATGCCATAAACCCTAATCCACCCAAATCTATTTAATAGATGCCTCTGCTCATTTTTAAATTCAAACTTGGAGCTTTATAATTCCGAAGGAGATCAAGGAGCCTTCAGTGGAGTTTACATCACTTTTTCTAGGTGAGTTTTGCTTTTGTCGTCTTTTGCCGCTTTTTATGTCGCTTTTTGTCTTTTCACTTCCGTGAGTATTGTTTTTCTTGTTTATCTTCATGGTTGATCACGTTTAACTTATATTAGCTTGTATAAGTGTTGATTTAGTTTGTCTTTCTTCTTTTATAAATGTCACATTCGTTTTCTTGGTTTTGCACATCGGTGGTCATAGTCTATGTTTATAGATCATTGTACCAACCCTATAATTGAACAAAAATATACAACCAAAATGCTTCCTTGATTGCATGAGTGGCTGCCATGTATTCAACCACTGTATTTGAAATATCCACTACATATTTTCTTTTTCTCATCCAACTGACGACTCCTCCAAATAGGTTAAACACATACCCATTTATATATCTTCTCTGATCTAGATATCTAGCCAAGTATGCATCAACAAAGCCACAAATTTCCAAAGCTCTATTCAATCCCAGTCTTCCTTGGTAGCATAGTCCATAATCACTAGTTCCACGCAAATACCTGAAAACCTGCTTCACTGTTGTCCACTGCTCCTTCCCTGGTTTTGATATAAAGTTGCTCAATATTTCCACTGCATGTGCAATGTCTGGTCTAGTAAAGACCATTAAATACATAAAAATACTGACTACACTTGCATATGGAACACAAGACATGTACTATTCCTCTTCTTGTGTCTTGGGACACTATTCATTGGATAAATTTACACCTACAGGAAAAGGAACCTTCACCGATTTACTATCTTGCATATTAAACCTCTACATTATTGTCTCGACATACTTCCTCTGGTTTAACTGAAGCTTCCTCTTTGCCCGATCTCGTTTAATTTCCATGCCCAAAATATATTTTGCAGAACCAATATCCTTCATGTCAAACTTGGAGGACAATTGGGTCTTCAAATCCTGGATAATTTCTTTGTCATTTCCAATAAAAAACATATCATCCACATACGCAACCAAATAAATTACAATGTCACCAATTAATTTAAAATACACACAGTGATCCTCTTTGCTTCTGGTGAAGCCAAGTCCCCATATATATGTATCAAATTTTTGATACCACATCCTTGGTGATATTTTTAACCCATAAAGAGACTTTTTTAATCTGCATACTAGTTCTTTCTTACCCTTCACCGCAAAGCCTTCAAGTTGCTTCATGTAGATCTATTCATCTAGACCCCCGTGAAGAAATGTTGTCTTCACATCCATCTATTTTAACTTAAAAATCAAAATCAACAATAACATTTAAACTTAATCTAATAGAAGCTACCTTGGAAACAAGAGAAAAAAATGTCACCAAAATCAATTCCTGACACCTGGGAATAACCTTTTGCTACCAATTGAGCTTTGTATTTCTCCACCTTGCCTTCTGAATTCATATTATTCTTAAACACCCATTTGTTGCAAATTGGTTCCTTCCAGCCAACAAATCCACTAGATCCCAAGCCTCATTTTTGTCCAAAGATGCCATTTCATCAATCATGGCCTCCTTCCAAAGTTTTCCATCCTATGAATATAATGCCTCCCTGATAGTTTTAGGATCATAATCAGTAATAGATAAAGAAAAATTTGAATAGAAATCATATGGAATATACCTTTCTTACTTCCTTCTCTCTCGAATTGATCTTCTCAAAGCTAGAGTTTGTAGCTATTCCTCTTTTGATTCTTGTTCTATTGTAGAGTCTGATGCTTCCTCCTCTAGCTCAAACTATATCTTCTTAGGTTCCTTTGGTAGGAATTCATGTTTAATAACATATTTCACCTCTCTAAACACCACATCTAAGTTGTACACAACCTTCCTTGTTTCTGGGCTCCAAAGATTATAACCTTTTAAACCATCCTTATACCCAATAAAGATGCACCTTTCAGATTTACTATCCAACTTGGTTCTTTTCTCCTTTGGAATATGTACATATGAATCACAACCAAATACGCTCGGATGTGAAAGAGATGATTTCTTACCAGTCCATACCTCATGTGGAGTCTTCTCCTCCAACATTGATGAAGGCAATCTATTAACCAAGTAACATGCATTCTCCATTGCCTTTGCCCAGAATTCCTTTCCTAACCTGACACCACTGAGCATGCTTCTTTCCTTTTCCATCAACGCCATGTTCATTCTTTCTACAACTCCGTTTTTCTAAGGTGTGTATGGAGTAGTCTTCTTTCGTGGTATACCACACTTTTTACATAACTCTTCAAATTCCTTCTTGCAGAACTCTCCACCATTATTTGTCCTCAACACCTTTATCTTCTTCTCTTTCCGGTTTTCCACCAGAGCCTTAAATTCTTTAGGCCTTTCAATGACTTCATATTTATTCCTAAGGATATATATCGATGTATTCCTTGAGAATTCATTTATAAATGATACATAATACATAGAGTTACCAAGTAATGGAACTGACATAGGTCCAAACACATCACTTTGCACAAGCTCTAATATTTGTTTCACCCTCTTAGTACCATAAGGGAAACTCACCCGATTTTGTTTCCCATATACACAATGTTCACATAAATCGAAATCTAGAGCGCAATTAGACATACCTTCTACCATACCATTACCATGAAGTATTCGAAGTGTCTTCTCTCCAATATGTCCAAGCCTTAATGCCACAACATGGTCTTTTCTCGAGAGACCACAAGGTTTTCTGCTCCACTTTTAGGAACCACAGAATTGTTGCACCCATTAATAAAAATGTTACCTAGAAGATTGTACAGAGTTCCAATCTGAACTCCCATCATCAATACCAGTGCTCCCTGAACCATCTTGTAGGTATCCTGGCCGAACACTATATTTTCACCTGCATCATCCATATTTCTTATAGAACTCTATTTCTGTCTAATTCAAGAATAAGCAGAACACCATGAAGTGTTCTAATCCTTCCACCTTGCAACTTCAACTTGAATTTTGCGCGTCCAATTATTATGACCATCCTATCATCCCCTAAGAATACATCACCAACATCATACTTCTCATACTCACAGAACCACTCTGTATGGGGTGTGAAGTGAAAGGATGCATTTGGGTCAATCAACCATGCCTCATGATCTACATGTGTACTTGAAGAAGAAGCTAAGTGTTGAGCCCTAAAATTGTCTTCTCTTTTGCCAAACTTCACTTCATTTCATCATTCCTTTATCATTTCATAAACATAAAACTCAATGAGAATGCCTAAGATTACTTAAAGGTTGCATACAATGATTAAATTATTGTACTTTTGTGATTTTGCTGTCTTAATGATTTTTGAACAGTTTTAGCTACAGAATGCAGTCATTCTGTAGCCAGTCAAGAGTTCCATAGCTGTTTTGGTGTTTACATATGTTACAGGTGTCATCTGGAGAAAAGGCACACATAGGTGGATTCCAAATCTTTCCTACATCATTTGTTCCCTTCCACGAAGACTGGATCGAAAGCTAGAGGTGCTTATGTACGTGGTAAAAGAAAAAGTCAAGCAAGCTGTATTCTATAGGAATCCTAAAAGAGTTATATTTTGATTTTAACTTTAAAACTACTCTTGGACCTACTTTTATTCAATATTAGTTATGTGACTGCATATAAATTCAGCTCGGTAAATCCGAGAGAAACAAGTTTGATACATATTTTATCATTCCTGTGATACTATGTTTTCGAGCATTTTGATAATATAAGGAGTAAATTCTGATGCTGTTCTGAATACAACTTGAGGAGTTAAGAATTAATGCTGAATTGATAGCAGAGGGCCCTTGTTATTCGAGGAAGCTTTACATGTTTTCTAGATAAGTAGTTTTCAATTTTGTTTTGTTATATTTCCTTACTTAGACTGCTTTCCGGTTTTAGCATTATGTTTCATGTCATTTGCCTAGATAAAATATCCTCATGATATTAAAGTTAGACTTTTTCTCAAGCTTTTCCAATATATCTCTATTAAATGAATGGGATTTAGTTGTAATATTCTGAGTAAATAACACTTCAGTTTCTGTCATCTAGATTAGAAGATCCTCATTACCTTACAACCATTCTCTTTCTCAAGCTCTTCCAATATATCACTACTATATGAATGAGATTTGGTTGTACTATTTTGAGTTATTAGCATTTCCTGTTCTGCAATTAGATAGAAGATCCTCATACTATTACAAATAGTCTTCTTCTCAAGCTATTCCAATAAATCTCCAAATCATGAATAATAATTAGTTGTAATACTGTGGGTTACTTCTTGATTGTTTTATAGAAGATCCTTATCACATTATGTCTAATCTCCTTCAATAAACTCTTCCAATAAAACTCTAACTTATGAATGAGATCTAGTTGTAATGTCATAAGTTGTTTCAGCATTCCATAGGAGATCCTTATTACATTATAGTAATCTTTTTCTCAAACTATTCCAAAACACCTCTATCATATGAATGAGATTTCACTGTAATGTTCTAAGTTATTGTTTTGTTTTAATACTTCTTTTATGTTTTAGGAAGATCCTCATTGCATTAGAATTTAATCTCTTTCACATGCTATTCCAACAAATCTCTAACTAAATGGATTAGATTGAGTTGTAGTGTTTTGAGTTACCTTTCATTTTCATGAATGTTCATTTGAAAGTTATAATATCCATGGATTAGGATTCTCTATTTTCACCATTTTCTAATTAGGGACAGAATTTGCAAACTAAACTCTGTTTTAATTCTAAGGTTTCCTTTTCCTTCCTTTTTGACATAGATTTAACTTCATCTCCTGAATATAGAGTAGCATACTAAGACTCAAACATAACAAAACCAAAAACATCAATAAAACATTGAAAATAATGAAATAAGAAAAGGGATACTTAGGCACATATAATGCAAGTACACTTCATCAGTTTACTAGCCCTGGTTGATAATTTATGCTAACAATTTAGGAACACTAAATTGACTAAAAATTTTGGCGCCGCTGCCAGGGAAGTGTAACTAGGTAGCCTTATTTCCTATTTCTCAAAAACAATGATATGCATAGAGAAAGAGATTCTAGGGGTATATTTTTAAGAGGCAGAAGCTTAATTCCCACAACTCCACTCAGTCCACCAAGACCAAGAAGCAACACACCTCTAACTCAAACCCACATTCCATACTATATTGGTCATAGGCTTCCAGAAGTCTCAAGATTAGATATCCCATCAGGAAGATCCCCCACTTCATCCACTGAAGAAATTCTAGAGGAAGAAGATCCAAGGACTCCTATAGAAGGGATAACCTTTTTCACTTCCACAGGGGAATATATTCCGGCAGAAGAATTACAAATCCCTAGTGAAGAGGAAGAAGAGGACTATTTCTTCAATATACCCTTGATAGAAGAACCAATAGAATGACTAGCTCTTCCAACTGAACCCTATATCAGTTCAAAGGAGTCTATCATGGAAGAAGAATGGGAATGAGAAGTATTTAATGGAGAACATACACTATTTGGAGCAGGTAGAGGAAGAGGAGGAGATAGAGGAAGAGGTAGAGGTACAGAAGAAGGTAGAGGAAGAGGAAATGCAGAAGGAGGAAGAGGTAGAAGAGAAACTGGAAGTCCTTTTGGATTCCCTATAATAGATGAAGAGACTAATGCAACTATGAAAAATATCTCACCGTCTGTTCTTCCAAAATTTCATGGACTAAAAAGTGAGGATCCCGAGACCTTCTTATTTGAATTTGAAGTTTCATCTAGAACCTATGATTACCTACAAGATGCTCAGAAACTTAAACTATTCCCTTCAACATTGAAAGGAGCAGCATTAAAATGGTTTATGAGTTTAATCACTAGGTCTATTAGGACATGGGATGAAATGAGGAAATAATTTCTAGACAGATATTTGGATTACTGTATACCAGTCAACCATAAGGAGGAAGTGTTCAAGATGATGCAAAAAGAGGATGAAAATATGGAAGATTTATTGGAAAGATTTAACTATAACATCAAGAGAGCAAAAATGGAAAACTTAGACCAAGATACTTTGAAAGCTCTTTTGTTGAAGAAAATTAGGGATGAATGGATAGATATCCTTAATATGATGAGGAAAGGAGACATATCTCAACTTTAATTACCTGATATAGCAGAACTATGTATTAATATTTCAAGAGGAAAATCTAAGATTCTAAAAGTACCAAGAGATCCTGCTCTTGCAAGGGAAAGTAAATCTACAGCTGGAACAGTAAGTAGGGCAGAAATAGGTAATATGTTTGATGAATTCAAAACTAACATTCTAGGGAGTCTTAGTGAGAAAATAGACACCCTTAAGTTAAAAAACAAGAAGAAGGCTGAAACTGATGCCTTGGAAATATTTTTTCCCAAATGTAGGAATAAGCATGCCTTAAAAGAGTGTCCTTTGGATGAAAAAATAATAGAAACTTCTGCAATTTGTTCAGAAAAACATGAGACCAAGAATTGTCCCTCAATCCCTAGCCTTAAAGCTATCTATCAAGAAGAAACAACCACAAATTCCACATAATCTCTTAATTTTTTCTCTAGAAGACCTTGCCAAGAACCTCAAACACAAGGGTTTAGTAATCAAATGTATAATCAACCCTCACCTAATTGGAACTCTTGGCAGCAGCCTTGGCCCTAATTTCAAAATAAATCTCAACCTTGGGCTCAAGGAGCACAAAGTCCTTATGGAAGGTTCTCCCAGTATTATCAATATCCACCCTCTTATCCCTCATATACAACATCTTCAAACTTTCCTCCTCAACAAAATCCTCAGTAGAATCCACAACATCAAAATCAAAATCAAAATCCACCACTTCCATTACCATTTCCTCAAAAAGAAAATTAGTTACCTGCCCAGCCAATACCAAAACCCAACAATAAAAACCCTCGGAATTCATATATGATAGAAGGTCAGCAATTTCCAACCTATTTGATTACTCCTTTAGACCTTAATGATGTTCAACTTAGGCTTGGAAGAATACTTGAAAGAAAGAAACCTTCTGTAGTTATACGAGAACAAAACAATTCTGAGGAAGATTCTCTACAGGCAAATAATTTTTTTGAAGAAAACATGTCTCTTCAAGACCAAAACATTGGAAAAGAAAAACAGAAAGAACCAATAATTTCAACTCCTATGTTAGAACAACCATCAACACCTACTAGTACACCTCCTTTTCCTGAAAGATTACAAATTGATAGGGGTGTAGAGAAGCAAATTATGATGCCTAACTATGATTTCCTAGATGAGTTAAGAAATGTTTGTATCAAGATTCCATTATTACAAGCCATCAAGGAAATCCCAATTCTAGCAAAGACAATAAAAGAGTTGAGTATGAAAAAAACAGGAAAAAGAATAAAAGAGATAAAGAAAATACAATTGGTAGGAAAAATAGCAGACATAATGATGGGGAAGATTGCCATTCCAAAATATCTAGATCTCGGAAATCCAATTGTTAAGATACATGTCAATGGAATAGAAATCCCAAACACACTTATTGATCTAGGAGCAGCAATCAATATCATGAGTAGGCAAATCATGGAAAAACTAAAACTTCCTAATCTTCTTTTTACACCCACACTATTACAATTAGTAGATAGATCTATAATTAAACCAGATGGGTTATTAGAAGACATTCTAGTGTCCTTAGATTCTTGGGAGTATCCTGTGGCTTTCATGATCCTAACTCCTAAAAATGATCTAGGAGGACATCCTATTAAATTAGGAAGACCTTGGTTAGCTACAGCTGATGCTTTCATTAGCTATAGATCTGGTGATATGTACATCTCTGATGAAATTTCAACTAAGAAATTCACCTTGTATCCTCCAGCAAGAAAAATCACAGAATTAGATGATACTCAATGGATTGATGATGAAGAAGATATACAACCTCTCTTCACTATTTCAGAAATTAGTGAAGATAGTTAGATTTTGAATACCTTGGAAAATTATGAATCTTCTTCAGAATTCAAACATGAAAAATTTCAAGAAGAATACAATATTGAGTTTTTTTCATTAAGATAGATGTCTCTTTACTCCATGGAAGAATTTGGCAGCTCTACAATTGAAATATTCCCAGGAAAAACCTTAAACATAAAAAAAAAAAAAAAAACCTAGAGAAATTTCAACAAGAAAAGCTAGTCAAAATATTACAGAGACACTCTTCTGCATATACATGGGAGTACACTGACATGAAAGGGATCAACCCTAAGACTTGCACTCATTATATATATATAGAGGAAAATTGTAAACCAATCAGAGAGCCTTAGAGAAGGATAAATCCAAACCTTAGGGAGATTGTTAAAGAAGAGTTGCAGAAATTGTTAAATGTCAACTTTATTTATCCCATTTCAGATAGCCAGTGGGTTTCTCCTTCGGTGATTGTACCCAAGAATAATGGTAAATGGATGGTATGCATTTACTACCGAGAATTAAACAAAGCTACTCTTAAAGACCATTTTCCCTTACCCTTCATAGATCAAGTGTTAGATACATTAGCAGGCAAGAAGTACTTTTCATTTTTGGATGGTTTCAATGGTTACAACCAAATTCAAGTTGCACTTGAGGATCAAGATAAAACCACATTTACTTGTCCTTGGGGTACCTATGCCTGCCAATTATTACCTTTTGGATTATGCAATGCACCTGCAACATTCCAAAGGGCAGTGTTGAGAATCTTTTCAGATCTAATACATGATTGTGTAGAAGTATACATGGATGACTTCACAGTCTATGGAAACACATTTGAAGAAGCCTTAGCAAACTTGGAAAAAGTTCTAAAAATATGTAAAGAGGCAAACCTTTCATTAAGTCATGAAAAATGTTTCATGATGTTCACTGAAGGTATTGTCTTAGGACTTCATATTTCAGGAGATGGGATTAGAGTTGATGAGTCAAAGGTTGAAGTCATCTCTAGACTATCAGTTCCAAGTTGTCAGAAAGATGTTAGGAGTTTTCTAAGATTTACAGGATATTACAGAATATTTATAGAGAACTTCACCAAGATATCATCTCCACTTTTCTAACTACTTACCAAGGACTGTGAATTTAATTGGAATCCTGACTTCCATTTAGTCTTAGAAACTCTGAAAACAAAAATCTCTAAAGCACCTATTTTAAGGGGACCTAACTGGAAATTACCTTTTCACATCTCAAAAGATGCCTCAGATACAACTTTAGGAGCTGTATTGGGACAAAAAGACCTGATTCCTTATGCCATCTATTATACAAGTAAAAATTTGACTCCTTCAGAGTCGAATTATACTGTAACTGAAAAAGAGTTCTTAGCTGTTGTTCATGCCATAAATAAATTCAGACACTATATAACAGGCTATGAAACCTTTGTCCACACAGATCACTTTGAAATTAGGTATTTAATGAACAAATCAATTACTAATGGCAGAGTCACAAGATGGTTATTTATTTTACAAGAATTTAACATCACCATTCTAGATAGGTCTGGAAAACAAAATACAGTATCTGATTTCATATCTAGACTCCAAAACATTAAAGACAACAATCTAGTTGAAGATCAATTCCCTGATGAATATCTCTTTGCAATTACTACTCAAACTCCCTGGTTTGCTGACATTGCCAATTATCTAGTTTCAGGGAAGTTTCCTTCAATTATGAATGCAAGAGACAAAAGGAAAAATATTTTTGACAGTGAAAAATATTCATGGATTGCTAATGAGTTATACAAAACAGGTCCAAACTTTATTATCAGAAGATGTGTTCGAGAAGATGAGATGCCTGAGATTCTCAAGGCATGTCATGATGAACCATGTGGTGTGTTGTAGCTCCCAGGGACAGCCTTGAGTTGCCAAAGACCAGTGCCTAGGACATCTTAAACAATAGGGAGTATAAAGTATATTTCAGGCTTATTATCAGCTTAGGACTCTCTACCTTTTCAACTTGTGCAAAGCATCATCATATGGATGGGACCAAACTACGCCAGTTTAGCAAGTTATAAAGACAACTGTAAAGACAAGAAGGAATATTCAATACATATATACTTAGGACAACTTAGAGACAACTTCCATCGAGGAGAGGGCCGGTTTCGCAAAGACATATAGGTATTTTAAACGAGAAGATTATTTGGGGCACGAGAAAGTGAAAGGGGAGTACTAACTACCAGCCAAAAAATGGTGCTCGAAGAAAACATATTTCAACATAATATGGGCAAGACTAAATCCGCACATATCAATCGAGTTCGGTGGGAAGTAACATTCCACGATGTTTAATACGGAGAAACATGAATGATGTGTTAAGCGGAACGACATATCGTGTATGAGCCATATTTAAAGCAACATAGACCAGTAAAGCATGAGTATCAGACAGCGATAAATTCATACCCGAGGTGGCAAGTTACTCACATTCCAAGACACGATAAAAGGAAATTGAAAACAATGGAGAGAACAATGATACAATATCACAGATAAAGAGTCACGAACTATATAGCATTAAGACTGGAATCCTCATACATAACTAGAACTTCTCTTCACTGAAACCTCACGGGCTCTGTGTATTTGCATTGATAATTCCATGACAAGCATACAAAAAATTTTACACTGCCATTTTCTTCAGGAAATCTGGAACCCTCTTTTCTCATTGGATCTTACTTATATAGGCTTCTTCCTATCTCAGCGAGAAGATATTTTTTGGAAAAATATCTTCTTCGCATAACCAAAATTTGTTAAAGGTCACTCTCAAAACAACAAAATTCATGATGAGGAATCAGGCCTCTCATCATGGATAGTTAGGCACTTGGCCGTTTTCAAAAACAGAAATTTAAACAGCAGTTTGGTGAAAAGTAAAATGCTGGAGTGGGGCAAACAACCCACTCAAAACTTAAAAGAAACTAATTTAGTAAAAATTAAATAGGCCGTTGAGGCCAAATCATGAGTTGGAAAAATATCATAGGTGCGGAAGAGTTGAGGCAGTTGCTGATTCTGGTGGCGGCACGTTCGCAGATGAACTGGCATTTTGGCTGACAAACTGGGTGCACCTCTGTTGACTGCCCATTGATGGTTCCTTTCTTCCTGGAGGCATGCTTCATATTCTGTTAATGGTTGGAGCATGGAAGGAGTGGTGGAATCTTAGCACGATGGAGGTCTTACTGCTGCAATTTCGGCCCACGCTGTATCGAAACGGTCCACCTTGGCTGCAAGCTGTTGTAGGGCCCTCGAAGCTATAACACGGGCCGACTCCTTATCAATGATCTTCTGACGCTCAACTGTTTCCTTGAATCGACTCGCTATGCCATGATGTTCTGCCTCACTAGCTTTCAAACCCTTCAAGAAAGAAACATATCTCTTGGCGTGTTGGGCTTTGCTACCTGCTTCTTCTATACCTTTGTCTGTGGAGACCTGTCGCTGCACATAAGGACTGTGTAATCCTGGTGGCCTCTCCAACTTGATAACCCTGCAAAACACTGGACTGAATTATAAAATTCATGCATATGGGAGTGATTATGAAGGACTGGAGAACAATGGCGTGGCGGCGGTCGAACAGTGTTTTCTGCGTAAAAACGGTGAAAAAGGCAATGGTACGGTGTATGATAGGGTTTGGTGGGGAAATGCATCATGGGTCGTTCGATTGTGGTCTAGTGGTGGGGATCGACGGTGGAGAATGGTCCGCAGAATAACTTATGCACATGATGGAATACATATGAAACATTGAAATTTTAATGTAAAATGTGAAACCTTCAGACTTTGGTGGAAATGCAAAGGAAACACATGAAATTCAACGGAAATGCGCATGAGGGGTACGGGAATGAATGTACGAGGTGGGACCCAATACGGAAAGCACGGATCGCAAAGGCGGAAAGTGCGAAGGTGGAAAGTGGCACCAATCAGAAAACTGCGCTTTGCGCTTTTGCGATGGGGCGGATCTGCGATGGGTGCGATTTGTGATGGGTGCGATTTGCGATGATCGCAAATCGCAAAGGCGGAAAGTGCGATGACGGAAAGTGGCACCAACAAAAAACTGCGCTTTGTGCTTTTGCGATGGGGCGGATCTGCGATGGGTGGATCACATCGCAAATATTTGCGATAGATTGATCGGGCACGAACATGTGAAATTGTGATATGCGCTTTGCGATTGGCCCCCCAAGGCTTTAAGTGCTTGGTCATGGGCAAGGGTTATGGGGAAGTGGTTAAGGTTTAGCTGAAAAAGGGGCTAGGCCCTATTACAAAGTCTAAAGTGGGTTTTTAGCTTGTTTAAATGCAATTCAAAGCCTTAGGAGGGTAACGGTAGAGGGAAAAAAGAGGTGAAGTAGATAGGGTAAGCGTCGTAAGGACGCTGACAATGGGGCTCGTGGCGTATAGGGATTGGGCGTGAGTTGGACACAGGTGGACACCGCATGCCGGGTCTAATACTGGTACGGGCCTCGGTACCAGTTAACCTAAAGGACTTTACCTTACCTTTTTCTATATGAAGCACATGATTTTTGAACATATTTTCCATAAGACTGATTCGAAACGTAGCATACCGATCCTTAGGGCCCGCACGTTAGTTCTGCCATGTTACTTCCTGTTCCTGCTTTACTGTTGCCACTTCACTCTGGCCAACTCTTCAAATATTCCACCATTTGATATGAAGTTCCATACATAACTTATCAACCTTTAATAACATCAGTGACTTATGTTAAATGTTGATCAACATTGGCTCCACCTGGGGACGGCACGTTCATCCTTGAATGTGTCGAGAACTACGCAGACCGCCTGTTAGTCTTCTGTGAACGCCACTTCTCATCCCTTTTGGATTTTTACCTCTTATCTTCATGATTCTTCAACCAACACACATTATTAAAACAACGCGTAAAACAGGAAATAATATACAATATGATACATCGGGCCCTCTCGGCCCGGATCAGTACTAAAAATAAGGCTTGAGGAATTGACCATTGACAGGGGCATCCAGCAAATCCCCCTGCAAATTCTCCAGCCTAAAAGTATTGTTGCCACCCTGTTCTGCAATTTTGAAAGGGCCGAACCAAAGGGGGTCAAATTTACCGTGCTTTCCTTTATCAACCCTTCGCATGTCCCACCTGAGTACTAGGTCCCCTACCTGCAACTTTCTATCTTTAGCATGTTGATCAAACAACTCTTTCATTTTCTCCTGGTATTCTATTAGCCTCTGATTCACCTGATTACGCGTTTCTTCAAGCTCCACCAGCTGGTTAATTCTCCTGGTAATGTCATCGGGTTCATCCTGACTCTCTTACATGAATCGAGCCACAGGCAAGGCTAGTTGTATAGGGAACACAACTGCTCGTCCATATACCAATTCGTATGGAGATTTCCCAATTGCTCTTTTACTGGTAATTCTATTTGCCCACAGAGCGAACTTTAGTTGGGAATCCCAATTCCTCTGGTTTTCGTTTATTGTCTTCTTTAGAGCTCTCACCAGCGTTTTATTTGATGATTTCGCCAAACCATTTCCCTGTCGGTAGTAAGCTGTAGAGTGACCCAGAGAGATATTATATTGCCGACAGAAATTCACAAATTTTGTAGATTTGAAGGCTTGTGCATTGTCAGTGACTATTCTAGCAGGGCATCCAAACCTGGATATAATGTTCTCTTCCATGAATTTGATTATCACTGTGTCTGTAGCATTTCGCGCAGGTATGGCTTCCACCCATTTTGTGAAATAATCCATGGCGGTCAAGATCCATCTATGCTGGCTGCTTGAGGGTGGGTGAATTTCGCCTATGAAATCAATTCCCCACTGTTTGAAAGGTTCATCGACGTGTACATGAATCAGGGAAAGAGCCGCTAACTTTTGTTTTTCAGCAAATTTCTGACATTTGTCACATGCTCTAACCCAAGCAAAGACGTCTCCAAACAATTTAGGTGAGTAGAAACCAGCCTTCAAAATTTTATGAGCTATGCTCCTCCAGCTGTAATGTCCTCCACAGATTCCCTCATGAAATTTGGTCATTATGTTCTCCACTTTGCCTTCTGTGAGGCATAATAACAGTATGCCTGAAAGATCTTTCCAATATAGCTGACCATTGGAAACCGTATACTTTTGTGATTTTAGCCTCAATGCTCTGTATTTTGATTTATCACAGCTGGGTGGACAGCTGAGTGTTAGGAGATACTCAACTATTTCTTTGTACCAAGGACTAGTAAGATACTTCATCAGTATTTTCTGAGTGGCCATTTCCACTTCTTGCTGCCCTGTCTGTTCCTCAGAATCTTCATTTGCAATCATAGATAAATTGATGCCCAAAGCTTGATGATTTGACTCTGATAAAATTCTTGCTAGCCCCTACCCTTTAATCAACTTAGTGGGTCTGATGTCCAGATCATATTCCTGTATCTTTGCAATCCACCTACCCCTTTTTCCTTCACTGTCACCCTGAATGAGGATATCTTTAACCGCTGTGGTGGGTACAAATGCAGTAATGTGAGACTGCAGAATATACATGCGAAATGCTTTGAGGGACTTTACCAGGGCATAGGCCTGCTTCTCCAATATATTGTATTTCAATTCTGCGTCGTGAAGCACCTGACTAAAGAAAGCAATGGTTTGTTCATGCCCATCCTCGTTTTTCTGTAGGAGAACTCCAGTACCGTATGAGGTGATGCGAAAGAGAAAATCATAAATGGTTCAGTGAAATCTGGCCTTGCCAGCATAGGAGCCTCAACAAATGCATTCTTTATCCTAGCAAAGGCCTGCCTCGATTCTGGTGACCATTTCACCTCATTATTCTTTTTTAACATATCTTTTATATGCCTAACTATCTCAGCATAGTTAGGGATAAATCTTCTCAGAAAATTGATACGCCCTAAGAACACCTGGAATTCTTTCTTATTCCTGGGGAGGGAGATGGCATTTATAACCTCCACTCTTTTAGGATCAATCTTGACCCCATCCTTAGTTACAATGTGTCCTAGGAGCTTACCCTCTTCTAATGAAAAAAAATATTTCTGAGGATTTAGGGAAAGACCATACCTTCTGCATTTCTCAAAAGTTCTCTGTAAATGTTGAATGTGCTCGGCGTCATCTTTCGAAAATACTGTAATATTGTCCAGATAGACCACCAGAAATTTATCTTGTTCCCCAACAAAAGCTATGTCCATAGCCCTCTGAAATGTGGCTCCTGCGTTAATCAGCCCAAAAGGCATCCTAGCGTACATGAATGTACCCCAGGGCATGGTGAAAGCAGTCTTCTTCTGGTCTTCTGGGAGTACAACCACCTAGTTATAACCTGAAAAACCATCCATCATAGACATCCTAGAGGCCCCCACCACTTTCTGCAGAATGTGGTCCATCTTTGGTAATGGGTAATTGTCTTTCAGGGAGGCTCTATTCAAATTTCTGAAATCCACGCACAACCTTATTTCTCCATTTTTCTTTCGGACAGGGACTAGATTTGCTACCCATTCAGAGTAATTCAATGGCACAATTATTTTAGCCTTTAACAGCTTCTTGATTTCTTTCTCAATGGAGGGGAGTAGTAGAGGGTTTATTTGTCTGAGCTTCTGCTTGTGAGGCCTTGCATCTGCCTTCAGGGGAATTTCATGCTGCAAAATGCTGATATCAAACGTCTTCAGGTCTTGATAGGACCATGCAAATACATCCCTATAAGACTGAAATAATTGTAGGTACTTCTCCTTATAGTCGTCCGAGACCTTTCTGGATAATTTCACAATTTTGGGTTCAGCCTCAGTACCCAGTTTAGGTCTTCTACCTGGTTTTCGTCTGTCATTTTGCTGGGCTACCTGGGGACATCATTTTTGTCAAACAACCTTTCTAGGGGCACCAGGCCTCTAGGGATGACATTTCCCTTCAGCTGTAACACTTTTCTCCCGGTCATTTTTTCTTCCCACTTGTTTTTAGATTGGTTCTCAACATCATCCCCCTCACAACAGTTGATTTCCATATTAGAGAACTCCCCAACTGTCTATAGAAACCTTTTCACTTGTTCATCGTCCTCAAACACTTGCCAGTGTTTGACATTGTCTGGAATCGAAGGTCGGTACCTTACTTCTATCTCATACCTCAGGAGGGGATTTTGGGGTGGCCGGAAGGTGCTAGCATCTACTGCAAGTGAATCTGCCATCCTGTTATGCTCCCGGGGCATGAACTGAATATTAAAAGCTGAGAAAAAGTTCTCCACCATGTCCCATACTTCATTCCTATAAGCTCTTAAACGAGGATGTTTAGGTTGACATTGATTTCTGATCTGTCGGACCACTAATTCTGAATCACTCAAGACCTTCAGGGTTTGTATATTCATATTCCTGGCTGCCTGTAGCCCCAGCAAAAGTGCTTCATAATCAGCCACGTTATTGGTGGCTTCATACTCTAATTTGAAGGACAGTGGGACCCATTTTCCTGTAGGGGAAATCAATAAAACTCCAGCACAATTACCTTCTTTCGAATTTGCCCCATCGAAATGTAGAGTCCATACCCCTGTTTCAAGACCTTCTGGGGATTTTTGTGTCCTTATTTGACATAAGGAAGGTTCATGGGCATAACTGTAATCTTCTTCTAACATCAAGCACGAAAAATCTCTATCCTTACTGTAGACTGGTGAATTTTCTGAATAGTCAGCTTTGGTAACCGTTTTTACAAATCTGGTCTCCCTGTATAATCTCCTCTCCTGCCCGCCAAAAATTGGGATGGTGGCATATGTTAGATCTAGTTTAATTGACCCGCCAATTTTTGTTCCCCAGGACCTTGATAGTAGCATACCAAAACGGGCTGGAATGTCAGCCACCATGATGTCCATTACTACACTTTTAGCTGGGATTTGGGCCAGGTTGACCACCAGGTCCTTAATCATGCCCAAGCACTTAACTCTTTTGGAGTAAAATGAGTACAGGTCCTGATATGGACGAGTGATCTGGAGTCCTAATTGTTCCATGACAGACAGAGGCATTAGATTGTGGGAGGCTCCAGAGTCTAACATACAATTGTGGAGTAATAGGTCATGGATCACCAAAGACACGTACAAGGGAGGTGTAGAGGGGTCTAATTCTTCGACATGTGGACCAAACACTACCATAGGTCTTTCTTCTTGTAAGTTGAGACTGTCAGGGATATGTATTACTTCTGGGGGAAGCATGAAGGATGTGACTTGGGACTGATATGCTGGATGTTTTAACAACTTAGTCAAAGGAACTAGGATTTTCACTTTTTCAAGTTCTTTTTGTAAATTAAAGACAGATGACGACTTATCTATTGACACCTCTTTTTCTTTTGAATCTTTGCTCTAGAGGGGAGGCTTAACTTCTTTTATGATGGGCTCGACCTTAGGGGGTGCAGTTGCTTGTGAGGATGAAGGCATTAGAGCATCAGATTACAGGGTTTGGTTGAGGGGCCTCTTACCTTTGTCTAGGGTCTTTTGTGGTGTTGCCTCCTTTCGAGCAGGTGCTTCTTCTTGCGATGTGTCCTCCTCCTGATCCTGAGTGCGAGTTCTCTTCCTGGAAGATCTGAGGTCATATCTTCTATTGAATTGAGCTTGCATGAAGTCGACGAACTGTTTGCAGTAATCCTCAACCTCAGGATCTTCATTGTCTTCGTTAGCCTTTCCCTCTGTGTGTGCCTGCACCTCAACTTCATTACTTTCATGTAAAGGACATTCAACTTCATCACTGTTTGAGAAAGCAAGGTAAGCCTCTTCTTGCTCATAAGCCGTATCTTCAGTAGAGCCCTCTACTTGCCCTTCCAAATAGAGGGGGTGTGGAACTTGGTCTTGCTGCTCCTTTTGTCCCCTCTGCAGTATCTGCAAGGGTGGCTTTCTGTATTGAGGGTTAAAACCTCTGTTAGGAGCATTTTGGAAATTCTTGGAGGATGAATTCTTTGCCTCCATTTCGATCTTTACTAGCTTGCTTGAGAGATTCTTGATCATTTTGTTCATCTCCTCAATCCTGTCGTTTGCTGAATCTCTATCTTAGCCTGAGGTGGATACCTCTTCCTTTCCCCTTCTTCTTGTATCTTGCTCAGATTTTCCCCTAAACTTACTAGTGGAGGCAAAGTTTTCCTCGAGCTCCAGTGCATCTGTCTGAGCATCATCTAGGGTGGCTGGCTTTCTTTCTCTCAGAGAGAAGCCGAACTCTGAGTCGAAAGCTGCCACGAACACAACCTTGGCAGCGGTCTGATGAGGCTTCATCTCTGCAGGGAGGCTAAGGTACAATTTGTTAAATCTCTTAATAAATTCAACCACCCCTTCATCGTGTCTTTTCTTGAGTGTATTAAACTCAGTAAGACAATGTCCGTGGTCCTTCTTCTCTCCCCATTTTCTGAGGAAAGTCTCTTCCATTCCGTCCCAGGTGGTGATAGAATGGTTTCCCAGTGTCTTGAACCATTTTCTAGCCTCACCATCTAAAGATTGCACGAACAGCCTTAGGACCACATCCAGATGTTCCACATTAAAATTCTCTGCGAAAGAACAAAAGACCTCAAAATGCTTCTGAGCTTCGATCTCATTTTCCCCATTGAAATGGGGCAAGATCTTTAAATATTCCTATGGCATGTCATTTAGCACATTAGGTAGAGCCAGAGGGGCATATTTATTTAACAGGAAACTGGGGACGTTAGCCATTGGAGGGGGTGGAGGTAGTGCAAGAATCTGAGCTGTAAGAGGAGGAGGAGAAGGTGGAAGTGAAGTATGGATAATGATGGGGATGTAGTGAACAACGACTTGAGGGGTTGACGAGAATGTCGGGCTGTGAACAGCAGATACTTCAGTAACTTCCTTAATCTCCTCAACTTTAGGGGTAGGGTGGAAAGAGTAATGCGAAGTATTGCTAGACTCGGCTTCGTCTTTGATATGGACACCTCCCCGAGGTGGGCTCTCTGAATAGTAACTAGTATCTCTTATGATGGAGTCAGGGCCTTGTATTTGGGCGATTTGAGAGGAAGAGGACGGAAGATATGGAAAGTTTTCTAGGGAGAATTCAGGAATCTCGGTATGAACTGACTGCCTTTCCCTCCAGCCCCTTCTATGTAGGATCATTTCCGGGTCAGACACAGAAGGTGTCTTTGGCTGAGATGTATCTGACCTCAGGTGTGGCTTACGAGGAGCCAGAACTGCAAACAAATTAACTTACAACACAAATGTGGAGTCGCCAAGGTGAGGAATGTACAACTCTCAACTCTTCATTCTCACCTAACTGAAGAGTGAATAGGTTTGTCGAGGCCCAGGGATTTTAATTTATTTCGACTTCATCCCCGGCAATGGTGCCAGAAAGATGTTGTAGCTCTTAGAGACAGCCTTGAGTTGCCAAAGACCAGTGCCTAGGACATCTTAAACAGTAGGGAGTATAAAGTATATTTCAGGCTTATTATCAGCTTAGGACTCTCTACCTTTTCAACTTGTGCAAAGCATCATCATATGGATGGGACCAAACTACCTTCGGATTTAGCAAGTTATAAAGACACTGTAAAGACAAGAAGGGAATCTTCAATACATATATACTTCAGACAACTTAGAGACAACTTTCATCAGAGAGGGCCATTTTCTCAAAGACATATAGGTATTTTAAACAAAAAAATATTTGGGGCGCAGAAAGTGAAAGGGGAGTACTAACTACCAATGAAATGGTGCTCAGAAAACATATTTCAACATAATATGGGCTTAGGAACTAAGAATCCATACATATCAATCAGTTCAGTGAGAGTAACATTCCACGATGTTTAATACAGAGGAAACATGAATGATGTGTTAAGCGGGACGACATATCTTACATGAGCCATATTTAAAGCAACATTGACCAGTAAAGCATGAGTATTAGACATCGATAAATTCATACCCGAGGTGGCAAGTTACTTGCATTCCAAGACACGATAAAAGGAAATTGAAAACAGTGGAGAGAACAATGATACAATATCACAAAGAAAGAGTCACGAACTATATAGCATTAAGACTGGAATCCTCATACATAACTAGAACTTCTCTTTGCTGAAACCCCACGGGCTCTGTGTATTTGCATTGATAATTCCACGACAAGCATACAAAAACTTTTACACTTCCATTTTCTTCAGGAAATCTGGAACCTATTTTTCTCATTCGATCTTCCTTATATAGACCTCTTCCTATCTCAGCGAGAAGATATTTTTGAGAAAATATCTTCTTCGCATGACCAAAATATGTTAAAGGTCCTTATCAGAACAACAAAACTTATGATGAGGAATAAGGCCTCCCATCATGGATAGTCAGGCACTTGGCCATTTTTAAAACAGGAAATTAAACAGAAGTCTGGTAATAGTAAAATGCTGGAGTGGAGTAAGCAGCCCACTCGAAACTTAAAAGTAACTAATTCAGTAAAAATTAAATGGGCCGTTGAGGCCGAATCATGAGTTGACATGATTTCATAGGTGTGGAAGGGTTGAGGCCGTTGCTGATGCTGGAGGCCGCATGTTTGCGGATGAACTGGAAATTTGGCTGACAAAATGGGTGCACCTTTGCTGACTGCCCACTGATGGTTCCTTTATTCCTGGGGGCATGCTCCATATTCTGTTAATGGTCGGAGCATGGAAGGACTAGTGGAATCTTAGCAAGATGGAGGTCTTACTGCTACGATTCCGGCCCATGCTGTATCGAAACGGTCCACGCTGGCTGCAAGCTGTTGTGGGGCCCTCGAAGCTATAACACGGGCCGAATCCTTATCAATGATCTTCTGACGCTCAACTATTTCCTTGAATCGACTCGCTATGCCATGATGTTCTGCCTCACTAGCTTTCAAACCCTTCAAGAAAGAAACATATCTCTTGGCGTATTGGGCTTTGCTACCTGCTTCTTCTATACCTTTGTCTGTGGAGACCTGCCGCTGCACATAAGGACTGTGTAATCCTGGCAGCCTCTCCCTCTTGATAACCCTACAAAACACTGGACTGAATTATAAAATTCGTGCATATGGGAGTTATTATGAAGGATTGGAGAACGATGGCACGGCGGTGGTCGAACAGTTTTTTCTGCGTAAAAACGGTGAAAAAGGCAATGGTATGGTGTATGATAGGGTTTGGTGGGGAAATGTATCGTGGGCCATTCGATCGTGGTCTAGTGGTGGGGATCGACGGTGGAGAATGGTCCATGGAATAACTTATGCACATGACGGAATACATATGAAACATTGAAATTTTAACGTAAAATGTGAAACCTTCAGACTTTGGTGGAAATTCAAAGGAAACACATGAAATGCAACGGAAATGCGCATGAGGGGTACGTGAATGAACGTACGAGGTGGGACCCAATACGGAAAGCGCGGATCGCAAAGGCAGAAAGTGCGATGGTGGAAAGTGGCACCAATCAGAAAACTGCGCTTTGCGCTTTTACGATGGGGCAGATCTGCGATGGGTACAATTTGCGATGGGTGCGATTTGTGATGGGTGCGATTTGCGATGATCGCAAATCGTAAAGGCAGAAAGTGCGATGATGGAAAGTGGCACCAACAGAAAACTGCGCTTTGCGCTTTTGCGATGGGGTGGATCGCATCGCAAATATTTGCGATAGATTGATCGGGCACGAACATGTGAAATTGCGATATGCGCTTTGTGATTGGCCCCCCAAGGCTTTAAGTGCTTGGTCATGGGCAAGGGTTATGGGGAAGTGGTTAAGGTTTAACCGAAAAAGGGGCTAGGCCCTATTACAAAGTCTAAAGTGGGTTTTTAGCTCGTTTAAATGCATTTCAAAGCCTTAGGAGGTTAACGGTAGAGGGAAAAAAGAGGTGAAGTAGATAGGGTAAGCGTCGTAAGGACGCTGACAATGGGGCACGTGGCGTATAGGGATTGGGCGTGAGCTGGATGCAGGTGGACGCCGCGTGCCGGGTCTAATACTGGTACGGGCCTCGGTACTAGTTAACCTAAAGGACTTTACCTTACCTTTT
This sequence comes from Pinus albicaulis, assembly GCA_034641835.2. NCBI lineage: Eukaryota > Viridiplantae > Streptophyta > Pinopsida > Pinales > Pinaceae > Pinus > Pinus albicaulis. The sequence goes on from CM076583.1 coordinate 1,262,063,783, forward strand.
GCTATATGAAGCACATGATTTTTGAACATATTTTCCATAAGACTGATTCGAAACATAGCATACCGATCCTTAGGGCCTACACGTTAGTTCTACCACGTTACTTCCTGTTCCTGCTTTACTGTTGCCACTTCACTCTGGCCAACTCTTCAAATATTCCACCATTTGATATGAAGTTCCATACATAACTTATCAACCTTTAATAACATCAGTGACTTATGTTAAATGTTGATCAACATGGTGGACACTTTGCTGATAAGAGGACAGCTTATAAGATCCTTCACCTAGGATATTATTGGCCATCCCTCTTTAAATATGCTAAAGAGTATGTAAAAAGGTGTGACAGTTGCCAAAGGGTAGGGAAACCTTCTCCTTCAGGTGAGATGCCATTGCAACCTCAGGTACATATTGAACCTTTTGAGAAATGGGCTTTGGATTTTGTAGGACCTATTAATCCTCCATCAAAGCAAAAGAAATATATATTAGTTTGCACTGATTATGCTACCAAATGGGTAGAGGCCAAACCATTAATTTTTCTATTGAAGCATTTGTAGTTAATTTTCTTTTTGAGGATATTTTACTTGTTTTGGTGTCCCAAAAGAAATTGTTACAGATCAAGGAGCTCAATTCACATCAAAGATGGTGGAGCAAATGGTAGAGAAGTACAAAATCAAAGACATGAAATCTACTCCCTACCATCCACAAGCAAATGGCCAAGTGGAATCTACCAATAAGGTCATTGAAGGGATCTTGACAAAGACTGTTCATTTACATAGAAGAGATTGGGCAGAAAGGATTCTTGAAGCCTTATGGGCCTACAGAACTACATGGAGAAACACAAAATGACACACCCCTTATGAACTTTTTTATGAAAAACAAGTCTTGTTTCCCATAGAATTTCAGATCCGAACTTTCAAAATGGCAGTCCAGTTAGGACTTGATCTAACAGAAGCACAAAAGCATAGACTGGAGCGGATTAATGAATTGGATGAGATCAGACAAGATGCAGTCCAGAGAACAAGCATAGTCCAACAGTAAAGGACTAGATGGCATGATAATTACATCAAAGAAAAGAAATTTAAAGAAGGTGACTGGGGCCTCTTATTTGATTCAAATTTAAAGGATTTCCAAGGTAAATTTCAAACTCATTGGCTTGGGCCATATGAGATTGTGAAATTGTTTGAAAATGGAGCAATAAAAATCAGGACAATAGATGAAGGAAAGGTAGCTTTTTTTGTAAATGGACACATACTGAAATTGTATCACAAGCCACTTTCAAGAGAGGAATTTTTCAAGAAATTCCAAGATAACATTGATATGAATTTAGTGAAGAAGAATTCTTCTTCTTCACTAACTTAATTATATTTTTCTTCAATTATATATATATATATATATATATATATATATAGTTAAAAAAAATATAAAAGTATAAATATGAAAACCAATCATTGATTGGCATATTTATACATAAAGTATAAGGTGAAAATCAGGATTCTTCTGACACTTTAGACTTTCAAAAAATTATTTTTCTGCAATGAAGTATCATAAAATCATAAGTTTCAGATTCACTTTTCATATTTCAATTCATACTTCATTCCATTTTATGTTCCATGATCCATCTCATTCCATTCCATATTTCACTTCATCCATCTCATTCCATTCCATATTTCACTTCATCTATGTTTCATTCCATTCCATTCCATATTTCAGAGTTTTAACAGGTACATTCTGCAGCTACCTGTTCTGTAGCCAATCTTGTTTTGCAGCTAATTTGACCTTGCAAGCCCGCTTCAATAAACAAAGGATGAGTCAAAGAAGATTATGGAGCTTAAATATCAATATTTTTCAGATGAAGAACAAATACAACAAAGCAGCAAAATAAAAAAGGCTAAGGTAAACTATATGAAATTATTTTGATAGCAAAACATGAAAGATATAGTATAGTTAAATCATATGTTTCCTAAAGTTATCTTATCGTTCGAATTGATCCTTGCCTATCATAAAAAATTCTTGACCAAATCCATTACATTCCGCCCCATAATAATTCATCATTTAAAAGATTAATGGATAAAAATTTGATGTGACCTATTAGGTCACGTCCTTAGATCATATCATTTATTGATGAATTTTGAAAATCATTACAAGATCTCTTCACAATCTTTTATCCCACATCAAACTCTTAAACCCGATCATCTTCATGATTTATCACCTTATTCATTTATTCACATCCACTCACTTCCATTACATTCCGTAGCCAGTTTTCATATGCAGATAAGTCATTTTAAGGGTAAAACAACCTTCCACCGCTACTCTTTGTTCAAACAGGAAAGAAGAAACAGAGCAGTGGATATAAGTCAAAGAAAGGAAGCAATTTGTATCAAGGAGAGAAATGGGGCTTATTGTGAGATCAGAGCCAATTGGGACCAAATATTTAGAAGTGTTAGCCACCTATAATATTTTGTTATACCAAAAGGTGGCTAAGATCTTTTTTGAGCCTCCAAGGAACAAATTTTATCACTAAAAATTGTTGGCTCTTGAAGTCTCTTTAAGGCCTCATGCCTCTGTCCCAAATCCTCATTTGCTGTCCCATTTTATACTCAGAAAATTCTGCTGATTTCCTGTAAAAAACTGCTGAAGAAACCATCATTTTTCCCCTTTCTCCCACTCATAACTAACCTTCATTTACTCCCCCTTTTCTCCATATTATTTCCCTACTTTTCATAAGTTTCTCCCTCCATTCATGAAAATCCTCCTGACATGGTTTAAAACTTCTTTTTGAGCTGTGCCGAAACCCCCAAATCCATTTAAAACCTTGAAATTTTTCATTAAAAAACAAATTTTTATTGCTATGGACCTAAGCCCCTTGGGCTAAGTCCTAAACCACTTCCCAGAACACAACTCCACTAGTTGTCTCATTAACTCCACCAAACTTCTGCCACTGAAGTCCTAACTGAAGTCAACCATGCATGATGCCATAAAACCCTTGGGAATAGCGTAATTCCTCTGTCAGATGCATGAGCCACTTCTGTAGCTCGAACTGAAGTGCTCCAAGAGAGTAAACTGTTGTTTATAGTCCAAATATTATTAAGGGTAAATAATATTTGACTTCCCTATTTTTAGGATAGGCAGTCTAAATATAGACTTCGACCTATAGGTCAAAAAATAGAGGTCCATCTATTTTTACCAACATGACCAATACTCGAAGAATAACATACTGCAACCCCTGGACCATGCTCCATATGTCTAAAAATAGACATAGTCTAAAAATAGACTTTGCGCCAGAATTTGCCTGCGGGCCCACTTAGTGAAGGCGACTTCATTTCACTAAGCTCCATCATCTTGCTTCATTTTCAACACTCCCTCTCAGCAAGATATGGATTATCTGCAACCCCTATCCTGCCTCTGTGGAATTCGAACTTGCTCCTGGTGAGCGCCTTCGTCAGGATGTCGGCATCCTGATCCTCCGTGGGAACATATGAAAGCATCATGATTCTCCGCTAAACACAATCTCTGATATGATGATACCAATATGTGAAGCCATGCTGCCTCAACTGATCCTCCT